>VXBX01004000.1:1692198-1708812 GCA_013400415.1 Scytalopus superciliaris
GGGAGGAAGGGAAGAGTGATGAAGAATTAGTTTATCAGAAAAGAAATTTGGTGAAAAAAATTCTTATAAAAATTGTCTTTCCCATTTAGAGCGGAACAACATTGCATCATATTTTTCAGAACCACCAACCTTAAATTCTGATATGTGAAGGTAAAACTCTGAACTGTGATTTCTGCACCAGTGAATATCAATCCATTATATATTGACTAATTAAACTTCCTGACACTTAGGTCCTTGTGACAAGCTTATTAAACAATAATTTCCTGAAGTATGATGCTCTATGGATTATCAAAGATAAAACCAGCTCTTTAAAGTATTTTCTTACAATTGATTACAGAAACAAAAGACAACTAGATAGGAATTCCACTGAAGAAGAAAAAGTCAAAGTGCTTTCCAGGACAGCTATGCTGACCTTTTAATACATCAATAGGCACTTTATATAGCATAATTGTGCACAATATGACAATTTATTATTGAAATTACAATTACAAAATTAGTTTAAACTTCAGTATAAAATTAATCCTACTATATCTCAGATAAAAGATAGAATGGAATGTAAAATAAGAAAAAAGGAATGAAAGAATAGTATTTTTTTTAAAAAAATGTTTATGAAAAGGCATTTTATTAGAAAATAATGGTATAAAAAAAGTAACAGAGCAATTGAACCAGAAAATCTTTACTGCAAGTTCAACATATCTGTGGTATCCTGTCTGTAGTACCATTATTTACACATCAGTTCAGATTAACATCTCCAAGAAACAAAATTTCTGTAGTAGTTTAGTGTAACAAAGATATTTGCCGGATCTGCTGTGTTTTACAAGTGAGATCTTAAGAACTATAATATGGTCAACAAAATGTCAAAAAAGTAGTTACTGGGCTACCTCAAAGGCTATCATCACCTCCAAAATGCAAGATAACAAGTAAAGCTCTGAACTGCAATTATGGAAGACAAGCTTCGTAAACTGATGCTAAAGAAGAAAACAGAAATATGTGAGAACGAATCAGTCCCACACTGGCATCTTTACTGCTATGATTTAGCTCTACTGAAAGTACATTTTGTTTAAAAATATGACAGTGCACAGAGGTTTTCAGTGAATTTTTGTGCTAAATTAAAACACTGCACTATTTCTAATAGTCACCCGGAGTCCGTATAGGCAGTTTTGATTTCCTCTTCTGCAAAAACTTTGTGTATCATTTCAAGGACAAGTAATTCTTCTCCCTTTCAGTCCTCAAATGTAAAACTGAATAATGCTATGTACCAGCACTTTCAAACACATACATTTAATAGCATAAGAAATTAAACCCCACACAAAGGAAAAACATAGGCTTAACTCATTCTATATATAGTCTAATTATTATTTTTTTAACCAGATGAAAATTAAATTTGTACAACATGAAGTTTTCATCAGATATAGTACAAGATCAAAATTTCAATACTCCAGTGAAGGATGAGGAACTTTAAAGCTTGTTCACTGAGTCATAGCTATAAAAACAGAAATTTAGTAAATTTTGGCTATTCAAAAATGCTTAACAATGAGGCCTGTTGGACAACAGAGTTGGCTGCTATGAAAAATGAAAGATTTGTGCACCAATATGTTTCAAAACTATGGGGAAAAGTATGCAAAAAGAAAAAAAAAAGATTGCTTTTTATTAGTATGAAAAAGATGGGGTGGGTTAGATTGATCAGCTTTGACTTTTCTTTTCAGAATGCTGTCTTCACAATAAGCATTGACAAGAATCACAGAGACATCGGAGAATAAAGAAATGATCAAAGCTGTTTAATTTTGTGAAAGGGTGGTTGCCAGAACAGAATCTAGAAGAGATGAAGCATTCTTCAAAACTTTCACAGAAAGTTGAAATTTTGTTATGGACAGTTCTGAAGGCAGTCACACATGCGTGGGAGACTGTCACCAACTGTACTTTTCAGCATATCTCTTCTGTAGTAGCAGGAGGGAACAGTAATTTCCTTTAATTAGACACTTTAAAGTTTTAGGCAGACTTTTGCAGTATTTCAAGAAAACCAACAGGAACATCCTGTGCTGTTCAGTGACTGCAAACAACCCATTTTTACACATATATACAATGCTCTCTGTATTAGAAACTAGTAGGGAAATGGAGTTAATTCAGGAGTTCTGCTTGCAGAAGGTAAACCAAAAGCATCAGGGTAAGCAACTTGTCTCTAATAACACAGAGCAGAAAGGCATCAAGTACCTCTTTTCTTGCAAAGAACCAAGAATCACACAAAGTATGTAAGTCTTTCTCTTGATTCTAAAGTGGTAACAGACTAAATAACATCTGTGTGTTTCTTTTTCAGGGGAAGGTCATTTTAACTTCATGGGCAAAATTTTTCATCCAGGTCCTGGAATGAATATACTCCTGCTTCACATGCAAATTGGATAATCCTAGACACCAGATTAACAAAGCCACAGTGTTAAGTCAAGCAGGAAATGGGTTTATAGTTCTGAGGTCGTTGTTTGAATGAAAGATTTCCCCAAGTAGAGAAGAAAGCTTGGGATGAGTGTATGTTATACAATGATGTCCCAATACACAATTCCAGGTTTTGCTGAGAGCTACAGCTTGTACAAACATCAGCAGCCTGCAGTTGTATTCTCTGTGAACATCCTCCATGTATACACAGCACTGTTCTCTCCATTGCTGTGATGTGCAAACATCAACAATTTGACAAACAAAGCTCTTAATTATGAAAAATCAGAGCATTTGCTATCATAAACAGAACTACAGAATTCCTCTTCATAAGATAAAAACAGAAATTAAGCAAACATTATGGAATAAATAGTAGTTTACTATTTACTCAGTGCAAAATTTTCATTTAATAAGAAGGGTTTTAAAGTTGAATGCCTGGAAATTTGTCATTCTAGACTGCAGTCTTGTTTCCTTCTGGAAATACAGCATGGGAATGATCTTGCAAAGGGCTGAAGAACAAGAGGATAAATTATACAGCATTAGACCAAAGAATGAATGGGGCCAACAGCCATCATGTTTTTGCTGAAGAAATAACCCCTCTTATGCACCTTGTTTTCTTCCCCTTCCTCCATTAATTCATACCTACTTGCAAATGGGTCATATTTTTGTAAGGTTTAGCCCTTATTATGTTAAAAGCAGAGTAAATAACACGGAATAGAACAAGTACAGTTGAAGGGACTCACCTCTTAGGTAACATATTTTACCACCATCTGTCCTTGCCACTGCCCAACGTAAGCTCTGCAGCTTGCAGTTGGCCTTGCAGAATGGCTATCCCAGCTCTGCAAACTGTCTGAGCCAGTTCCAAGATCACTGGGATCTGCAGTTGGTCAGATAGTCAGGGAATGGACATGCTAAAGTGCTGTTCTAGTTCTTGGGACACAGAAATGAGACATCAAATTAATGTTTTGCTCTTTTCCTTACCTCCTATTTCATCTCCTGTTTTCTGCATTAGGCCCTGTCAAGACAACTTTGCTGTTTTGTTCCAAAAGGACTATTTTTTTTTTTTTTTTGTTGGGGGTGTCCTCAATTTTCATTGTATTCATTAATAGACTCATCAAAAGAACCACATCATTTTTTCTCCCAGTGTATGGCAAGGATGGACTGAGGGACTATAAAGGAATGGTGAAAAACCTTGTTCTTCCTTCATGGCTTCAAATGCTCAGGCTGCCCCAGTGGGAGAGAAATATATCACATGCTAGCTGAAACATGTAATGCCAGAGAAAATTGGGAAATCTTACCAGTCCATTCACCAGTGAGGATGAAAAGACCCAAGGGAGAGAGTTCTTTCAGAATTAATACAGAAGTTGTTCACATTTTACAGCAAGTGTTCACTGAGTCTCCTACTAAGCCTCAAGTTAGAATTATAATGTGAAACCAGCCACAAAAAACATCTTTTCTTTTGTCTTTATGTTATAATACAGGAAGTCCCTTACCACAGTCAGTGAGTTTGTATCACTACAGTTTTCTCTGGACACAAAGGACATTGTCCATATCCTCCTCTTTAGAAGAGTTTTGTTATGGGTAGTGACTGGGACAAGAAACAACAGGCAGGACTTGTGAGCAGACCTTGCTTTGTCCTGGGGAGCTATATTAGGACTGGATTTTACAGCCTAGCACAGCATTTTCTTTTATTAAAAATGTCTCAGGGCCACTGGCCCCGGTGTTGAAGAGGCAGTTTCATCCCTTGGTGTGCACAACTTATTTTAGCCTTGAGTGACCTTGCAACTTTTGGGCAGTCAGGTTCCATCTGGATAGCAAAGTCTGAGATGTCATATGGTTTATAAAATAATAAGGATTATAAGTGTGAAAAGGTGCCAAACCAGTATTGCCTGGACTGCCAGGCCTGGTATTCATCTCAGGCTCTTTCTCACTTGGGGAAGAAAAATATTCCAGAAATTCAGCAGAAGGAAACATCAGTCCTGAGTAAAAGGCTCTAGTGAATATGAACAGAAAAAAATCAGGGGAGAAACTATTATATGAAGAAGGAAGAATGGAAAACAATCTCCACAGAACAATGTCAAGATGGAGAAAAGGGAAGAGATGCAGAGTCTTCAGAACTGAGTCAAAGATTAGGGGGTTGTACAGCAGGCTGCAGTGGGAAATCCAACTGATACTGCTTTAAGTGGTGTCCCTGTATTGATAATTATGGTAGCTTTGCAGACTAACTAATGGAAACTATCACCAATAAAAGTCTGTCTGTTGTTGGCCTGACAAGACAAGCATACAAATCTGGGCTATCTAACTGATAGCACCTGGGTACAGACACTGTAAGTCTTGCATGTTAAAGGCTAAAGTTCAAAATTACGTTGGGAAATCAAGCATTATTACATGACCCAAGATGAAAAGAGAGTGTAGAAAATCAGGCATGATAAAGTTTCCTGATTTCTTGTGGTTGGATGGGATGGGAGATCTCTAGCACCTCCAACTTCTCTTTCTAGTCACTTCCCCATTAGAAGAAGGGATCATATGTTCTCCAAAAAGAGTTCTTTTACAGAAAACTAGCAAGGAAGGGAGACTGAAGACCAGCACCAGTCAGTGTGTGCTAGTCCTGGATATGATTGGTTTCTCAGATCTATAACATCCTCATAGGCCAACTGTCTTAGTTCCAGGTTTTGTCGCCCTGTTACTGAGCTGCAAAATGCAATGTCTCTTACACAGAAGTGACTTCACCTTGCCTCTGGATGAAATTGCATTTGCATGAAGTTATTACAGCAGAGGAAGCCTTGACCCTAAATCTCCCTGAATATGGCATTCCAAATCTAAATCTGAAATTTTCCTGTGGGAGACAAAATCCAAAAATCTTTTAATAATTTAACAAGGGACAGCTTTTGCCTGTGTCAAAATTCCACTGTCATGAGAACTGCAAACACGTGATGTGTCTTCCTTTTCTGAGAGAGTTGAAGATGCTATATATTTTTAATATGTGTTGCAAAGTGGCAAATTTTTCCTTTGGAAAGTTCTCAGTGGTTACTGACATTTGCTAATTAGGGCTGCTACTTTGTCAATTGCACCAGCAGTTTCTGAACTGCATGAACTGCTTTGGTCTGAATCCTGTGAACGGGAATTGTAACAGAAATGTTTTCTGGAATAACACAGAGGGCTGCAAGTCAAACTGACAATAAATTCCTAATTCTTCCCAAATTATGCCTGTCTCACCGGCCTGACTCCCAAGCTAGCACACTTCTGGGACACTTCCGTACCCCAAATACCATCTTCTGGAGCAGAATGGGAAGGACAGAGTTGAAAGTATATCTGGTTGTGAGCTGAGTTTTAGACTGTGGTGACAACAAACTCACAATCCTTGGTGTAAACTATATGTAATGCAAATTCACCAGATGCTTACAAAATGAGAGCCTCCTGCTGTGTATTCAAAACCCAAAACTGAAATTGAAAAACACTGTTAAGATGTCTGTACATAAATATGGGGAATATGTTCAAGTAAAAATTGCTTGAATTCCAGAGAGGTTTCTATTCATCAATAATTCATGAATTTGTAAATTCATCATTTGTAATACTTAAATGCTTCCTTGAAACTAAGTAGCTTTCATGTCTCCAGTTAAATATAGTGAGTGCAGGTTAACGCAAAGCTCTCCGGGAGTCTATATTGACCCTTATTTCTTTATAATTGCTGCATATTTATAGAAGAACAGCTGAACTACATATTTCAATTTTGATTTGAAGCTTTGGAACCACAGTATAGCTTTTGGATTTAAATCCTTAGATGATGCCCATAATATAGTGGGTGAAATGTCAGGGGGAAATGAAAAACTTAGACAGAATAAGGGATTTGCTAAACAATTGGAGAGGATAAAATGTGCAACATTGTTAAGAATGACGCCCTTGTCTTCTGTGAATTGAAGTTGGCTAGAGAAAGGCAATTAATTACAGAGCAAACTGGAATCTTTTGAGCAATGCCTAACTTGTCTCTGAATTACACTAGAAAAGAGAAGAGCAGTCCCAGGAATCTATCTGGCATCAGATGGTGCTGCTCACTGTGAGAGTTTGAAAACTTTATGAGACTTTTGGTTATGTGTCAATGCCAGAAAAATCCAGCCAGTCATTTTTATACAGCCTGTGGTTTTGCCTTTCTGTTTTCTGCCATGATGTGTTTAACTTTGCTCTTACCATGAATTTTACATTTCAAATAGAAAAAGGGATAGATACTGCAGCAATGCTAGCAGAAATCTTCTAAAATACTGGAGGAGGAGTCAAGCTTAAAGCTAAGCAAGCATGTGAGCCTAGGCTGGCACACAGTCAAACCTGGTGGGGTTGGCTTCATGGAGTAGAGCCTGCGTGACATGCAGATCTTCTGCAGTAACGTGGCTTGTGTCAGAGTCAATTGTCTTCAACTTCCCTAATACTTTCATCATGTCATCTGACATAAGGTCAGATCTTTAGCTGGTAAAAGTTGCTCCATCTCCCATGAAGTTAAGGGAGCAACTTCATCAACTTCTACTGAACTACAGATTATAGTTTTGATTGCTGTCCTCAGCTGGAGAGAGGAAGAAACACAAATAGGGGAAAATTTCCATTTTCTAGATCATTTACCTGAAGATTTATGTGAAGCACAATCTTACAGTGATCATGTGAGTGTATCTCAAGCATTTGCTAGGCCTGTAGTTATGCTGCAAGCACAGTTGCAGTGGAAAACTTGTATTAACAAGTTATTCTCATAAAATCTTGCAATTCTGCTTCTGCATCTTAGTCCATCCAAATGTCTCTCTTTTACAGAACGGTGATACAGTTAGGACAGGTCCACATATTTTGAATCACCCTGATGGCACTTAACACTGATGTAGTACTGCAGATTTCTGAAGGTGTTGGGGTTGTGAACAGATGTTCTTCATTCTGGGAATGTACTTGTAGACCATCTTCTACTCAAAATATATCAAAATTCAAGAGGTCTTTTTCATATTTCTGGGTCAGCTTTGCCATGTTATACTTACAAACAGAAAAATTAAAAATTTAAACCTTTTTCTAATGACTAAACATTAGCATCTGGTAATATTTCAGTGTCCTTGCTTGTCTGAGTTTTTGTCAGATCAAGACTGGTGTTACTGACTGTGGTAAGTCCTCAGGGTGACAGAATCACTCAGTTTTATTTCATGGTTTTCATGCTTTAAGAACTTAAGATTTTTAATCTGACAAGAGACACTGAAGCACATCTGAAGAGTTAGAAAAGATTTCTGCAAATCCAGAGAAATTTAATCTGTCACTTTGATTTTTGGAAGCAAATAAGCATATGCAATAAAGAACCCTAAAACAAACCACCTAGGAGGAATTTGTGGAATTATTATCACTCTAATTTTTCTCCAATTGTGATTTCTAGTACTACTTTCAGGTTTTAGACATTAATAATAACATATGTATTAGTCTTATTAGAATGGGCAAGAGATTTGTTTGTTGTGTGCAAATATGTGCATAATGAATTTTCCAAGAAATTGGGAGATGTGTTGTCAACTAATCATTTCCATCATTCTATTATCTTAGACTGCCATTGCATTCGTTTATTTGCTGGTAAAATGTTCCAGACAGAAACTAGGTATTTTGTTACAAAAGTAAAAGTACTCATGGCATCAAGCATTATCTTTTTTTCTTTAATATTTTAGTTTGGATACAAAAAATCTATAGACATTTTGTATCGGTTATGATAAACATAAAAACAATATATAAAACAAAATAATTAAATGAATATGAATGGTTACACAAGAAGAGGACTTATGACACTTTGTCATACTTGCTTTTATCTATCAATTTTCTCATGTTTAATAAGAATTTCAACCTTACTGCAGTCTTTCTCTTCTGTCTCTGATTTCAGAGAAATTTTAGGAACTTCACCAACATTTTTGTGATATTCAACCACAATTTTGTAAAAAAATATTGGAGGAAAGACCAGACAAACTGTCAACACAGTTGAGTAGTCCTTATTCCTCCAGAAGCCAGGCTAAAACCAAAATCAGTCAAACAGAAAATTCAGAGACAAAATTGTAACATAAAGTCAAATTTTCAGAATCTATGCTACAGAAATAAAGATCACTCCTGTAATTTAGCCAGCCTAGCAAAGAAAATTTTATTCCAATAGTGGTTTTGTCTTTGTTACTGCCTCACAATTATTTGATCTTTGTATAAATTAATTTGACTAATTCTCCAGTGAGACCACATCTGACGTCTTTCATTAATGTATTTCCTGCTGAGCAGAAAGACAAGCACATTAGAACTATCAAGAAAGGAATATATTTTTAACTCCAGCCCATGACTGCCAGTATTTCAGATTTCTGCCTGAATGCAAAATGAAGAGGTATTCCTGGAGTATTTAATTCTTTGACGTCTTTGCCTCTTGCTTCAGTGGCCACTACCGTCTTTCTTTCTTAAGTCACTTGTTTGGATTTTGATTGGAAAATATGGTATTTTTGAACTCACTAGAGTATACCTTACCACCTAGAATAACTGATGCAGACTGCTGGCCACATTTTACTCTGGGATGTGCTCCAACTGAGCCGATCGCCTCAAATGGTCATTGAAGATCTGGTCAATATGGTTACAGTAAGGTAAGGGTGATTCACCCTTTTCTAAAGCAAGTCAGATGATTCAGACTTTAAAAACTGTATTTGTCTCATGACAGTAACATTTGATGGTGATTTTAAAGTTTGTGTCTTTAATGCAATTATCTAAAAATACGTGAGAACAATTCTACCATCTTAGGAAACTAAGCATGCCTTGGATGGATTAGGTTAATACATTTCCATGGTACATTCATTAATCAAGAAAACATAATTCTTAGTGTGAGTTGTGTATTTCAACAAAAGTGGTGAATTTTTCTCAAAAGGCAAAACTTAGCACTTTCTATGTGATTTTTCTTATGCTGGTAAACAATTAGCGTCACCTCACTATGGATATAAAATTTTGACTATTAAATCTAGGTTTTGGAGGCCTTTGAGCTAATGACATAATGCCTGTTGCAAAATTGGGTGATCCAATGTCTTAAAATATATTATAATTATATATATGGTTTCTCAAAATTGGATTATATATAATTTTCTCTCAAAAAATACCTTTCAGGCGTCATATAAGATGGTCCTAATAGAAAAAATCTGTACTTTTCAGTACTGCCATCTTCACACTCACAAGGGAGGCTGACAGGTTATCTTTATGCCAACTTGGAATCCACAAATAGATTTTCTATGAAGTGAAACCCTGGAAAACCTAGACATACATATTTTTCTCTCAAGACTTCTTTGCTCCTACATTCTTCTCAACTTGCTCTTATCCCACTGTTAGAGGATGTGGTGGGTGTAGGGGGCATAAACAGGTTTTTTTTAAGTTATCAAAATGTGTGTTTTATGAGAACAGATTGGTTGAAAGGAGTTTGACTGTTTATGTTACCGAGTAAATACATAAAATGCAACAAAATGGCATATGAAATTCTGTGTTCATTAATGCAAAGTAGTACATGTGGAGAAAAAAAATCTCAGCATTATAAATAAACACAGATAGTCTGTATATTGCAGATTGCAATGTGGGGGAAAGATGTCAGAGATGTAGCTGACAGTTTTATGAAAATAACAGCTTCATGCTGAATAAGCAGTCAAAAGAGCAAAATATATCTTAGGAACTGTTTAGAAGCACCAAACAATCGTGACCACCACACAAACCAGAAAATATTATTATGCCACATGCAGTTCAATGGTTTGTCCACTCTGTGAGTATCTGAGTACAATTTTGGTGTCCCTTATCACTAAAAACATAGAGGGATCTATAGAGTAGAGGAAAGGCAATTAGTGAGATCAAAGTAAGGAATGAATTATGTTGATTAGAGCTCTCTCTATAGGAAAACAGATGATTAAGACAGAGATCTACAAAATCATGAATTATTCATAATTTATATGAACAGGAAACATTTATATGTCCAACATTTATAGGTCCAAATAAAATGAGCAAGTAGCAAGCTTAAAGAAAACAAAAAGAAGTACTTTTTCATAGTGCATAATGAAACCATGGAATCATTGCCATAGGATATCATAGAATCAGACAGGTTGGAAAGGACCTTGAAAGATCATCTGGTCCAACCTTTTGTAGGAAAGAGAGCCTATCTTGAAAATCTCTGGTGATGGGGATTCTACCATATCCATGTGGAGGTTGTTCCAGAGAATGAAGGTTTCCACTGTTAAAAAAAAATAAAAATCTTTCTCACAGTGAGTTGAAACCTCTTCCAGTGTAACTTGTCTTCTCTTTGTCTTCTTCTTTCTGGCTGTCCTTTAAGTACTGGAATACTGTGATGAGGTACCCCATAACCATCTCTTCTCCAGGGAGAAAAAGTATATATCCCTAAGTCTTTTCTTACAGGACAAATTCTCCAGACCTCTGATCATCGTTGTGGCCCTCTTTTGGTTCCTTGTCAGTCTGTCCACATCATGTTTATGTCGGAGGACCAGAACTGCACAGAGAACTCCAGGTGTGGACTGACAGTGCTGAGTAGATTGGGATGATCACAGATCTCTCTCTCCTTTTAATACCCTCTGGCTGCAACTTAGATTCTGATTTGTCTTTGTTGATGCTATGTTTAACACTAAAGCCAAAAATGGGTTAAAAAAGTGAGTATTGGGTTTGTGTGGCTAGGTTTTGGTAGTGGGGGGGCTATGGGGTGTCTTCTGTGAGAAGCTGCCAACCCTCTCCCCCTTGCCCAACAGCCAGTTGCAGCCAGCTCCAAGATGGACCTACTGCTGGCCAAGGCCAAGCCCATCAATGACAGTGGCAGTACCTCTGAAATAACATATTTAAGAAGGGGGGAAAAAAATCCCTGTGCAGGTGCAATAGTAGCCAGAAGAGAAGAGTGAGTATATGCTGAAGAAACAAGACCAGGGTCAGTGCCAAAGGAGGAGGGGAAGGTGCCCATTCAAGTTTTGCCAACTTTGAAGTTTCCTGAAAAGTGCGGTTTGGGGTAACTGTTCAGTGCTCCGCACTCAGCATTTCCAATACAGTTCCTCAACTGGAGTAACAAAAGACAGGAGACCAACGTTATGAGGTGTCATGAGTGAAGATAGCCTTTACACTTCTATTAGAACAGCAAAGAAGACACATACTGAAACTCTCTGTTCCACCTCAAACAATCATCTCTCTTGCAGTCAAAAGTAAAAGATATGGAACAGAAATGCCAAAAAATCAAAGAAGTAATGAGGTACATGAAAACCATGCAGGGGTTAAGCACTCAAGAGTATATGGGCTTCTGTATGGATTGCTAAAAGGTACTGAATCCTTAGGTGATAAATCAACTCAAATTGTAAAAAACCTGCCTCAGTTGATGGGGAAAAAAATCCCCAGACTCACAGATAGTGAGAGATAACAAATGTTTAGGCAGGAAGGAATGCACAATCCGTAGGAGATGATTCCCATTTCTGTCCCTTGGAGGTAGATTATCTAACTTTAATTACCAAGAATTACTCTACCTCAGCACATTTTCTGATGCAAAGACTTCCTTCCACTGTCCTGAATCCTTGGAAGCTCACTTCCTTTACTGTGCCGGACACACCAATGAAGGCCTTCATCATTAAACCAAACCCAATAAAGAAGAGCTGTGCTCTGTGGATTGGAGCTGGATGCTCAAGGGGTACCTGATACTACTGCCTTACTCTTAGCCTCTCTGTTCAAAGTAATGAAAATGGCAGCTAAAAATGGCACTTACATGGGAAAGTTGTTGGTCTTCAGGGAGAACATGATACAGACACAGAACTTCATATCCAGTTATATGATTTCCTCAAGGTTTTAAAAGTTGTCAAGAGGCTGTCTGGGTGAAAGGAATCACCATAAAAGATGCCCCTCAGACCAAGTTCAGACACTTTCTATTTGTCACAGTAGAAAAAAAAAATAATCAATTTCATAATTTTTTTTGTGATGAAAATTGAAAAAGAACTGCTACGCCCACATTCCTAAGACTTTTAATTTTCTCCTGTTTTGCCTATATGAGTTCCAGAACTTGGTTGTGTTCAGCTCAAAGGTTTTTATTTTAGTTGATTAAAACCAGAGAGTTTTTCAGGTTTTAGAGATTTCCTGATAAACTAGTTATCTCAGCAAGAAATGCTGATGATATTGATATTTTATTATAGATAATTTCAACTAAAGACTTTCTGATGTTCTGAGAATGACAGGGAATGATTTCTATAACCAAAGTATCTCATCTCAGTACTTACTTGTCGCTCTTTCATACTATTCAGGAAATTGCTGTCAAGAGTAAAAGGAGAGAAGCCTACACTGGTTTCAGCTCTTATGCAGAAAAGCAGGTCCTTCAGCTTTAGCTTAACTGAAAGCAGTGTTTGTAACACTGGTAGAGCCTAGAAACCACGGAAACTAAAAATTATCCCGGCAAGAGAAAGTAAATTCTTTTAATGTATCTGGATTAGGTATGTATTTTTTAATTACTTCAGGCTTCATATAGCTATGGATTGTTTGAAGAAGCATGACCGCAAAAGTATTCAGCCTTATGTTTATTTATTATAATCTTGTTTTCTTAGCACTCTTTATACTACTTCATTGTGTGTGAGCATTAGAATTGCCATATGATAGGTGTGGAATCAGTATTGCATAGCTGTAAGAAAAGGAAATTCATGAAAGGAATTGCAGTTTAATGTGCAATTCACAATGGAAAATATCTGAGAGCCATTTGTCAAAGAAAATTAGTAATGCTCTTATCACCTTACATTAGCCACCTTTCCTGGTAAGCCCTAATAAACATCATAAACAAAAGCTCCATGCTCTGTGTCAGACAAAGAGCTCTTTTCCAGTCAAAGATATAATTTCACATTAAACACTAGCATTGGAGCAGTGATGTGGTTTTTTTGTCCTCAGGCACTTATCTGGAGTTTTCACTCAAACTGACCATTTTTAATAACACCCTCGCAATTCCAAGCTATGTTTTTTCCTTTATCTAAACTCATAGCAATCCAGTTAATACAGAAGCACCTTTCCATTCATTTGGTTTTTTTAGACAATCCCTTAAATCTGGTTTATTTATTTACAGATTCATAAAATGGTTGCTCCACTAAACTTAAAATCTTTTCCACCCCATAAGGGGCTCCAATGCAGGGAGCTGAGCAGCAGCATTAGACATAACCCCTGGCCTGAGACTCGCAATGCTGCAGTGCCCAACAGTTTCCTAAGATCACTGAGATCGCTCCCATCTTATAAAGGAAGCAAAAAAAAAAAAAGCACATTTTACACAATTCTACAGCTCCCAGCCATTTCTGATGATCTCTGGAGGCCTATGTAGAGTGTAATGCCTCACTCTCTACTCCTGCAGACAGAAAGTGATGTTCAGAACGCAATATATAAAAAACCACAGAGATCTGGACCACAGACATTTTCTTGACTCTTAACTACAAGATAGTCAAAAAAGGTCCAGTTTTTACTGCCAGATCCTACTTTTACCATTAGGTTTATTATATTATGAGTATCTCCAATGTGTCCTTTAGCATATTGCCCATTTAAAACAGTCCTAAAATGTGATGAAGACCACCACTAATTAGTTTTTTTACCTTATTAAAGCTTTTGTCTCCTCTGAATACTTCTGCCTGTATTTCTTCACATTACTTTTACTGCAGCTTGCCGTTGCATGAACAGAGCCAAGACAGATAATTGGGGTTCCCTTAATATGATTCTCTGCTATTTCAAGCTGACAGAGCTCTGTTCATCCCTTCTGAGTTGATGACATTGGATCAGGTTTGTCCTTCCTTTCAACTGATCCCACTCTGAAGACAACACCTTTGACACCTGGGGAACTGCCTACCATCTCATAGGTGACTGCGGTGTGTACTCTGGCACAATCAATGCTAACACTGAATTCTCTAATAACTATGACAGAATATATGCACTCTGGAAAAGTTGATGATGTCATACTTCTACTCTATCCTCTTCTTTTTCCTGCACACTTACTGAGTACAATTTTTACAGGTAGGTTTATGAATAGTACTAAGAGAATTATTTGTATCACTGATGAGTGTGCTTTTGAGCATAAAAATTGGTGTGTCACCTGTGCAAACAGCATTGCCTCCAGAGATAAGTAAGGGCAAGTATCTCCCACTGTGCTTCTGCTAATGGGAAGTATTATAATGGAATAAGCAATAAATTGTGGGTTTTTTCTCTTTTGCACCCTAGACATAAACAATGCCAAAGTAAATCTTTCATATATGTTGCTTTTAAAGACATGGGGCTGCACTCTGTATCTTTTACTAATTACTCTCTATCTTATTTCAACAGTAGAGTGAGAACAAAGATTTATAAAAAAAAAGTTTTAAACATTTTTTCTTTGTTTATCATGACAAGGTTATAGAAGAGCTCTTTTACATAAATAAAATGCTGCAGGCCTAACTTGTTCTATTTCTCCCCTTAAATTTTATATTATTGATGGCATAATTTTTCATTATGCATTTTCCTACACTTCATAGGAATTCATAAAACATTTCTTATCTGAAAGAAACAATATGTTCTTCACACTACTTCCACTTATATTTTTTTCTCTCAATCTACATAACTAAATGCTGAGTAAACCCATAAAAATCATGTCCTCATTTCTAAGTCAATTTGCCTAACTATTCAGGGAGGTCTTGCATTAAGACCCTAAATAACCCTAAATTGGAAGAATATATTAAAAACAGTTGCTCTTTGTTTGCTTGTGTTTCTGATCTGCAAGGTAAGAATGAGTGCAAAGTACAGATTTCAGCACAATATGAAGGTTTAGGATAATCCTGCCTCTTCCACACCCCCTCTAAGACCTACAAGACCTAGCTCTTTTTAGCATTTACTTGGTATTTGCTAGTAAGCCAAGTATTCACTTGCCTGCGATAATTTCTTTGTCTTTTGCTGCTAAAACCTAATGTAATTTTTTTTATTTCTTGTTAGTAACATTAAAAATGAAGCCTTTGCATCTTTTCCTACACCTTCATTAAAAATTATAATTTAGCCTTGGAATCATTAACTGCCTCTATTTTCTGCTGTATTGGTAGAATGACCGTACCATAGATATGGTAACCTCACTTATTTGTCATCTGATACTTCACTGTCTGGTCCAAAATGATCTCAGAAGTGACTCAAAAGAGCAATTCAGCCCCCAGGAAATGCAGTGGGGGCACAGTGAACGAGTTTTCTATGTGATCCCTGATGGCTTTTTTTTTAAACACTTTCTGAGCAATGTGCAAACATTTAATTTTGATGCTAAACATTTTAAAGACTGGAGACTGGCCTAGTCATGGTCACATTTCTTAATGCAATACAAAGTTACAGTGAGGTGAGCTTTGAAACTTGACTTTAAAACAAAGAATGGAGACATACCTGTTTTTCTCAAAAGAATTATTAGCTTAAGGAAACACTGCAATGTTTTGACCTTTAAGAAATAAATATTTACAGTCGTTATGCAGATATTACTTTCTTTTGTTCTTTTGAGTTTTTCCCCCAATTCCCATTTCCCGCGTCTCTTGGTATATCTCTATTTTTTGGGCCTTCAGCTTATTCAAAGGAATTTACTCAGTTTTTCAGTAAATCCTAATTTTGCTGGGTAATACCTCAGGCATCACTTGTTTGTTTAATTTACTCTAGTTCAGGTAAATTTATCCATTTACCCTAGTTAAGACATTTGACGCTTTGTAAATAATGAACACATCTCATGTTGGACTAAAATGAGAGAAAGACCACAGATAACTCATTTCTTAAAGCACCAAATAGATATTAAAGACCACTGTAAGAAATCCTGTGGTCTCAGTGCATAAGCAAACACCTCACTTAATCTCCTGTGGAACTTGTCTTGTGTCTGGGCACTGCCTGCCTGTCACCAATGTATGCATTTGGGCACTTGTGCCTTTTGGCAGGTTGTCACCACACTTTGCCCCACTGTGTGAATAAGCCAGTAGAACATTTAAAGTATTTTGCTGTAAACCAGAGGTACAAATTTCAGTCTTGTTTAGGGCATGTGCCATGGACATGTGCTATGGACACATGCCATGAGCGTGCCACCCATGGCTGTCAAATCTGTTTTACTGCTCTCTGTGGAGCTGCCAGTCATATAAATAGGAACAGCTTTGCCTCAGTGGTCTACCCTAACTTTGAATTATACAGACAAAGACTTGGCTGGGTTTTTGGTTTGGTTGG
>VXBX01004000.1:1708829-1726734 GCA_013400415.1 Scytalopus superciliaris
TTTGGGTGGGTTTTTTGTTTGTTTGGTTTTTTTGGTTTGTTTTTTTTTTTTTTTTTTTTTTTTTTTAGTTTCTGGGTATTTGCTTTTACTAAGAAGAGTTCTGTGTGTGCAGGAGCTGGAGTAGAAGGCAGGTATGGAAGAAGCTAAAAAAAAAAATGGATAAAACTGTGTTGCTGCAAGCCTTAATATAGTTGTAGGTTTTAATGTAGTTTTATAGTCTTTTTGCATTTGAAAAATAGCTTGTAACCCCTGTACCAAATACTTAGGCTTGAGTTAACCTCTGTGTCATATTTTGAAGCTTGCTTCTGTGCTAAGGCAGAGATATTATGTNTCGGATTTCAGGCAACAACTGCAGACCAGTTTAATACTGTAGGCTTTACTTTCATTGCTGGTGCAAGTTCCATTCAAACACTCTAATTTCCTGCAGCTATTTTTTTCTTAGCCTTAGTGCAGTTTTCTCCCTCTTAAAAACCTACCTAGCAATTTCTCCAACCTTTTTTGAGCTGCCAAAGGAATTTTTGAATCTCTCTGTTGTTCTGTTTGTCCCCTTCTCAGTCCTTATTTATGTCATTTTACTTTTAAAATATAGTGACCAGACACAGAAGTGTTTTGCTTGTGGTCACATTGTGCTGTTTGAATAATTTCTTCACATTTGCATTTGTATTTGACATCTCTGTGTGCATACAGAAATTTTATTTTCTCGTATAAATGGCCGTTAGCTACTCTGACAGAAGGCTTTCAGCTACAGCTACTCTCATTCAGTCACTATTTTCTTGATCAATGCTTTGTGTCTTTTGCACTTTGAAAGTGTGTTTCCTTTTCATTATTATTTTTTCTTCTTATCTTCACACCTAGGTATGTCTGAACTGTGAACTGCTGCTGCAATTTTACTTAATAATAGACATGAGATGTAGAAATATCTGTGTGACTAAATTTAGTACCCGTTCTATTAAAGTTATTCTGAACAACTTGTGCATTCTGCACAGAAGAAATATTTTGATGCATCATGAAGACAATTAGTATGTTTTCAGTGAAGAAAATCATGACCCATAGATATGAGAATGGGATGCCTTATATTAAAAGGCTTGTGTTTTCTCAGGTGCTACATCCCTGGACTACACATGAGAATAGAAATACAACCTAAAGTAAATAACAAAATGTTTCCATTTATATGCACAAATTTTCCAGGAGATGTGGCCTCTGCATTGTTGCTTTTACTAAGAAGGGATGTTCATAAAGCTATATGTGTTTTATCAAAATAAATAGATGGTGCCGCTCTCAAATATTTATGTAAGGAAAAACAGAGTAGTTGTCACACATATAATCTCTCATAAAACATATTCACAAAGTAAAAAAGCATATAGTGATGAACAAACCCCCATCTCTACATGTCTGTGTATAGAAGATTTTACCTCTCGTGGCAAGCAAAAATGACAACAGGAGACAGCACCACTGAAACGTGACAAGTCTTTATCTTGCTTAGGGCTACCTTAGATAGTGATGGTGTTATTGTTTATAGCACCAACATTTGCTGCTAATATTTCATCGAGGTGTGATCAAAGCCTTGTTTTCTAGGATATAGAAAGATACTTAGAAATATAACCCTTGTTCTTAGGCTCTGCTCTGGTGCAAACCAAATAGTCATCTCAGTAGTAAGTCCCATGCACAGACCAGAAATGGACTGGGGGCTAGATCCTAAATACACTTTTGATGCTCTCTGGATTATCCTGCTGACACTTTCTGTGATCTTCATGCATTGTAAGTGTGATTTATACTTCTTATGGCCCTTATACATCAGTATAACTGGGAGCTTGTTCACAGTACTTGGGCGTGAATTGCTGTTTTCTTTGCAGTGTTGACTGAAAAAACCCCATACCTATAGCCAAAGAGAGCAGGATACAAAACATCAACACTCTTTAGATAGCTAGCTCTCATCAAAGTTTCAATTAATATCAATAAAACCAAAAATGCCTGCAATGTGCCTTCTAAATCTAACCTTAGGCTGTCTTTTCTGTTAAAAGAGTATAGGCACTTCTTGAGTATTATACCTCATAAATGTTACACATATGACCTATTTTATATGTCTATTCTAGTAAAAGATGAATTGCACCCTAGCAGTGCTTCTGCCTGTTCAGAAAAGATACAGCTACCTCAGATACTGATTTCAAGTATTAGCCCTACAGAGTGTTTTCATCGTGTTGTAAGCCTTTATGGGGAGACCAGGCTAAGGGAAATATTGTGGGAGTTGTTGCTGGGATATTCAAAGTGCTGAATTCATTTCTTCTAGACAAACTACAGAAATCTCCCTGTGCATTACATATACCCTCCTAATATGTGATACCAATGTGTTCATGTGCCTGTATCCATGTGCCCTTGAGGCAGAGTAGTGGCTCAAACCATGGCATGCTACAGTGTTTTCTGTAGTGATGCTCTGTGCAAATCTGCTTTTGAAAAGAATGAACTTTTCTGGTTTAAGTACAACCATTAGTAATCCAGTAGAGCCATGTACTAGGTTTGGGCTTTTTTTCTGTCTGACAAATTCAAGTGTCTTCATCCTGGCACTCTGCTTCAGTACTGTTCCTGCATCATTTACCTTTTAAGCTTTGTTAGAAGGAAAGGTAACTCTTGATAACAGACTATTTGCCAGGAACAGACAGTCTAGGTGTAAGGTGCTAAAAACTCTCATTTTGAACAGGACAAGGGTTAATTAAGTTTAGATATTCCTATCAGGCATTCATTAGACAGTGGTTTATACATCAGCTTGATGTAAACGTACTGACATCCTTTATCTTTATTAACTTAATTAACTATTCACTTGTTATTCAGATGGACTCTGAAACTGCAAGGATTTACCTTTGATGCTCAGAAATGCAAAGGACCAAATTTTTACATTATCTGTTTTTTCAGTGTTACTGAGCTTTATGCTAAATTTGACTTTCAGTAGGAGCCTAGAACTTCTCCAGATATATCCTTTAGGCTAATACTGGACAGATGCCCCTTCCAAGGACTTTCTGTCCTTGCTGGTGCCTCATGTTCTTTTAAATAAAAAGACTGCCCTGTGAACAGTGTATTTATTCTATTAGTGTGATTATTCCACCTTTCAGTGATTTCAGTGTAATGGATACAGGGTTGTTCATAGATTGATAAGTGGATATTAATCTGTTACAACATTCTTCAGTAGTAAATTATAAATTCATCTAATATAAATACCACTATAGAAAGCTGCAATTATTCAATTAACATGCCTACTCTTTTCACCGACATGCTGAAAGCTTTAGGTGCAGTCTGTTCAGAGTTAGGTGGCTGCAGACTGTATGCATTGTGTATTATATGTAAAGAATTGCAAATTCTTTTTTGAAATGTCCTTTCTGAAGGTCACGTTGCTAATATGATAGTTTCTAATATTGCCTTTTTATATTATCTTAATAAATCCTGTAAATGGGGATGAAGACTAGGTAGCACTCTTTGCCTTGAGGTCTTTGTCTTTTTAAAGATGTGTTTGCCATCATAGCACATGGACTGACTCTACTGGAGTCTGTAATAAATAAGACAGTTTCTTTAGAATCTCTTCAGTTTAGATTAAGCTATATTATGTATAAAAGCATGAGTCTCATCAGCTTTTTAGTAAGTATAATCCCTCAGAAGTTGATGCTTTTTGTGAGGGTCAGGATCAAGCGAACACAATTTTGCAAACTGTTTTAGCTTTAACTGTAACTCTGTTTGGAGCTCCCCAGCTCCCAAATATTTAGAAAAGCCAGGACTGCTGTTCATATTTGTTGGTCTATAACACACTCCTGTTTTTATCAGGAGCAAAAATTTATTCAAGGAGATGCAGACCCTGTCCTGCCTTCCTTATTCCAATAAGAAGGGTTTTTCATTCCATTTCAAAACTCAGGAAACATGCAGGCAAAACAACCCTAGTGCCCCTGGGGAGTATTTCTCTCCTAGCTTAAGGTGGAAATCACTTTGTCATTACACTACCATGAATGATGGACAATTCATGTTATTAGTTGTTATTAGTAGCACAAATATTTTTAATCTAATTTTCTGTTTAACCTTTTTAGTAACCTAGTGTCCCTCTTTGTCTCCTTGGGTTTTTTTTTTAACACTTCACTACAGTACAGTGCCCTTACAGAAGCAGTTTGCTTTTTGATGGGATGAGTAGCATATCTCACATAAAACACAAGGAATTTGAAATACCAGGGTTTCTTTTAGCACAGAGGTGCATTTGAAGTTTTACAATAATTCACGTTTGTGGAGATTACTCAGTGCTCTAGATGGGGCACAACACTGAGGAAAGGGCAATTAATCAAACACAGTAAAACTGATCCACTAAGATATTTCCTGTGCTGAAGGACTTATTGTAATAACTAAAGATTATTGTGACAGTTATTATGATGGCCATGGATAGAATTAATTTCTCCAAGCTTTAGACATATAACCACTCAGTGTCTGGGCCAAGGCTCTTCACAGGCTTCCCCAATAGTCAAGAGAGAGACAGAAACCTTCAGGGATATGTTTCAAGACAGTTGTCCATTGCCACTTCTCACCAAAGATAATGGAGAAGCTTAAGTTTTGCATAGCTACAGCTGAGTAAAATAAAACCCACTTCAAAATCCTGTTTCTCCCTGACTGAGTCTTTTCAATTTCCAGGATGTCAGACATTACTTTTTCCTGTTCGCACAGAATTTGGTGAAAGGTTTGGACTTTAGAAGATCAAGTGGAGTACTAAGTGAAAAAAATCCCAATGCCTTCTATGATGAAACAACTACTAGATGAAAGAAAGGAGAGCAGTGAATATTGTCTACCTTGATTTTAGCAACATTTTTGACACTGTGTCTCACAAAATCCTTATAGACAAACTCAGGAAATGTGGACTGCATGAGTGGACAGTGAAGTGGATTGAGAGGGTCATAATCAGTGATACAGGGTCTAGTTGGAGACCTGTCACTAGTGCTCTTCCCCAAGATTCTATACTGCGTCCAATATTGTTTAATGTGTTCATCAATGACTTGAATGAAGGGACAGATGCCTCGTCAGCAAGTTCACTGTCAACACAAAGTTCAGAGGAGAGGCCCATACCACAGGGGGCTGTGCAGACCTTCAGAGGAACCTCGACAGGCTGGAGAGATCTGCAGGTTAGAACTGTCTGAAGTTCACCAAAGGCAAAAGCAAGGTCCTGCACCTGGGGAGAAATAACCCCAGGCATCCAGTACAGTCTGGGGACTGACTTACTGGGAAGCAGCTCTGCAGAGGAGGATCTGGGAGTCCTGGTGGACAAACTGTCCATGAGCCAGCAGTGCACCCCTGGGGCCAAGAAGGCCTATGGTATCCTGAGGTGCATTAGGAAAAGCATTGCCAGCTTTTGATGGAGGTGATCCTGTCCCTCTACTCTGCCCTAGTGAGGCCACATCTGGAGTGCTGGGTTTGTTCTTGTCTCAGGACAAGAGAGACATGGAGTTCCTGGCATGTGTCTGGTGGAGGGTTACAAAGATGATTATGGGATGGAGCATCTCTCTTATGAGGAAAGGGTGAGGGAACTGGACTTGTTCAACTCCTAGTTGTGATGGTAGTTTTGGACCACAGTGGAATAGAATTTTTTATGTATTTTACTTTAAATAAATAAAAGCATACTGAAGTGGGACAGTTTCCAAGAAATTCAGTCTGCTTTGAATTCAAAAAAAGTTGCTGGAGGAAGTGCTAAGGCAACCGGGCTCTTTGAGAGAAATTACAATTTCACTGCACATATTCAGAAAATATTTAGGTATAATTATGTGATCAGTATTGTCCCTGATTTAAATTGCTTAAGTATCCCTTTAAAAAGTGTGCAATGAGAACATATGGATGAAATGCTGTCTTTTCTCACCTTGGATGATTGAAACTTTGAAGAATATTTCAGTCTCACAGCCTGTCACTGTCTGCCATTCTGCAAGAGGGTCTGTTGGGCTTGGATCGTGCCACCAGCGTTTTGCAAATGAAGTAATTTTGGTTCCTGTACTTGATAGGGCAAGATAAGTGAGGTTATCTCATTTTCACTTAAGATCTAGCATCAGGAGGAATGCTTTAGCATCGGCAGAAATGATTGACATTGCCACAAATCTTCAAGCTGTCATTCGTGGGGAGTGTTAGCTGCTAAAACAGCTGTTCTGTTATCCACATGTACTGCAGGAGGTGTGCTATGAGGGTCAGAATTATTCTGGTTTCAACAGGTACTTTTATCCTCCTTGGCAATCAGTTTCATAGTCAAGATAAATTTTCTGGCACTTTCATGCTTCCAGTGGCATACTGTATAACTTATAAAATGCAGACATCCAATGCTATCCTATCCTACCCTATCCTATAAAACTCTATCTTACCCTATCCTACCATACTCTGTCCTGTCCTGTCCTGTCCTATCCTATCCTATCCTATCCTATCCTATCCTATCCTATCCTAATTTTGGCCTGTCCTGGCCTATGTGAAATCTGATAGAATCATCCATTAATTTCAAGCATAATCTCAACTTTTACATTATCCAACTTTACCCCCTTTACTCAACTATAAACATCACACTTTCTAATTTAAATCCACTGGGCACTGGTAAAATTTTACGCCATTTATCCTTTCATACCAGTGACTAATACTTTTGCCTTCTAGGTTTTGTTTTTCAGCTTCCTGCTGTAAAATGAAAAGAATGTAATGAGTGTTGCAGGCAAAGTTTCAGACTTCTCAGTTCATCTGTATTTGTAGCCCTGTCCTAAGTGAAAATTCCTTCACAGCCATAGAGCAGGGACAAACATCATGATTTACTGCTAGAATGGCCAGTGCTAAATTTGTAAGAACTCCCAATGACTTCACTGGCCCAAATTGTAACTTTTGGCCAAAAGTTACCTTACTCTGCCTTTCAGGGTTAGAAAACCAACATTTTAAAAGTGAAAATTGTCTGTTCCAAAGCAAAATCCATGCACAAAGCTACATCTTCAGGAGCTGTTCAGGTTATAAACTCACTTCAAAGAGTAGGATGCAGAATATCCCCAGAACGATGTGATGGCACTACCAAAGGATAAATAAAAAAGGGGAGGTGTATTCCTCTCTTCCTATAAAAATAATCTCAAGTGACTTGTCCTCCACCATACCTTCATCCTTGCGCTAAACAGTTCTGCAGAAATTTCTGCACTAAATCCTTACACCTTGTCCCCCAATAATGACTAATACCATTGCTGTAGGACATTTCCATGAGTAAGGGATAGGAGAGTGAAGAGAGGCAAGTGGATGTGTTAATGAACTGGAGAGCAACACAAAGTCAGTTCATATCTGCCTTGTGCCTGTCACCAGTGATGTCTGAAAATGGTTCTTGTTTTTCTGTAACCTCATGAAACAGCACACTTCTATAGCCAAATAACCTTACATCTCATTTTATAATTAGTGCTATTACATAGAAACTAAGCTTACACAAATGTCCCTAGTGACATGATTAACTTCAGAGATACTAGTCAGCAGGAGTCAGTCACAAAGCATAAACTAATTAATGTTTGAGGGCAAAGATAGGACAAGAGAGGTCACTCATCTAACATGCTTTTGAGTATTGCCACCTGAAAATGGAAAGGAAACATAACATATCATTTTCAGGAAGTTATTTCAGCAGCAACGGAGGAACCCGTGATTGCTTTCCTGAGTGCTCCTCAGTTCTTGGTTTTCTCTTGATCATATATTAAATGCATAAAAAAAAAAAAAGATAGGAAAAGTACAGATGGGACAATGTTTGAAATCTTTACATGAAACATTTCAGCTGACCAAGAAATGAATCCAAGAAAATAAATTTATGGAAGGCACCAAATTTACAGAAGCACACCAAAGTTAGATGTTGTGCCTGATATGCTGGTGTTGTGTAAAGGAAAAAAGAATTTGATATTTTTATCTCTTCAGATTTCTTTTACTTTTTCTGCTGCAGACTGCTTTTCTTCTTAGGCCCAGATGCTTTCTCCTAATTCTATTATGGTAAGCATTTAAATATGCTCTTATATGCTGACCTCTGTGAGAATTAAAGTAAAACATCTGCTGAATACTTTGCTGAACAAATATAGATGATTAATATATGCTTAAGTGCCCTGATGAAATGGGGGCTGTGTTGGCAATGTTCTCATTTCATACACAAGGATGGGAAGTTTGCAAATATAAAATAATGGAACTTTGCTGATTTTTATTAACTGAAGATCCTGTCTAGTCTACTTGGTTTCACCTCTGCCTCTGCTAAAGAACTTAGTTTTGCACATTTCTTTATATAAATATACTGCAGCCACCTCTGATTCACTGTGGCGGACTAATCATGCTGCTTATGTCTGGGCAGGAACCTGAGTGACCCTCATGCCCAGCAGCAGCCCATCAGCAAGTCACTTATTCTTGTACCCAGCCAGCAGTGAAAGTAGGTAGAGGAAGAAAATGGAGACAGTGTGGTCACCACTGAACACAGGTGCTGTGAGTGGGCTGGGAAAAGACTTGTGAAACAGCAGCTCTATGAGAAGGACACTGGTGAAATGAAGGTACAAAACTTGAGTGAAAAATGTTAGTGTTGGAAACTCCAAAGACCCATGGGCAGAATGCAATCAGGACTGCCTTAAGGCAGATTCAGGCTGTAAATCTGGTGAAACTTCAGAATGAAGTACACTAAATGAAAAGGATAGAAAGGCAGAATTAATTCTTTTAGCGCCAGCTTTAAGAGCTTATTAGTTAGCTACATTGCATTCAAATAGGGTATCCATGTGAAAGATGATGTCACCTAACAATGTACTGAGGTAGAGGGCAGGGCAGAGGTGAGACCATGCAAAGGGAAAGAGAAGGTGGAAGGGGTGAGGGTAATGGATCCAGTAGGCAGAGATGGGAAGTGAAGATACCAGGAGCGGCACCAGCGATCTGTGACCCAGGTCACAATACCAGGAGCTGGGCCAAGTGTATACCCAAGTATCTGTATTTCTTGCTGGAACTCGGAGACTAAAACAGACTAAAGAGGTAGTCCATTAAAAAGATAGCTGATGTTATCTATTCTTTTACTGACCTACATGACAGATGGTGGCAAATTTAAAACTTACATCACTTTTTATTAATATAATCTCCAATATTTCACTTATAGACTTTTATTAATGAAAAGTAAGAAGAATCTTCCCATTCACACATGAACAAATAAGGACTAATAAAGAACATTCAAATTGCCCCACCAAGATTCAGGAAGCTCAAAAAAAAAAAAAAAAGTTTGTTCAGACCATTTTAATTTGATCTCAGTGTGCATATAGGTGCATGCAAACAGTAGTTTTTCCAGAGTCACAATTTATACAGAGAAGCATCCTGTTTTACTTTTCCTTTTATCTCTCCTCTCTGAATAGTTCTGTGGAACAACAAGAATTCTTTCAATTCTTTCAATTCTTTCATGTTTTGGCATACAAAACCAAAATCTCTTTCCTCTGTAGTCTCCCTGCTGTAAGAAAATAACTACAGGCAGACTGAAATATTTGACTCAGATTTTGCTCTAAGCAAATGTGACCTTATTAGTTCTTTGGCTCCATTAGCTTCTATATTTCCAAAAATAAATAGCGGGCTGGATGTTTGTACAACAATTCTACCCATAAAATGGAATTGTTTTACCTTTTCCATAGGGTATTATCTAACATACAAACTAATAAATGCATATTTGGTAAGAGAAAGTCAATGAATTTGAAGGGTGCTCTAAGCATTAACTCCTGACTAAAGTCTACTTGAGGTGCAACAGTTGGTCTTTTTGTCACTGTCTAAAGAGAAGACAAATTTGTACTGGATAAAGGTGTTGCAAGGTCAGTGAACTGAAGAGATTTTTTTGTCATACTATCATTGCTCTGTATTGAATTAGAAACTACACCAGACAACATTCTGATTTTGGAAAAAAAGTGTCCTTTTCAGCCTTAAAGTAACAGTACAGGAGAAATCTGAGAATGTGGAGAAGCTATAGTATTTCATACTCACCCTCTTTTCTTAGTACTCACCTCCTTTTTTTCTCAGGGCATAGAAAGAGGCAAAAAATGATGCTACACTAGTGTGCTCTTGTGTATATAATTTATTGGGCAAAATTACGTCCCTTTAGGCAGGAAGGACTGTCACTATTATTTATTCTAATAAATAGAATAGAGTGAATCTTCTGTCTTTCACACCTTCTCAAAACATTATGTCTAGTGCCTCATTACTTGAAGCCCAAACCTCACTACATGAATGCAGGCTGCTAGAAGACACACTGCCTAGGTCAGATCATTAGAGAAGCTTTAATCCTTTAGAACAATTTTTCAATACTGTTTACACCAGGGACTTCCTTGTACAAATCCTCTTTACACAAGGCAAGAATAACACAGGAAGAAACTATTTGTCTCTGATCTCTGCAAAGAAGGAGAGCAAGTCTAAGTCCTCAGGGGGCTTTCTATCACTTAAACTAAACAGGAGGGGATTAATCAAAGATATCTTTGCTGCGTGATGTACAGCCAACTTCAAAGGTGCAATCACATTGATCAGCTTACAACAGAACAACACTCACAGCATCTTATGTTTTAAGTTGAGGTAGAGCAGAGACTGAAATGCCCAGTTTGTTTCATCACTCCTTCTTTCCCATCAAGACAACAGCAGGGTACTGTGATGCCCTGGAATCCAGAGTGCACTGGTCAGGTGTTTGTATAGAGCTCAGTCTTGTACATTATAATGAAGAGCAAGCACTGGACCCTCTGTGGTGATTTTATGGGCTAATTCCTTGCAAGCAAATCTAATCTCCTTTCACATTGTCTTATAACAACTGTTTATTATACAAAAAAGTTTCTTCTATTTATCGAAGCTCTGCATAACTCCGTTATTACCAATGCCTAATTAGTGTTATGTCCATCCTACCACATCAGCACACAACTAAAATACTGCAGTGGTGAAGTAAATCTATTACCGTCAATGAGAAAAAAATAGCAAACTTTCAGATACAAGTCCTGTATACATCGTAAATAGAATAATAGATGAAAACTTTATTAAATTAGAAGAAACATTTTTGAGTGAAAAATTACAAATACTTTTTTCTTAAATCTCAATTGAAAAAAAATCCTTCTTAATAAAATACTTTTATTTTTCTCTTTTTGTGGAAAATTATTAACTTTTGTTACATTTGAAGAAAATATATGTGTTGAAAAATGTTCCTCTCATGAAACACTTGTCCACTTTCATCAGTTACCTTTACATAAAACCCAGCTCTTTGCAAAACTGGTTGCACATTTTTCAATGAAGAGTCTTTGCTATTAAAACGTCTAGAAAAAAAATGTTTTTAAAGTATTCTAGTATCTTCTAAATAATGCATATAGACTTTTTTGGTATTAGGGAAAGATTTTTATCACAGGGCAATCATATGCTAATAGCTACAAGATTAATTGGGTCTTATGGACAGACCGAGCCTTTAATTTATATAATTAAGAAAAGGAGCTTTTCCACAAGTGTCTTGCAGCCCAGCCATGGCCCCATGTCATCAGATCATAGATAGCTAATCTCTGCCTTTCTAGTGCACTGAATGTTTAGTTATTTATACAAAGAGAAACAGATGCAAGGAGAGCTCATATCCCTACTAAGTGATCTAATTAGTTGGACTGTTGGCTGTTTCATCTCTATTTGCCTCTTGCTTGGTTTTTTATTTCTCGCTGAAAAACTTTAAAATATTTTGGTTCTATGCCAATATTGTACAAACCCAAATGTCAAGAACAGAAAATGTTTCAATTGAGTGGAGTTCCTTTTATATAGATAATTAAGCTATTTCTGAACTCTCAGAAGAATGAAAAGGTGAAGCTGAGAACAGCGTCACATACTTTTTCTATGCTTTTGCTAAAAATGACACCATTTCTTCTTTTTGAGATACGTCCACTTCCTCTGCTCTTCGTCTTGTAGAATGGCAGAACAAACCTCAATAGAGTAACAGTTTCAGCTCAGGTTGCCAGTTCCCTTGAGATGCCATTGCTCTTTTCTGCTCCAAAGGATAATTATTGCCCAGGCAGCAAGGAAGACACAAGAGGAAGATCACAAGGGAAAACACAGTGCTTGTTATTTAGGGTCATCAACTACCATGTTTGATTATCTTTGTAACAAGTCTGACATTTTTCGGTAGACTACACCAATTTGGGGTTCTTCACAGACCTTCTCATCCCATTTTCTCTATTGGTAGCCCTTCACTCCTTAGGAAACTCCCATTTTGAGATGTTTTTGTCTGTGAAAATTGGAAGAAAACGACGAGCTATGAAGAAGGATAATTTAAATTTTTCTACCCTTTAAGAACAACCGGAAGAAGAGGAGCTGGTCTCTGCCCATCTCCCCATTCTCTGCAGTTGCTGAGCCAAACACTGGAACAGGAATAAAATCAACTGAGCTACATCCTGAATAGAAGAAAGGAGTTGTTAAAGACCCCAGCAGAGTTGAATCCCTTGGGAAATGTGGAGGACAACTTGAGGAAGTTTAAAAGGAACTACAAGCAATGGGCAGCTGCTAAAAGGGAAGACAGAAGACAGCTTGGTTTCTGACAGTAGGTGGTTTTGAACTACTTGATGTTAAATGGTTTTCAGTAACTCAAACAGAGACACCAAGTCTGAAAGTGAAGTAAAAAATTCAACGAGTACTTCACACTTCACATAAAATGAACATTGTTAGACAGACTCAGAAAAAAGGGTTCAAAAGAATTGTGGAAGAATTTGTACAATTTCAAGCTGTACAAAGCTATCTTTCAGTTTTGGATTTAACTCAGTCCTTAACATCTGACTAAATTATGAGACCATCTAGGGCAAAGCACTTGAAAAGAGGCCACTAAAAGATTAACAATGCACCATTGACAAAGTAATTTTTTCAACATCAAAAAAGTTGTCTGCTAAAGCCCCTGAGCCATGGTGTTTGCACTTGTTCAAGGTAATGGGAGATCTGAAGCACTGTGAGGATGGATACCTGAGGCATGAAGACATGAGAAACAGTTCACAATTAAGAGCGCAATGGTAGTTCACAGGAAATGGAAAATTCCAGAAACTACTTTGGTTCCAGAAACTAATTGGTGAATTATCAGTATGTAAGAGTTCTTAAGTGTCAACAGGGGAAGTACAGCTTAGACAAAAAAGATAATGGTAAACATTTTCAGTTCAGAAGAACCCTTCCTAGCAAAAATCATCATTGGCACAAAGTGAGATAAATGTACGGTAAATACAAATTAATATGGAAAATATATAGATGTAAATTCAGACAGAGCGGTGCAAGTCAGTGCAATGAAAGAGACCGTCATAAAGCACCTGAAAGTAAATGGAGTGCATTCAGTTCTTAGGAGTGAACCAGTCTACATTTTGACAAATAATCAGAGTCTAAAAGGAGTGCAGATGCTTGCTCTCTGTGAGAGGCTTTCCTAGTCTGTTAAATCATCTAAGGTCAGTTGCTAAGAAGCACCCACTCTGTTTTACTCCCTCTAACTGTGAAGGGAACTTCAGGTGGCTGGAACTTAACACAGTCCTTTCTTTTAAGTTTTGGAAGTGGATTTGCATGGAATAAATCTGAGTTAAAAAAAAAACAAAACCAAAAACAATAGATTGGAAAATATATTTTTACTTTCTACTTCACTATGAAGAAAAGAAAACCCAATGCAGGTGAGAAGCAGACAGGGCTCAATCAGATAGTGAACTAGATGGAAATCCGAAATCATTAAAGAAGACTACAAGATGCCCTCTGGTCATAGGAAAACTGTCAACAGAACATCAGAAGCTATCCATCTTTCTAAATTTGCATCTTAATGTCAATGGATATACTTTTCTGAAGACTGTAAAATAAGTAGAAGGACTGGAATGAATAAAACACACTGGGTTAGTAAAGGTGGCACATGTCACTTAAGCAGAGTTGAAGAGTTAAATTATGCAAAATGGGAATGCTCTTAACTCTCTGAAAGGACAGAAGTTTTTTGAATTATGGTTGATATAATTTTTCTATGCTTCTCATAACTGCTGCCTTCCAAGATTAATGGAAGTGTATGCTGGTCAGATAAATGTTAATTTATTTCAAGAATATCTAAAGCAGACTACAGACCTCTAATTTTACAGCTAAAAGTGAATCCCTGTGCTACTGACACATAGGGATCACTATTTTACTTATTTTAAATTTGTTTTTTCTTTTAAAATTCACACTCTATATCATTTGGCTAAAGCATGCTGGACTCACTTGTAGAGCTGAGGTATCAACTTGCCTTCTCAAGAAAGAAAATGTTCATCTTTTTAAGATAAGTGAACTGAAAGAGTTGAAGACAACATTTTACATAGAGAATAGGTCTGTTAGCACACTATTGCTGGGACAAGATGTTTCAAGGCCATATTTTCACTCTGAATTGCATTTAAATATTATGCAGTACTTTTGAAAAAGATGCCATAAAAGTAATTCCAACGGGATTAACAGGAAAAATACACGTCCTATAAGGATTGCAAAATACAAGGAAAGCACAGAAATGTTTTATGCTGACCTCAAGTGAATAGAAGCACTGAAGGCAACATTAAACCTCATTGTTTGCCAAAACAACATGATCAAATTAAACAAAAATACAAGGCTAGAAGAATAGAAGTAATTGGTTTCAGAATAAAACAAGCAGACATGCTTGCATTGCACAGGAGAAAACACACCAACAAACAAGCCCTTTCCTGTTGCTTTCCCTTCTCCAGGACTGTTTTCCTAGAAATTAAACTCCTGTGTTCATGCATATTAATATACCTTGACAGATGTGATAGTCTGGTATAGCAAAGTCAGTGGAATTACAAACATAAATCTAAGCAGTTTGCAATGAATTTATGAGTTTAGACATTTCACCACTTGTTTTTATTGTCCAGAACCTTAGAAGCTGCTTACAGAATAGTGAGGAAATATCTGCAACTTTTTATTAAAAAGCAGTTAGGTCACACTCTGATCTGTCAATTTACAAAACAGTGGGAAGGAATTATGGGCTGTTCCTAAAACTCCTAGGAAATTGTGAATCTTAAAGGAATGCATTCCCTCAGATTGATCTTCTTGTTTCCTTACTTGTTGGAATGGTTGGAAAACCAGTAAAATCTCTGTTTAAATTAGTTTGAGACAATTTTTCAGGTTTTACAGTCCATGTTAGCCAGACCACACAGAGGACCAGTTGCTGTGAGGAATACAGACAATAGGGAGTAGCTTCACTGTCTTTTGATGGCACTTGCTATGGTTTTCACTGAAATTTGTCAGAAACATTTTCAACTATTTTATACCATAAGGTAATCAATGTGCCAAAACCTATGACCACATGGACTAATTTATTAGGAAAAATCTGAAGTTATTCATATAATTCTCATCCATTTTAAGTTAAAATTCCTAGGCCTTCAAATTTTACAGATGACAAAAGCAATCTTTGTCCTACTCAGCTAGTTCTCCTGATAATGAATTAGGTGTGCCCTATATACCCTATATATATTTGGGATTTTAGAATAAGTTTTTTCATAGTCTTCATTTCATCTGATTGACTACAAATTCTGTCATAAATATGGTAATGCACAAACTATATGTCCTTGTGTGTTTTATGAAGTTTTTATATTAAACAGATGCAAAAGAATAACAAATCCTACGGACATGCCTGGAAAAATAAAACATAGGAAAACTGCACCCCAAGACTGAAGTGTTATGCTTCAAAAATAGCCCTGGAGGTAGAGTATGGCCCTCAGGCTGCGAGCAGTTAATGACTGCAGACTGGAGTGCAACCCACAGCCTACAAGGTGGAGTTTAATCTGAATTTGCAACTGTAAAACTAACTACCATGCTAACAACCTACTGAGACCAGATGGACCTGTAATTAATTGCAAATCCTTGTATTTGTACATTTCCAAGGTGTGAGTGTGTTTACACATTTATGCATATGTACATGTACCAATCTAAATGTATACAAAACTAATGATTTTTATTAGAAGATGGGACCACTCCTGAAGCTCTATGGAGTCTTTACAAAAGGGCATCTCTCATTATTTCTTGTTCCCTCCTTAAAAGACCATATGGAATATTAACAAGTCAAAAGAAGTGGCACGTAAGGAATATGGGGTTTGTTTCATTTGCTTCTGGAGTGAATTTGCACAAGTTGTGTATTTCCAGGAGCTAGGTAGGCAGGGGCGAACAGCAATGGCTCTCAGCACAGCTAGATCTGGGTGTGGGCATGCTCAAAACTAGTGTGAAGGAGCAACATGGATGTATGACCCCAACCTTAGTCCTAGGAGAAGGAGCCAATTAAAACACCTGTCAGATACTGGAAATACCTCCAGGCGGCCATGCTGCTGCTTTGTGGACCATGTCCTCTCTATGCAATTGCTGAATTCAGACAGGTGATCCTCAAACTAGTCAGTTATAGAGAATTACAGGGAGTGAATCATTCCCTGGAGTGTTTTTTTTTTATTTCTAGACTAACTAAAGAGAAAGTTCAGGGAGACTGGAGTCCTGACCTAAGGCCATTTGGAAGGTGTTATTGGGTAAGGTGAATATGGGCTCAAATTAATTAACCAATACAGAGAACTCATTTGGCTCTCACTTATGTGTCCTGCAGTTTGGCCAGTGGCTGAATTTTAAGAAATGCATCTGTCATCTTGTCCTTCTCATGTAAACCTATAAAAAACATTGGAGTGAAAGAAGTAATTTATAATACGATTTTATACTGGTTCTAGTGATTTTTGCAACGAAGAACTGTACAATGAATTGTATAACAAGCTGAATTTGTATAATGGCATATGTACTGCAATGAATGCCAGGTGCTGTTTGGCACCTAAGACTACACTTAGCCTGCAATCTAAGCTGGAAAGGTTTTATATTGCGAAAAGAGAAAAAAAAAGAAGGCAATAGGTGCTTACCTCATTTTAGCCTTTTCCCTGGGTGGCCAGTATGTCTTGGCAAAGCTACATGTTGGACCTTAGTAAAAAGAACCATTCCCTATATCTGTCATAATGAAATGATGTAATAAAGACTGATTAGAGTGGAAAGAATAAAAAAATTCTTCTTAATGATCCATTCCAACATAAGAACACTTACTACAGCTTTGTTGCTCCAGACAAGCAAACACATGTCTGTACCACTCAAGAGTAGAGCTTTATGCAGCAGGCCAGGCTTGCCACATCCATACTGCTTGTACAGTGCAACTTCCAGGGAAAAAATGTCTTCTGGCTCTTTTTGCTAAGAAGAGAACTTGGTTTGCAACGAATATGCAGTGCAGATGACTTGGAGATCAGTGTCATGGAGTGAAAGAGGTGCTGAACCCATCTGACAGTATAGATGCACACTGTGAAATCAGTGAGATTTTGTCAAATTTCTTTTTCCGAATATAAACCTCACAGATTTTCATTTTCAGAAGTGTTCATTTTTTTCATAGCTGCAATAGCAGCAGTATGAATCTGTGCATTCATTACCTACATACAGCAGCTTGACTTTTTTACAGTGACTCATTGGAGCCTCAGGTCACTGAGTGGGAAGGTTTCAAAGACCCGCTAAGGAAGCGCAGTCCCTGTCAGGAATTTTTGATATAGATTATCTCTACCTTGTGCAGCTGAGCTACTGACAAAGTGATTTCACAGGAGATCTTTATATATATTTAAAAGGTGATTCACTCAGCCTTGGAGACAACAGATATTGAAGTCAGTCGACTGCAACACTGGAAAAATCACTCTATGGTACTAAATACTTTTTTTGCAACTGACAGAATCATTATTTTTTGTATGCACTGTAGTTCCTTTGTGTCATATAAACACTCATTATCCTATACTTGCTAAAGTTAAAAATCTCTGCTGGAAACTTGAACAGCAGGGTAACAATTAACAGTCCTCAAAAGGTTTTGAGGTTCCATCTGGTTAAATGCAGATGGATTTGAAGATGGTTCAGCTAAAATGTGTCTCTCTTCAAT
>VXBX01004000.1:1726786-1745040 GCA_013400415.1 Scytalopus superciliaris
TTCCTCTGCCCTCTCTCATTATTTTTTTCTTTAAGCCAAAATTATTTGATTTCAAAATCAGGCAGTTTAATTGATCACTTTTAGAACCCACATATCTTGGTGTTGCATTTCTCCTTCATATCCAGATAGGTTCATTTTCCCCTAGCTATAATAGAAGCAGCAATCTGACTTTGGAAGGCTTTTACTTTTGGTTCAAATCTGCATTGAATTCAATAAACGATCCAGTCATTCAGTCTCTCTCTCTCTCTCTCTCTCTCTTTTTTTTTTTTTCCCCCAAGGGCATCAGTGACTTGGAGACCAAGATATTAAGATATCAAGGAATTAACTGAATTAATGTTTTCACTGAAGAACTTTAATTCATGATATATGAAATGCTGTATGGTGATGTTTTGGTATTGTAGAAGCTCTGGGTGTCAGGCATTGTTCTGGCTGAACTCTATTGGTGTTGTAGATATCCGTTTGCAATGCAAGGCTTTGGCAAAATTGCATAGCCCATTTTTAGCAATTTTCAAGATGGACAGCAAAGATGCAACTCTCAAGTTATCTAGCTTGGGTCTTCAGGGTTAAAAGTATGGTCATTGTCAAGCTTAAGAAAAGAAATCTCTTGATGATGTTCAACAGATTCAGGAATACCAGCTGAAGAGTTGTGTTTCTCTTAAATGGCATAGGAACAATCCTGAAGGACTCTGCTAGTTGAGAGGCCATTAATTGGATTCCTGTTTCTAACATTACCTGTGAAACACGGATAGATTCATAAACAATTTGCACATGACATAGTTGTTTCTTTTGAGCAAATGTTATGGTCTTTTGTGATTTATCTCTGTTGCCTTTGGAGAGAGGGCCAACACCAAATGTCATGGTTAAGTTAAAATAATCACCAGGTCATGAGGGTTGTTGGTGTCACTGGTGAAGTAAAGGAACAATGGAGATACCATGTGTCCTGTGTTCCTTTGTTTAGTGTCTATCTGTATAACCTCTCCAGTCTTCTTGCTGTAGTAATATGTAAACAGCATTAAAATAGATATATTTTTTTTTTAAAATAAATGAATGCCAGTTGCACACATGGCATATAAAGTCTGTTGCCACTTGTTTCCTACCCAAAAATAAGCGTTGGCTGTTTCTGTCACTGTGAGGGAGCTTATTTCCTTTTGGCTGTAGTTTTAGTTCTAGGGTGCACAGAGAGCCTTTTCATTCAGTTCAGCATTACTATGCTTGAAGTACTTGCAGGGATATGTCACCTCCACACTCTGGGAAAACAAAGTTTACCTCAACCTGTCTGAGGATTGTCAGTAGTGGGTTCCTCAGCGGCACCTTCACTCTCAGAGTTCAGCCTTAAGACAATAACTTGCTGAAGTGGTTCAAAACTGAAAGAACTCAAATTTCAGACAGCTCACTGAGCTTATTGAGGTGGTTCACATGCACCTGTCACATGGTGCCTGTACATCTCTCTGTCCAAAGCTACAATTCCCTAAAGAAGGACAGTAAAATAAACGTGTGGCTCTCCACAGAAAAAAATATCAGTTTGTAGCAGCAGGAGATCCCTTTATTCAACAGTTGAATCTAATTGACTAGAAGAAGACCTGAGACAGAAGAGCTACAGGAGAAAATTTACTCTGCTGCTTTCCAAAAGGTGCAACAATCCCTGACAACAGGGGAGACCTAGTGCTGGAAAGATAATCCAGAAACTGAGACACAGCATGGTCAAAGATGTGTTACCATTTTTGTGTACCTACAGTGATAAAACTTCCCCAACCTTGCAAAGGTAAAAAATTCAAACTCTTATTGCAGAACTTCAACATCATGACAATGCTGGGGACAATACAAGAAAGTAGATTTTCCTTGTATTATTTTAAAAACAATATATAAATTTGTATTAAAGGACCTCTCCATCATACCAATACACTGATTATAAAAGTGGAGAAGAAATTTACTCATTTTATTGAAGACCATTGTGTCCCAGTCACATATATGCATATTATGAATGAACAGGAGTACAGCTGAGAGTTCAAGTTGTTATCTAGATTAACACACTTCTGATTTGAACAGCAGAGAGCTCACCTACATCTCACATCTGAACCCAAAAATACTATAAATGAGTTCACCCAATATTTTCCTCATTTTCGCTACTAAAATGAAAAGCAGGGTATGACTCTGAAAGCAGGAATTATTTAGATTGTAATTTATTTTAGTTGAAGGCTGTCTTCTTGTTATGTACTAGTCTATACTCAGCACACTAAAATCCTGATTGTCTAACAGTGACCCTGAGGACTGACTAGAACACAAATAAATAGTAGTAATGAAAATTGAAAATAGATGCACAATTCAGTTAAGATACAAAATAGAACTGAAAAAGGGCAACGGAAATCTTCAGTTTCTATTTAACAGTTCTGTTTCCAAATTTTCAAAGTACAATTTGAGGTAATGCATATGGTCTCAAAATGACAGAAGTTTTCTTGAAAGAATGATATTAAAGACAAAGTGATCATGAAAAATAGACTACTCACTTTGTCAAAGTTAATCTTCATGTAAATAATGCACATGCAAATACTTGTCCATGGGAATCTTATGCAGTTTAACAAGATCAAGTGCAAGATGCTACACCTGGGTCAGAGAAACACCTGGAATCAATAGAGGCTGGAATCAATACAGATGGAGAGCAGCCCTGCCAAGAAGGACTTGGAGGTGCTGGTGGATGAGACACTGGATGTGACCTGGCCATGTGCACTCACAGCCCAGAAAGCCAGTCATGTCCTGGGCTGCAGCAAAAGCAACACGGGCAGCAGAACAAGGCAGAAGATTCTGCCCTTCTGCTCTGGTGAGACTCCACCTTGAGTATTGCATCCATCTCTGGGATCCCCACCACAGGAAGGACATAGACTTTGGGATCCTGGGGTGGGCCACCAAGATCAAAGGAGATAGAGCGCCTCTCCTGTGAGGAAAGGCTGAGACAATTGGGTTTGTTCGGGATGGAGAAGAGATGGCTTTGGGGTGAACTAATTGTGGCCGTCTAGTACTTGATAGGAGTCTACAGGAAAGACAGAGGGAGATTATTTACAAGAGCATGTGGTGACAGGACAAGGCAGAACAACTTCAAACTGAAAAACAGTTAGGTTTAGATTAGATATTAGGAAGAAGCTCTTTACTGTGAGTGTGGTGAGGCACTGGAACAGGTTGCTCAGAGAAGCAGTGGATGCCCCATTCCTGGAAGTGTTCAAGGTCAGGTTGGACAGGGCCCTGAGCAACCTGGTTTAGTGGGAGGTGTCCTTGTACACAGCAGGGGAAGTTGGAACTGTATGATCTTTAAGGTCCCTTACAACCCAGGCCATTCTCTGATTCTATGATTCTATGATTCTATGACTATGATTTTATGATTCTACATATGCTTGTTACAGTAAACAGAAATCAAGCATTAGTAACTGAAACATAAATTTTCAGATAGAACTAATTAGAGAGATGGAAGCTATTTTGATTATGCCACTGGTTGGTTATTAAGAAAATAATGAAGCCATACTCTATGTGTGTTGTGAGCCACTTATTCTAACAAATAAAGCAGGTAATGGGCTAACTTCCATCTTAAGCAATTTTCAGTGAAAAACTTAATTCAATTTTTGTTTGCGTGGACAAAAGATATCCCATCTAAACACAACGCTGTATATTTTTCTTTTCCATTAAGATGCTATTGCTTTATTGGAAGACAATTTATTTGACAAATTTGTATTTTAATTAATGTAATTCTTTTTTTATTTGCTTTAGAATAAAAAAGACTGTGCAAGTAAGTCCACACTTGATACAGTGAAAATCCATTTTACTCCCATGAAGTGATAGCTGTGATATACCAGTGTTAACTGGTAGGTTGCTAATCTTCACAATTAAGTCTTGAACTTTTTGTTTTTATATAATTTGTGACAATTTATAATTTGGTTTTGCAGTTTTCTTGTCTGTTTGTTTGTTTTGCTTGGGTTTGTATTTTTTTCCGTTGGAGCTATGAATAATGAGATAACAGAAAACTGGGTTCATCGCTGTTCTAGTAGTTTGAAGGTTCATGGCAGCTGTAGCTGAAACGGAATGTTGTAAGGAATAGTTCATGCTTTTCTAAAAAAAATCTTTCATTTGGATTGGATCTGTGATACATTAATTCTGGGTGTAATGACCTAGGTAATGCCCTGTGGTGCCATCAGGAAGAACTAGAGGGAGAGAAATCCTGACTCTCCTACCAAAAAGCCCATTTCTGTCTTCTTTGAGAAGATTCATGCTTCTGGACAGGCCAACCTTTCAGGGATGTCCTCTTGTCTCTAAAGCCCTACCAAGGTGAACTTTGGAGAATGGTTTCCCTCCCTTGAGGAGCTGAATGTGTAAAGAAGCTACTTGTGGTTTCTTTGGTAGGAATTTGGGGTTGGCTTTAAGAACTCTTCCTGATATCCAGAAGGAGGCCCCTTGACAGAATCTGTTCTAAAAGAGAACTTTTCAAATTCTTATTTTATTAAGAATTCCTATCTTGAATTCTTCTTAACTTTTTCATACTGGAGTTCTCTTAAATTTCTACTGACCTATTTTCAGTTTATGAATTACTTGCAAATCCCTTTGAAATTAATTATTTATCTTCAAGGACCTTAGGTTTGTCTGTTACCTGGTATTTTCTTTCAACTGGTATATTTTCAGAAAAAAAAAAAGCTTCATTTGCAATGACAGAAACAGAGTTTTACAGAATTCACTGCATTGCCATGGGAACGAATGAGTTCCTTCTGAATCATCATGGCCAAACTAACTCAGATGAAATAGGAACAAGCCCTAACCTTTGCCCATTCTTCAAACATACGTCAAAACTGATATGGTCTGAATGTTCAAAAAATTGAGAAGGTCCCTGGGATACATAGGTGGATTTCTAAAGCTATTTATATTACTGGAAAAGCAAAGAGGCACCTGCTGATTTATCTGCACCCTTTCACACTTAAATGCTTAAAAAATATGTGACTTTCTCACTGTAAAGAATAATTAACAACTTACTGAAAAAGCTGGGAAGAAAGGATATTATTTTTGAAAATTGTTCCAGACTTTCTTTCATATTACTTTTCATTTAGAATTTTCCAATACATCTTTATAATAAAAAAATGTAATTTTGATCACTGTTGCAAAAATGCCTTTTTCCTTATTATTCATAGATCCATTAGAATCTGTCATATGTAGAACTTTTTGGTGCCTAATTTTATCACTTAGATTTTGGAAAAAAACCCCAGAAAAGTGCTGGAAAGTTACTGTGTAAAAAGAAGGTGAGGAATCATTAAAAACTATTTTATATGTTGTATTACTAAAACATGAAAAATTGAAATAAAAAAGCTCCAATTTTTGAATATCATCATTAGAAGGTGACTTTTCCCCCTTATTTATCCTGACATTGTCTTTAGAGTTTAAAAAAGGTTACTCTCTGGTGTTTTGCAAAGAAAAGTGTTATTTTATGACCAAGCATATATTTTACCAGGAAGATTTTGGTATGCCTTTGGTATGATTTTTTTTTTCCTTATTTTATTGAATTTTGTACCTTGAAATGATTCATTCATTCTCCATCACTCAGTAAAGTGAGTCTGTAATCAAACCCACAGTAAATTATAGTATAAATTTCTGTATTCACTAATACAGAGTTTGAAAGTGTTCAATTCAACACAGCTAATAGAAAATCTGAAGACTTTTGGCCTGTACAACTAGGTTTGGGGACTTAAAGGAATTTAGTTCCACAGTCAGTGTATGGGTCTTGGATGAAGCACAGTTAGGTTTTGCCTCCATCCAATTGCCTCATGTATTCTCCTGGTGGTAGAAATTCAGTCTAGTTATAGTTTAAATATTTGAATCTTTTTGTTGGCAGTGTAATGAATTTTGCCCTTAAGCAAAATGTTAAGAAACTAACCTTTGTGTTTCTATGCCCCATTTTAGCAGTGCATCTACACTGAAATAAAAAAGTAGAATTTGCTATAATTAACACACACTTTCAAAAGATTGGTAAGTCATATAATTATAAAAGAATTATATAAAAGAAATTTGAATTATAAATGTTTCTTTAATAAGGGTAGTTTAAAAAAAATCTTTAATAAATTCTGAGGAAAATACTGAGAAGTTATCAGAGACACTTTTCTGTATATACAGTTATTTTGCCTCCTATGATAGATATATCAACTAAGTCAGAAGACAGTAGGACGCACTGAACATAGGCATGGTTTTGAAAAATGCTGGCAGGGGGCCCTAATTGGCACATCAGTTTAATGCTTAGAGACTGGTCAAAATTCAGAGACTTGGCTTCAGTGATTTACTCAAGTGTAGATCTGCAGCCCTCTGTTGAAGCAGTACATGACTAAGGGCTTGGGGGAATAGGTGAGAGGTAAGTTCAATATCCTTGGTTGGGGATACCCAGAGTTTAATTCTCTAATCACAGAAATACTTTTCTCTTTGGCCAATGCAATTTATTAGAAAATTCATTCAGCTTGGGGTGGAAACTAGTGATCCTCCCTTATAACATAATGCACAAGGGAAATAATAGAGAAGGTGGACTCTATTGCCTGCACTCATAACTGCATGTCGTGAGAAGTTCAATCCTATTTGAATTTGTTAGGCATGTGCAGTAGATGTCAATTCCTGCTGGGAATTTAATAGACAAGTGTGACTTCTGTGATCCATGTCCTGTGCAAGGAGCAAATGCATCTAGTCCAGGACATACCTGGACATTCTCAAAAGGGAAATGATTGCTGCAGAAGGAATTTCATGATCAAAAAAAGGAGAGATCCAGTGAGTTTAGGTGGCAGCCAAAGTTGTCTTTCCTCCTTCTGTTCTTCCTTCCTTGACCATCTTTGTGGCCCTTTGTTGGACTCTTCAGTATAGCTATGCCTCTCTCCCAGAACTGGACACAGTACTCAAGGTGTGGTCTCACCAGTGCTGAGCAGAGGGAAAGGATCTCTTCTCTCAACTGGATGGCAACATTTTGCCTAATATAGCCCAGGATATGTTTAGCCTTCTTTGTGGCTAGCTTATGTTCAGCTTGGTGCCCACTAGGACCCCCAGGTCCTGGTACTTTTACTTCTAATTTCAGTCAGCCTCATGGTTTGGAATTGTCATATTCTGGAGCCTCACTTTGTTTCTCTGTTGTTTTTCCTATGGTCTGTTGCAATTTCCTGTGTTCTGATTTTCCAGACTTCTCTCAGCCAGGCTTCTCATTTGCATAATAACCTTAGTTAATCAACAAAGCAACAGCTAGGTGCACAAAAGGTCAGTTAAGAACATGGACCTGAACAAATCCAACACATACAAAACAGTTGGATCAGACCTTTACACTACTGCAACTGATAGCCAAGTTATCCATATCAATATCTACAAAAAGGAATAAACATAGCTTTGCCAAACAAAGATTTGTTTTAAACATGCCAGAGAGTAAGTGCCACTAACTCTCATCCGTCCACTACCACTAGACCTCAAGAAATATTGAATGTGTTCATGTCACAAATGACTTTAGTGACAAAGGATGACTAGCAACAGGATCAATTTTCTCTTCTGCTTCTCAGTCTCTATACATTCAGTGGTTCAAATAGAGAACATTATCCACTTCCTATTCTGTTTTACTAAACCAGCCATTTCTGGGGTAGTTCTTCTGTGCTAGGACCTGAACTGGATCAAGTTTCCATGAAGAAAATGACTAGCCAAAACATCTAGATATTGGTATTTTTCTCAGAAGAAATATGCTTCCCATTACGGTGTTCTCAGAGAATTAAAACAACACCTAAATATTTGTCTCTTCTGGCAGAGTAAGAAATGGTAGCCCATGGTCTATAAAAGAGAACCTTGAAGATTCTCTTCAGAAAGCCTTAATCCTTTACCCAGAGATGGAATATTGTAAAGATTGTCTAGAAGGATGCAGTGAGAGGCAGCTTCTGATTTGGGGCTAATCAAGAGCATGGCTAGATGGAGAAGAAAGAAAATAACTAGTAGAACTAGCTTTAACTGAGTTCCCATCACACAGCTAATTTCTTCACTTTAAGGGGTTTTTTCCTCTTACATTATAAAAATGTTACTGTATATGAAGTCTCTTATGAAACAAAATATTCAGAAATAATTCAGCTAGGGATGTTACAGGGAGGGCTCAGAAGCACATGAGAACTGAAACTCAAACACTGTTGTGAGTGTAACTTAAACAGTATTTTATTACAAAAGGTGGCCAAGTAAGATGGAAACTCCGAGCAAGGGAGAGGAAGAGCAAGGGAGAGAGAGAAGCCCCACGCCCTGTGTAAGGACCCATCCAGGTGTTACTCACGCAGTTTGTCTTACCAACTTCAGAATGCTCAATCCTCCCAAGGCAAAGGCAGTATCCTCAGAGGCTGGCCCACTGATGGGTGTCCCCACTGAGACAATGTGGTCCATTCATGAATAGCAAGCCCCCTGTCCCAAGGACAAGCCACCCACCTTTTGTAATTTTGCCAAAGGGGGCATCTACCTCGGTGGGTGTGGCCATCACCCTCCAGGTAGAGGTCCCTGGCCCCTCCCCCCTGCTATGTAAGTGGCCTTCCACTATGCATGTGCGGCAGCATTGAAATTTCCCTGTGCCTGTGTGGTCCACTCCAGAGGGTCTCAATGCAATGAGTCTGGGGGGTTAGTTCCTCCCTGTCTTCCTCCCTTTCTCCTTCAAGTGCCCTTGGGCACTGGCTAACCAATCATGTGAGCCCAATTAATTCTAGTTTACATTGGATGTTTCCCTCAAGGACAAAGTTTCTCCATTTATCATTGTGTTTTTCCCATAACCTGGCGAGGAAAACATAATTTCCCACAGGTGGCTGGGCAAAACACAGACCAAAAATACCAGTATTTACACCAGCATGGATACAGGACAATATAAGAAGATGTCTTTAATAAAACAGAAGTAGATTTTTTTTTTTTCATTATAGTTTATTCTTTTTTTAAAAATCATAATCTAAAAAATAATTTTAAATGGAATCTTGCAAAAGTAAAATGACTTGTTATTTTAAATGGTTTATATTTTTCTCCATATGCTTGCTTCAATAACAATATTCCTTTGGATTGCTTAGATTCCACTAAACCAATAATCTAAAATTGCCGCTTCAGAAAATTATTGACCAAATTCTCAACTAATGGACATATTTTCACCTATGATCTCTGATAGATTTCAGCAATTAGGCATCTTCAGGCCTCACAAAAAGAAATATAAGTTTATGGAAAACTCTTCCATTCATATTTTGAGGCTTGGTCTGTTCAGCCTGGAGGAGACTGAGGGGAGACCTTATTGTGGTCTTCAATATCCTCATGAGGGGAAGAAGAAGGGCAGGTACCAAGCCCTTCACTATCATTACCAGCAATTGGAGTCAAGGACATGGCATGATGCCAAGTCAGGGGAGGTTTAGGTCGAGTATCAGGAAAAATTTTCATCCAGAGGGTGGTTGGGCACTGGAACAGGCTCTCCGGGGAAGTGGTCACAGCACCAATCCTGTGTGAGTTCAAGAAGCACTTGGACAGTGCTCTCAGGCACATGGTGTTATTCTTGGGGTGTCCTACAAAGGACCAAGAGCTGGACTCAATGATCTTGATGGGGCCCTTCCAACTCAGTATATTCTATGATTCTAATATGCCAAGTTTTCTTCCAGGTAGAACGTATTTTTCTAGCACAGTCAAAGAATTTCCAGTTCAAAAGGACCCAGGTGAGCAGACCAAAGCAAGCATTTACTTCATTGTTTCTTGTTTAAAATAAGCCCTGACAGACCCAGCTGCTCCCTCCAAAGCTGTTTCAGCTGCAGGAGAGCTGATAAAAATATAGGAAATTGTTCAAAGAGATTGTTTCCCTTCCTTTATATTAGTATCACCTGAAATTAGAAATTAGAAACTTAGTGTTTAGAAAATGAGAAAAGAAGGGAGCTTTGTGACACACTAATTTTTCTTTGTTGACATTGTTAGAATCACTACCATCCTGTGCTTTCACTGAAAAGGTTTTGGGGTTTTTTTTTGGCTTTTTTTAATTTTATTTTTATTGCTGTACAACCGATTGTATTGGCTACTTCTAGTTTATAGAAGGATATTCCAGAGACCTTGTCAATTGCCTATATTGCAAAAGTCTTAGCTCAGCTGTCATTTAGAACAAGCCTTATTTTGGCTTAAGTATTCAAACCACACAGGTGTCGTAATTGAAATCACTTCTTCCATGGGAGATATGCTTAAAGCAAAAGGTATATTGAGTGTTTCTACATGAAAAAAGCTCAGAGGTCAAATGTATTCCTTAGTGAAACCTATAATAAACAAAATATCTTTAAAATGTAATGCTCTGAAAATGATAAAATATAAAAGTATATATTTTCATCAGTCTTCAAATAATTTTTAGACACAGTCATGTACTGACACTGAATATTAGGGTTAAATCTTCCTAGTCTGTGCCATACTCTCTCTTTTCCTAGTTATGTTTTCTCATAATTTGTACATTGATTCGCCTGTGACATGTCTCTTCAATTCTTCTATGGTTGTGATCTTCTGGCAATATTTCCTTCTCTCTACTCCTTCTCTCTTTGTGATGCCCATGTTTCAGTTTTCCTTCCTGTGTGTTGACCTCAAAACCAGTGCTGATGGTCTGTAAAGCCTAAAAAAATATTTCTTTTTCTGAATTCTTTTGTTTTGGTTTATTGATTAATCTTTGCAATTCACTGAAAGACTCTTGATTCACTTGGTTTGCTTTTACTGTAGTGCACTCAGATATATTTGTTATAACTAATTGCTGAGATANAAACCACACAGGTGTCGTAATTGAAATCACTTCTTCCATGGGAGATATGCTTAAAGCAAAAGGTATATTGAGTGTTTCTACATGAAAAAAGCTCAGAGGTCAAATGTATTCCTTAGTGAAACCTATAATAAACAAAATATCTTTAAAATGTAATGCTCTGAAAATGATAAAATATAAAAGTATATATTTTCATCAGTCTTCAAATAATTTTTAGACACAGTCATGTACTGACACTGAATATTAGGGTTAAATCTTCCTAGTCTGTGCCATACTCTCTCTTTTCCTAGTTATGTTTTCTCATAATTTGTACATTGATTCGCCTGTGACATGTCTCTTCAATTCTTCTATGGTTGTGATCTTCTGGCAATATTTCCTTCTCTCTACTCCTTCTCTCTTTGTGATGCCCATGTTTCAGTTTTCCTTCCTGTGTGTTGACCTCAAAACCAGTGCTGATGGTCTGTAAAGCCTAAAAAAATATTTCCTTTTCTGAATTCTTTTGTTTTGGTTTATTGATTAATCTTTGCAATTCACTGAAAGACTCTTGATTCACTTGATTTGCTTTTACTGTAGTGCACTCAGATATATTTGTTATAACTAATTGCTGAGATACTGCTACACGTACCTGAGAAGCAGAAAATGACCTTACTATGACTGTGCAAATGGAGTGTTGGATTGCTTAAAATGTGGCTGCTAAACAGCTGGACAATATCTTAATAAGTGGGATGTCTACAATACACCATGAGGCTAATGAAAATCTGCAGCTCGGGTAGTATCATTTTATGATGTAAATGTGATACTAGGAATGCCTTATAGGTGAACTGGCATATAGCAATGATTTACTTCAAGCTTTTTTAGCATATGGTTAATTAAAATGCAGATAATATCTAAGAATGGAGTTAGATTAAAAATTGGTATCTTCCGGGGTCTCTGGATCTGGGCTGATGTACAAATGGATTAAATTTAAGTCCACTGAAGAATTTCTTACTTGATGCTTACTGAAGATTTGAGTAAAGGAACCTTCAGCTGCAAATCTGATCTTGTGATATTTTAAAAGAACTGTGACATTTCAGAGTTATTATTAATGGGAGAAACAGGCTCTGGAGTGGTTTGCCTGGCTGGGAGACTGGCTAGTCTTGAAAATAATGAGTGGTTTTTGAAATGTCATTTTTCACTGTTGGAGAAACCAAGAGCAGCCAGCCTGTAAGAAACCAACACTACCTGGTTCCTTATCTGATTACTGTGTCTTCTTTTACTGAATCACTCTTTAACTTCTCACTTAAATATGAATGCAATAAAAGTAGATTGCTGAGTCTAGGCTCTACAAGCTGTAAAAACTGCAGGGCTACTTCAGACTACAAATCCCTCTTTGGAGACACCCATCTAAAAAAAGCCATTCTTTTGTGGTCAGGAGAACTAGACTTGGTAATTAATTTTAAGATACCCAAATAAGGTGAAATAAATTTCATGTTCCATATTTATGTAGTTTACAGTGCATCACAACTGATAGTGTTTCACTCACACTTTTTGCTATCAGGCACTGAAGGTATTTAGAACAGCCGCCTTGAATTTCTCTGAGGAGTTACTCTTCTGTTTCATTCTGTGTAATGAAAACCTCATTTTAGAGTTTTCTTCCTTCAATCTCACATTCATGAAAAATCAATTATGCTTATCAAAGTTGACTATAATCTTAGTTTAATATTATGTTCTCCTTTGTCTTCTGTGGCTGTTTTGGGGTTGTATCTCTTTTAACACACATTCAGAAAGCCTTTGAGAGGATCCTTCTCAGTTCCATTTCTGTGCATATTTAGGTTGCTCTTCTTCAAAGCCACATTTTCTGGCCCTTTAAGAGACAAAAATGGGACTCTAATGACTGTATATTGTGATAAAGCACATATTCAAGGTCCGGAGTTCCACTGCAATATCCCCCTTGGATTTTGTTACTAAATTGAGGAATATAAGATTGTACTAAACCAATGGATTTAATACAGCTATTTGTAGTTGATGAGCATAGGCCAACATTAAATCATGTTGATAAAAATGTCCTTCTGAAACAAGTAATTCTTCATGAGAAATTTTCTATTTATATTCAAGCTTTCATACAAAGCTACAAAGAAATCTAAGTATCAGATTTAGGTAAGACAGGAGGATTGATGAAGTAAAAGTTCTAAAGAATTTGAATTCTCAGATGAAAGGTCCGTTAATACAGTGGTGAATCACTTTTGTCAAAATATCTCTAGAAGTGAAATGGCTATTTTTGAACCAACTGAAGAGTAATATTACAATTTTACAAAATTTATCTGTCTCAACACTGGTGTCTTTGGAAGAGATTTTAAAATTCACAGTTTTCTATTAAAGAATTACTATCACAGAAGACAAAAGCTATTTTAGGTCTGACAAAATGTCAGTATCCTTTCTGCAGTAGTGGCTGATAGTGTATTGAGAAAGGGAAAGAATGTGAAAAACGTTCAATGTATGGATTGGTTGTGGAGCAACCCTCCCAGAAAGTTATACCTGCATCATCCCAACCTAAAAGATCAGTCTGTGAACACCTCTAGCTTCTATGAATGTTTGTAAAAAGTCCATTTTTAAAAATAAGTTTGAATCTCTTCCACGTAGATGATAGGAATCTCTTGAAAGACAAGGTCAGCTTCTTGAAAGTTCAATGGACATGGAGGGTCAAAATGTGATGATAATGAAAATGTTCATAACTAAAATTCCATTTCGATTTAATTAAATCACAGGAAGAATATAATAACCATTAATTATGAGCAAGGAGGAGTCTTCGGTACATATCAAAGTGGTCAATTTTGTATCTGTCTCACTTGAACTCATAACAGAAGCACAAGGACTTTAAATCAGGGCTGCATTTCTGTATTTGTAAAGTGACTTGTCCATATTACAGTGTAATTAGTGTTCCTGTTTACTACCACTATAAAGAACAGAAGTATTACTAACTGTGCCGGCGGCTGTGGCCGAGTGGGTAAAAGCCGCCGCCCCTGGATCCGTGCTCCTTCTCGGAAGGACGCCGGTTCGAGTCCTGCGGGTCTCGCTCTGCCAACTTCGTCCGGGCTTGCCCCGGCCAAGGCTAGAGTGTCCCAGGGCTAAAGGGGGTGGGGCCAGTTCCGCGCACGCTGAGCTCCACGTAATAAATCCATTCGTGCAGGCATAAAAAAGCATCGTCGTTCGCTACGGCTAGCCACACACATTACTAACTGTAGTCAGAAATCTGAGAAGCTAGTTTTCACTGATTCTCCCACACACTCTTCATCCATTTATTAGAGCACTTTCTTTCTCTTGCCAATAGAACCCAGTATTTATTTTAAAGGATGCTAGCAGATGTGCAGACTGTACTTCAAAACTTCCTGTTCCTGTCAGCTGACAGAATTTTGTTATAATTTCAGATATTGACACACTTCATTTATGAAGATAGCTTTCCCATCTGTGTCAGGGCCAACTCAGAAGTAGCTGTGTTTTATCCTTTCTGCATAAGATACTTTGACAGCCACAGTGTTCTGAAACATCAACAGGTGCAGTTTGTTGATGTCTCACTATATTTGGAAGGCCAAATAATAAAACTTAATAATGTATGTGAAGAGCATTGACTCTCATAGGTTTCCAGAAATTATTTTAAAAGATCAGTCAGATAGTGTTCAGGCAATTTGTTTTTTAAACATCTTGGTTTTCAGATCACTTCTGATACCCTTCTCGGCTACAGGCAGAATGAGACTTGATTTTACGGTGGTGTTTTATTTGGTTGTTTCTTTTTCTTTTATTTTTTTTTAACCTGTTCCAAAATGTGACATAATGTCTCTCCCCTTATTTTAGACTAGAAGTGTCTTGATACTAAATGCTGAGCTAATGGCAGCATTGATTAACTCAGTTGAATAAATCACATCAAGTTCCCAACAATGCAGATATTGTCCATCAGTAAGTAAATGGACAAAGCGTAGGGTACTACTGTGCATTTTGGCAGTGTATGAATGCAGACTGTCTAGATGTTCTCTCTCACAGCAGAAGTTACATCAGTGGGTGAAATTATCATCTAAGGTATTTAAAGGAAAATTTTGTTCGGTTTTCTTTTTTAATACATTATTCAGTGATGAAATCAGCACTGATCAATAGTTAAAGCTTCAAACTTCTTTCAAAAAAAGCATATGAATAACGTACTATATGGCACACAAATTTGTGTCTTGTAACAGTGGCTTTTTCTGACAAAAATTCCTTTCCTTTCCTTAGGAAAATAGATCTACTTTGTGGTACTACACATGTCTAATAAGATACAATGTCTTTGAAGAGGTATTTTCTTTTTCTCAAGTTTAAACACTCTGCCTGCCTTTTTTTTTTGTTCCTTGGCAAGGGAATAGACAAAGGCATTGATGAGAAGCTAAATACTTGAAGGGTATGCTAACTAATGTTTATACACGTTACCTGAACAGAACTAAATCTATAAAACTGATAAAAATTATTAAATTATTGAAAAATTATTACTGTTTTGACTATTTACTTTTATTTATTTATTTAATTTGACTACTATGCAGCTATTTATTACAAAGGATATATAAGACATGAAGAGATATAAGGGAGATTTGAAATCATATGTAATTATTGAAAGTACTGATGTTTGACAGCTATACTGAGATTAGAGTACTTGTCTAGAAAAATCAAGAAATAGGAGATATATATCTTCAAGAAGTGATCTGTGAAAAAAAAATACTAATTTTGCATGAGATATTCATCATTTGTTTTAATGCAAATGGAACTATTTATACATCTGTGCAGGAATGGGGAGGAGAAAACCTTGGTTGATAGGACATATACTAACGTATTCCACCAAATTTATCAGTCATATTAATAATACGCACTAGTACAAATGTCTTAGACAGTATAAACCAAGATGAATTTATTTACCTTTCTCCTTTACCAAAAGATGGAGTTCCAGAACAAGGTTTGTCCTAGACAGCTACTGAGTATCCACTGAAAATCAAAAACCAGGCCAGATATTTCTGGCCCTTTGTTAGAGAAAATGGAAACTATCATGCTTTTCATTGTTGGAGTTTTTGACAAAAAGAAATTGTGATAGTTTTTTACAAATATGTGTATGAGTTGCACACAGCACAGCAGATGCTTAAGAGAATGACAGTATACACATCAAAAACAGTATAATTTATTAGCCATTCATCATCATCATGGCTAGGCTTTGCAAACGAAGATTTGAGAAGGGCTCTACCCACGTTTGCTACAAGCACGCTGGTGGGTAAAAAGGCCAATGTGAGATAGGCAAGTCCAGTCGCAAAAGGCACAGTGGAAAGTCTCCACAGGCTGTATTGGTGAGGCACCGTTCTTTTTGAGCTGTCTTTTTTCTTCCAGATTGATCCTGCGTGTGCTCTCAAAGGAAGCAGCAGCGTTATAGATGGTGTGCCTCCATGCCTCCCAATTGGCACCAGAGTGGACCATTGATGGTGGTCAATATGGCCGAGGCTGAGGTGTTGTTTGAGCGAGTCTTTGTATCTCCTCTTTGGGGCTCCTCTCTTGTGGCAGCCGGTGGCAAGCTCACCATAGAGCACAATCTTAGGGAGGCGGTGATCCTCCATCCTGGAGACGTGCCCTGCCCAGCACAGCTGCGTTCTTATACAGCAGGTGAAAACTGGCAAGGCAGCTGGGGTTGATGGCATCCCACCAGATGTCTGGAAGCATGGAGGCCAAGCACTCCACGTCAAATTTCATGAGGTCATTGTGTGTTGCTGGGANCCAGCGTGGCCAAATCAGACATGGCGATGCACTCTCTGAGCCCTTTCCAATAACCAACGGTGTGAAACAAGGCTGTGTTCTCGCACCAACCCTATTCACTTATTAGCCATTAGTATAATATTAACAGAACAAAACTATTTAATTAGGATTAAAAATAATAAAAATACAATCACCTTGTAAAGGAATGTAAAATATGCTAGAAAAAAATGTGTCCTATATTGCATAGTTATACATCATACAAAAAAAAGAAAAAAAGAAAAAGTTCCTCAAATACTGTAAAAGTCTTTAAATCATGGATGGAAAAAGTATTTGAGAACGTTGGGGGAATCCAGACTGACAAGTAGATAAGTATATTTTATTACTTCCCATACAATTCTTGAGCATTACATCCAAAACTAATTAAAAAAAAAAAAAAGAGACTTTTCTCACTTCTCTCAAATTTATCATGTGGATTTTGGCTTTTTTTAAATTTCTGATCCGATTAATCTTCCCCAGAATTATTTAAAACATTTGTTATTGCAATATGTAAGGTACAATTATGTAAACGCTGCTATGTTCATGGTGTTATCTGGAGCTGTGAGTATGGATAAGCAAAGCTATTGCAGGAATCATGTAAGCAGTTAGAAAACTGATTTTATGCTACAGAATAGGAAGGAATGGGATGGGAGAAGGTAGAAGTTAAGAAAGACAAATTTAACACCAAGGAAAGCTGAGAAATCAAAAGTAGGTGGATGAACTCAGAAAAGCTTATTGAGGTCTTTATGGAATTTTCCTTACATCACTGGAAAAGTACTGTGATGACACCACTCTATGCAGTGCGCAATTGCAGATGATTCCTATGGCCAGGGGGTTGTGAGACGGTGCAAACTGCAAGGGAGCATGCAGGGGGTCAACACAGAGCACAGCTTGAGCAAGCAGGTTGCCTGGTTGGTTTACAGTGTGGGGATAACGCAAAGCATCAAGAGCTAAAACAAGGGACTAGCTTGAATTTCCAGTAATCTATTACCTTGGTATACACTGGTCAGGAAAGCTGGTTCTTACTGTCTGTAAATGTTTAAATTTAATTTAAACATTCTGTGTTACCTTTCTGGTTGCTGTGAAGGGATGTTCTAAACCTCTGGATAACTAGAGCTGCATGAGAATGTTTGAACTCCTCTGTTGAACTACCTGCCTGGACTTAGCTGTAGATATTAAAATTGCATAAATCTGCTGGTGTTTTTGTAGATAAGGGAATAATTCTATCAGTCACTCTTGCTGTAATAAAAACCAAATCATATAAAACCCAGCAACACAGCTCATTCTCTCATTTTGAATCTCTTGCATAACAAATTAATGGCAGTGTGCATGAATAATGAGAAATTCAGACCTCAAGATTCATTTGTTTGGACAAATGTTGCTGACTGCACTGAAGTAGGTTGCAACACTGAAATTATATTTGAGCAACTAGACTATTACTGCTGTTGCTATTGCTATTATAGTTATTACTGTTACTACAGCAGATGAGCTGAGGTCAGATAGGCCAGTAAAGGACAAGTCCTACTATGCAAAGGTTAAAATGTATATAGACATGACAGTGAAGATATTTAGTTGGAAAAAATTCAGGAAATTGAATTGCTCAATATCAGGAGGATAGCAGCAGAGCTTGCAATGAAATCCCCACTTCTTTGCTATGAAACTAGAGTTTTATCTTTCTTTTGACATCTCTTTTGAAAACAGAGTACTGAAAACAGAACTTTGATGTAAACTGCTCAGC
>VXBX01004000.1:1751720-1782487 GCA_013400415.1 Scytalopus superciliaris
TGTGTGTTTGTTTTGAGGTTTTCCTGTTTTGTTAGTACTGAGTTTTTACTATTCATTATTATTTGTTGGAAAAAATTTGGATTCCTAAGCAATGAAAGTAACATTTTTCTAATAAACAAACCAGTGAAACAAGCTCAGAGTGTTTCTATAGTAGACTTATGAGGGCTTGATCCTTGCTCTGAAGTCTGATGGCTCTTATTCATTATACAGAATATTAGTTCTGGCCAGTAATGCTGATAACTTTTTTCATCTGAAAGGTCAGTTTTAAAAAGTGAAAAGAATAAGTGCAGTCTAAAAAGAAAAAAAAATAAAAATCAGATATAGTCCTGTGAATGCTAATTTGGCACTGCATGCAGAAACAATAGATGATAAACCTTTGCCCCAGAACACAATTCAGCAATCACTAAAGCTATTTTCACTAAAAATAACCAAGCTTAAAAAAATGGTGAAAGAAATATTTGAATTGTTTTTAAAAGGGACACAGGGAATTTGTGAAGACAATGAGAATAAATCAATAGGTTAGAATGCAGACCATGGATAAGCACAGGAAAAGTTCAGCATGAAAGCCTTATGCTGCAAATGGATAAGGATATGATCTCATGAAGAAGTGAAGGAAGCAATAGTAGCATGTCCAGGGCTCATAAAAACAAGATACCATCAGCTGGTATTAAGGCCTTTGTCTTTAAATATTCTGAGGGCTTTCCACATTTGCACCCTTCTCACTGACTTCTTCACAAATATAGTGAGAAGGAATGTTTAAATATATCAGGAGTATCAGGAGGGCATGAAATCTCTTATACAGGTGTGAGTCCAGGAAAAATATGTTAGCTGATGCGTCACAGTAGAAGAAAATTTGAAATATTTACCAGTTACTAATTTTCTTTCTTTTTTCTTTTTTTCTTTTTTTTNCTGATAAAATAGACTTAAACATTTTATATTTAACAGAGATATCCATCTCATGCCATCTGAGAAATGATGCCAACGAAATTTTATTTTATTTTATTTTATTTTATTTTATTTTATTTTATTTTATTTTATTGCCAGGGTTTAGAATAATATCTGGGTAGAACTGTCACAGTTAAAGGTTATAATCTCAGAAAAAACTCTCACAAAACAATTTATGCCTGAATGTCTTTGAAAGGATCAGTGAAGTTGTTAAAGTCTCAACATTGATTTGTGGCAAATATTGGAAGACAGAATATTCCAAGACAAAAAAAACCCCAAAACTCATCAATAGTTGCAAAATACACAAAATGGAATTTTGTGGAAAGTGATAAAATGGTCAGCATAAAATTACGATTAGAAAAATCATAAAGGAATTGATATTAATATGATCAATAAAGAATTGAAGGAGGTTAATATATTTAAGACAAGGGAATATTGTTTTAATGAAATTAGGTATTTCTGAATAAATTTGGTATTACTTTTGATGAGATTATATGCACAGCTGATGAAAGTAATTGTACTGACATAGCAAATTTACTGATGTAAAATGTTTGGTTTAATTAAACATGGTGAAAATTAGTACTGTACAAAATCAGTGAAGTCCATATTGAAGGGATTAAAGAGTGGTAGACTGATATACCCACCAGAAAACTGTAAATAATATCAGAGGACAGCCCCTAGTATAAAAAAAAGCAAACATGCAGAGAGCCTGTTTGTGGTGGAATCCTATTCCACATTTCAATCAGTGTGGGACAACATTGTGAAATAATTACAGCTGCACAAAAGACAGATTTAGAAGCCTACCCTCTTGCTGTTCATGTTGGACTCTAGCCAGAATTTCTGAGAGTTCAGGATGTGATTCACTTTTGTCTTTTATGTGAAACCTACTGAGAACCAAAGCAAACAGGAACTTCACTGCTGATGGTATTTGGAGCAATATCTGGCCATGCAGAGATTCTAATTGCTCCTGGCTCCTGTGACATCATGCAGTAGTTGCCAAAGTTGGCCACTTGGGACTTTTGAAGTAATTGTCCAAATAAAAGAAAGCATAGCATATTCATAGTATGTGGAATGGGATGGTGGAGAGAACAAGAATGAAAGTGAGAAAGCTAGTGGGTTAAGGTAAAACCAGTTCAATGGGTGAAGAATAGAAAAACCAGTTGACACAAAGAAGTCACTCGGCACCCCCCACAAGAAAACTGATGCCGACTATGTGGTCACCCTGAAAGACAAAGTTCCCCATTTCTTCTTTCTCTAATTCAGTTTTTTTATTTCTGAGCATGATGTCATATGATATTGATTGCCTTTCAGCCCAGTTTGCATCACCTATCTCAACTCTGTACTCTCCTAAGTTCTCGCCCTGCACCAGCTTACTTGCTAGGAGACAGAGTTGGAGCTGGCAATGTGCAAGCACTGTTCAGCAATAACCAAAATGTTGGTGTGTTATCGACATTGTTTAACCCCAAATTGAAACACAGCACTGTACAGGCTGCTGAGAAGAAACCCACCTCCATCCTAATCAGAGACAGTACAGAAGTCAAACACCTTAGATTTATCATGGCACAGAATCACCTCTTATTTCCTATATCTATCCGCAAGCTGATTCAAGGTCAGCAACATATAATTACGAGTAAGTCTGTAATGAAAGGCATCAGTATCATCTCATCTAAGCTGTTACATTATTTACCACATGGTCTGCAAAATACTTAATACATTTATGCTAAAACAGTGATTCATGTATGCTAAATCTGCAACCATGTATTTGGTTACCTTCCCCACATCTTCCCAGAAATGCTAAATGCTTAGGGCTGGCAGTTTATTACTGTCTCACAATTAATGCAGGTCCATGACCCCCTGCTCCTTTTACATTTCCTACTGCAAGACCCACTTGTGCAAGGTGGTGTTTCAGATAACAGTGAGACTTCACTCCTGCTGGCTGCAACAGAAAAAGAAGCTGAGCATTTTCCTGTGAATGCTAAAGCTAAAAAGTCAGGGAAAATGTCAGCACTTCAGGAACGAACTATTACTTTCCTCTTTCAGAAGCTTCAGTGTACAAGGCAAGTGGTGAACAGGACTGTAGTGCTGCATCAAATCCTCATCCACTCGGAATAAATAAAAAGAAACAGTTGGAGAAGAAAGAAGAGATGTGTCTCACCAGAGATGCAATGAAATCATCCGACTTATTTTAGACATCAGTTTTTATGAAATTAAGCACTGAAGTTATGAAACTTAGGAACTTAGACTGGGAATTTAGAGTGAGATCATCAGATCAATCCCACCTGGTATGTTAGAGACTAAATATTACAGAGGGCTGTAAAAATTCAATTGCTAGTTTCAACAAATATTGATAAAGAGATCAAATATAATCTGTTTGTAAAAATATATTTTTGGATAACCATTGTATTTTGAGTGTATTAAGAAGACACAAGAGATCTTAATGTGAGAAAGTTACTTCATCCTGCTACAATGTAGTGTTACATATGCTACGCTTAGTCTTATGATAAACTATAAACAAATCTATACCCTATTGTGTACACGAGACTTTCGATAGTTGTTTCTAATTAAATATTTTTTCACTTTGTTTTGGTTCAAATCTGGTATCAGTTGTCACCAGATATCTTTAGATAGCTATAGATTTCAAATTATCCTGTTTCAGAACATATTACAGTTGCATAATATTAGTGCACTATACTGGACATGGTAGTGATATGGTATTAAGGAATCTCGGTGGTTATTAATTATGTTAGATGAAAATACATGCAAACTTCTTATAGGACTCTCATCTCAGAAGCATATATAGATACAGACCATTTATTGATCATATTATAAAGCCACTGCAACACCATTTGTTTCTGTGGGACAGATTGTGGCTTTGGAGAAGTAGGGAGAAGCAGTGAGAGGGGAAAATAACCATTGGGTATTACAGTGCAGTTCAGTCAGATCAATATTATATAAACATTTGAGAATCAAAAGAATTTCTTCAGGTTATAAAAATAAGTTGCAATGTTGAGATGGTTAGACAGGTGGCAAACTGAGACTACAATTTTATGCCAAAAATATATCTAGTTACACAGTTAGTTCCACTACTATCTAGTTACTCTCATACTTCCTGCTCTTCTCTTTAGTCCATCCAAAGTACCTCTGCATAAGCTGTATTTTTGGGCAGGAAGTGTTCCTTAGTGTATGTTTGCTCAGCCACTAGTGTGAAGCAGTATTCATCTCTGTAGGGATACCCACATTTTAATAGGTGCTAGTGCTATATAAATAACAAGAATAATGGATTTAAAAAATTCCAAAAGGTTTGAATTTAAAATGTTTGAAAACCAGCAGATTTTCCTCTGTCTTTTTAAAATGTATAAAGTCAGAGGAAGTCTCTAAAATAAAATGCATTTTTGGTCTCAGATAAAGTGCCTGTTAGGCATTTTATAGAGCTAAGAGAGTTTAAAAAAGCTTCAGAAGCAAGTCAGCTTGCTCATATTTATTTTGAAAATGCACTCCATACTCACAGACTTAGAGGGAGCTTAATTACAATCAATGGAATAATTAAGTTGAGGGAAATGTGCAATAGAGAACAAAAATGAATAGAAAACATATGCACAAGTGTACCTTTGGGCAAATGCATTACAGGCACAATATTGTCATTATGCCTCTCAAATCACATCATTATTTGCTCTGGCGTCTGTGTGGGAAGCAGACTAGATTGTACATGGTTTTTACATTCATATTCTGATCCATATTTAAACATTTTACAAAATGGTGCACTCTAGTAACACTAGCCTACACTTAGCATATGTGTAATTTGTTGTACAGCTGAACTTTCACAACACATTCCTAATTCTGAAAAACCATTGCTATCTAAACAGCTCTGCTTCTCTCCTTCCCCTCACAGTCCACACATCTTAGAAGTACTTATAACAGTTTGTTCACCAGAGTTTGACTCACACTGAACAGCTCTTCACAGTTGTATTATTTGCTGGTTCCAGTCTAGTTGCAGTAGCCAATTGCTACTGTTTCACTGACCATAGCTCTCTGATAAATAAAATGCACACCCAGAAAGGGTCTCCTAGAACAGGTAGTTTCAGTGAGTGAAATGGTTTTAGAGAGCCTTATCATGCTCTTTTTTAATTCCAAATTCTTATCTCTTGGTGCACCTTGCAGTCCCAAAGCCATAAGTCCTGTAATGGGAAACCTGCTTTTTTATCTCTTTTTCTAGCATTTGCCATGATAGACATTGAAGAGGAGGGCAAAAGAAGGAAACAACAACAACAAAAAATTTCTGAACCACATTTTCAGGTTACAATTAGAGAAGTCCAAATACTTTAAAGTGGTCACCAACATGCACACAATTCTATCTTTGAAAGGGTTTGCACAAATATTTAGAAATAAATGTTTGACATTTTGGTGTGGATTTAACAGCAGAAATTCCTGTATTAGGGATGAAAATCCCTTCAATGTCACAAACAGACTTCAGAAAGTTTAGTCCAGGAAATTTTGGCCCAGGGATCATGTCAAACCTTTAAATTAACCCTTTCAATATGATAGAAAACTGATCATAGATGGTATGTGTCCATATAAGAAGATTAAAATATTGAAATTATTCATACTACTTGTTTAAATTCTAACAAATACAGCAAGATGTTAACTAATATTTAACCACTAATGGGGCAACTTGTTAATGGATGGGGTTTTCATCCAAAATATGTTTTACTCTGACTTAGTTTGTAAGTAAGAAAGATTTGGGTTCTAAAGTGAAGATGATGTAAATTATCATGTCTTCTTGCATGGCAAAGCTGATTAAACAGTAACATATACAAATACACTATTGATGCTAACAACTACCTGAAATGCAGAGATAAATTTTCCTATGAAACAAATGTTCATGTTGAACTCTGAAGCGTCAAACACCAACATAAAAAGTTGCGAGGGTGTGAAAGAATAAGGAAGGAATTTGGGTGAGAAAGGGAAGAACAGAGTATTTATTTTGGTTTTTTTTTCAGGCTTCTCTGCACATTTAGTAACAAATTGCACCGGAGTGGAACTTAACCACAGTGCAAATCAGCCTTCATCTGCTCATTTTGTTTCCGATCACCACTGAACCTCCCTTGGTTTCACTCCCTCTCCTTCTACTTGCACCTTCCCATTCTGCCACATCCTTTTCTTAGAAACAATAAAAATGGTTCTTATATGAGTATGGACACTCTCTAAATATGTGTTATATGTGTTTGTATGGAGATTTATGACCTTCACATGTGAATACAATTTGCAGCCAAAGACTGCAAAAATCACTGGCAGAAAAGAAGGAATGTCAGAACAACAAACAGCAAACAATATAGACACAGTGACCAAAGGAAAAAAAAAAAAAGGAACAAGAAGGCTGAGCTTTGTTTCATTTAGGAGGAAAAGAACAAGAAACCTCATAGCGAAAATAGGTAATAATAACAAGATGTTTAGAGGAGGTAAACCATGAGTTTGTTTTTAGCCAAGTGAGTAATACATGGGCAGAAACTGGCAATGAAAAAAATTGTGTGTTTGTTTATTTTTTTCACACAAGGATCATTCTATTGATCTAATTGCTTCATGCTACTACTGGCACTTTGGATTTTAGCAGGACTTTTAAATACAACTTTTCAATAGCTAACAAAATGACCAAAAACTACAATAGGAAGAACAGTAAACTTTAACACAGGTTTTCATTGATTGCAATCTCACTTCAAGGCATAAACCTGCCTTTAGAAAGTGAGGGCTGTAATAAACTTACTCTAGTAATTTTAAAGACCCATTATTTCATGACCATTTTAAGCATTTCTTCTGAAACATCCAGTAGTGTCTGTTACCCCAAGACAGGGCAATGGACTGTGGGAGTACTGGTCTGATCATGAAACTTCCTATATGTGCATACATGAGACACCAGAACAGAAAGAAACCTGGTGTTTCTGCCTTTCCTAATTATTTATGAAATTAGTATGGCAATAATTTGTACAGTCTGACAGTATAGGTATGTATTTGGAAGACAGCATTATAACACCGATAAGCTAGTTATGATAGGTTCTGTGAGAGTTTTTAATCCAACAAATCAGCTGGTTGAAAGTGCATGCTCACACTTGCTCGTTTGAGTCATTGCATTTTCCAGTGTCATGTGGGAGCAATCTGTCAGAGCAACTGTGTCATAAAAACACCACAGAGCCAGGGTCTGCCAGTTTGATAAAAGCTGCAATAGGATTGACTAACATGCTGACATAACAAACTTAATATCACTTGAAGAGCTTAAGAAAAAGCAGAAGGTAGGGAAAAAAGCCAGACAAAAGTAACTTTACTGAAGAGTAAAAAAATGTGTAACCTAGCCATTAAAAATATATATTGTTTTAGGCTATGTGGCCATATTAACTCTCTGTTCTTTCATCTGGAGCTAAATAATTAGTTATTCAGACCCTATATTTTCTCTGTTGGGTTTCTACCTGTGTCTGCATCACAAACATTATTTCCAACTGAAGATAGTGAAGAACGCAGGTGGCCTTCAGGAATGCCCAGTTTTGTCAAGATCCTCTATTGCACATGCAAATGCTGGTGAATATCATTAGTGATTCTGGATCACTACATGATGTTGGTCCTGCAGTGTATTCTGCTTCTGAGTTCTGGAGAGGTAATGAGCTTTGCCACCCCAGAATGGATTGAAAAGCAACAGAAATGGCTTACTGGAAAGCAAACAGATTAGGGAAAGAAAAATGAAATTAAATAAAGCAAAGTGAGTGACCTTTTAAAAAACCATACAGTCAAATTACTAAATCTTGTTCCCCCATGAAACAGGATGGTCAATTTTTTGGTCAAATTCAATAAATGTGAGAGCCTTACAAAGCTTCTGTGCAAAAGGATTGGAGGTGACATCAAGGCGGGTAATAAAATTATACAGAGTACTGATCAGTGGCAATTTAACAATTAGCTCTGTCAGCAGCTCTGGAAGATCTGTAACAAATCATAAGTTTTTAGTTAGCCAATGTAATAAAAGTATTTAACAGTGAAGGGAAAGTAACAGAGGTGATAAATGTGTTTAAGCATAGAATATTGCCTTCTTATTACAATTACATGATCTTGAGAAAAAATGTGGCTTATGATATGATATTCTTATTGATACAGAATATTAATAATCTGGCAGGTTAAGAAATATTTGTCTTTTTGACTTTTCTCAAATCTCATAGATAATAACATTCCTGGTTTCAGATTGGGTATGAAGTAGTTATGCAAATTGCACAAACATCAGATTGAGTGGAAATAGAAACAGTTAATATAGGCTTAGAAATGCTGCAGAAGTATGAAGAGAGAGAGATAAGGCAATAGGGAAGGGCAATTCTGATCACAAGAAATAAGTACCACCCCTTCACTATATAAGCACAATTTAGGCAAGCAAGTCTGAGAAGGAAGAGAGCTTGGTAATCACCATCTTGTAAGCCCAAATTTGTCTAGCAGTATTATATATTGCATAGCCAGAAGACATCTAAGCTAGCAAAGCACAAAGTAGGGCATTCACATCTTCAAACTTTAGGCATCTAATTGAAGTATGGAAATGAACCACCTAAATACCTTACACAGCTAATGGAAAAGTAGCCTTCCTCAGAGAGCAATCTGAACCAATTGAGTTAGGGAGCATACCTTTTGCCATTGACTATACAGGCCAGGTGAAGTTAGATGGTGTGAATACCTCCTGAAGAGCCTTATTGCAGCATATCCGGGAATATACCTAGGTACAAGGTATGGGCATTGCAGGGCACCAATTATGTACTTTAACAGCACATGCACCACTTCTAACAAAGTGGTATTTATATGTAATAGTCACTGACTGCTCTCAGACTACCCTGAGGTTATGCACAGCTGTAATGGAAAGGTGGTTATATTCCATGAAAAATCAGGTTAAGACTCTGGCCAGCTTTTTGAGACAACATCCATTCAGTGCAGAAGATGAGGCTAATGCAGAAGTGAAGGGGAAAGCTCCATCTTTTGAGATGTCTAAAAATGGACAAGGTTGCAGGGAAGGAAAATCTTGTACTGGGCAGGAGTCGAGAGGACTGCACAATCCAACTCCGTCTCTAACTCTCACAGCTACAGACGTCTCACACTGTTCTTTTAGTAGAATGGAAACCAGGATTCAAAGTTTTACTTTTGTCAGTGCATTACTTGTCCTTTGAAAGTCTTATAGAACAGGCAATCACAAAAAGAGAAAGAATATGTAGAAAAAGATTAATATATAGGAGAAGGATTCAGAGTGAAAAATAATTGAAGTGGCATATACCAATATTCCAAAGCTCATTAAGAGTAATACCTGTTGTGGCAGACTTGTCCAACACAAAAATGATCAGCAGTCTCATTTAGCTGGTACCGTGACACTGCTCTTCTCCCTTCTCCAGCCAATCTGAACCTCAGTTCAGCAGCAAAAACCACAAAAATTTCCACTGTGTTTTAAATCACTGAAGTGGTAAATAATAGATATATAAGAATTCAAACTGTTACAAAATAATTTGACGATGCTCTTACTAGTGATGGCTTTAATAGTCTCACAAGATCTAAACAACAGAACCACAGAAGCACTTAGGAGTGAGCAATTGCTTACCTGCTACAATTTGATTTGAAGATGATCTAAAGGTATAAGCAGCACAACTGGCTTTGAGTGCATGCAGGAATATCCATCGTTGCCTTTGCTCCTTGAAGGGTTAATTCCAACAGCAGAGATGCATTAAAAAGAAATAAAACTTTTTTTTTTTTTTTCCCTGGTACCAGAGTTCACAGAAAATTATTAATGGAAGTAAAATCTGTCTGAATGAATAAAATAATTCTAACTGGAGTTTATTGTATTCGAGCTATCAAAACCCTCCTTCCTTCCTACCTTCCTTCCTTCCTTCCTTCCTTCCTTCCATTTTATTTTTTTTATTCAGTTGATATATTTCAGGAATTTACTCTTTTCTAATATTCCATAAGAGGATGTTTTTCGTATTAATATTCTAATATTAATATGATACAGTAGTGAGTGATTTTGCATTTGTACAGAGAACCATGGTACGAAATGAGATTGCAATATCTGAGTTCAATGAAGGCTGATTTTTCACGTTAAATGCAACATGTATGTCTAGTTTTAATGGTTTGTTTCTTATGAGGATGAACAGTATGTGTGAGAGTGGTTAAGTGCTTGCCAGTGCCTACCAGTGACTGCAGGTTAATTGTCTATTCTGTTTTATATGATTTTGTGGGTAATGAAGGCGCTCAGTACTTAGCCCTTTCAGACTTCAGGTTCTATCCTAATTGACTTTTTGCTACAATCAGCCTGTAGTCTTAAAATCCATCTACAATGCTACCAGGCTTACCCCCTAACCCAGCATGGATGGGATGAAGGGTTCTTGGCAGGATATAGCTATTTTCTTTTATACTCATGGAGAGGATGGATGCATCCCTCACTGGAAATGTTCATCAAACATTAACTGTGCCTAGGTTTGCTGGGTGAGATCCAGTGGCATCTTCTCCTTGATTCTCCCCAGTTGACTGGGTGTCCAAGAAGCAGTGTGCTCTCTCCTCACCTGCATTCCCAGCAAGCTGAGAGTAGGTTAACCCTGCTGTGCTGTTATCCCTGCAGGAGCTGTTCTGACTGAGAAAATCTTTTCCAAAAAAACCTTCTCAAAACATAGCTTCTTGGACACAGCATCACAGTAAAGTGATGGTGTGTACACAAGGGTCACTCACATGGGTGCCACAGGGAACAGGATCATGGCTTCAGAGGTGTAGTAGATTAAAAAATACCATGTGATGCTCCTGGGCACCTGGAACTGACTGTCTATATTAAATTCTAGCACAGTATTGGTGTTATTTTTGTCCAGCCTTCTCCCAAACTAGTTCTGGGTCCAATTCCACAGGACAGTCTGGATGCACTTCCACATTTAATAGCACAGACTAAGGCTCTCTGCATCAGCTGGTTGGGGTGCTGGGAACACTATTGGGCATGTGTTCTTGCTGGGGCATATGCAGCCTTCTTGGCTTCTGCACACTCAGCCCCTCTGCTGTGTGCTCAGACTGCATTGTGCTCATAACCACCTTGGGAACTGGGAAAAAGTATTTCCCTTCACACCAGTTCTGCAATACCATCTCTGGCATCTTGTCATTGTATGATGATTGCCACCTCAGCCTGACAGCAAACAGTGTGATTTCTGAGCAGGAACAGGAACAGTCTTTTAATCCTTTATAAGTGCCTTTAGGAATATTTGAAAAAAGGAAAGTAACACTAACAAATGACTTTATTTTTGTGTAGTACTGAATGTACAACCATGTGTTTCTAGAGCCCACTGCTTCCAATATCCTCCCTCAGATGCAGCAGTATGCTTTACACCAGGAGAAGCAGATGGAAGTAAGTAATGGTCCTCTCTTGCTTCTTCATTTCTGTCTTTCTAGGTGGGGTGTGAAGGGAATAACAGCAATCAGGGAAGCAGTGAGACTGCTGGGGAGAAGAAACATGACCAGAGAGGAGGCAGGGCCCACTGGAGCTCACATTCTGCAGTAAACCTTTCCTTGATTCCCCTTGTTAATAGATAGCCCGCATTTCTCAGGAATAAAAGGTTTTCAGATATCCCATAGGTCAAGTGTATGAGAACTCAGTACTTTAAGCAACGTATTTGTACAAAGCAGTTGTTTTAAAAGGCTGCTTGACAAGAGTGTGTTTCAAGATATGGATCAAAGCATAGTAATGAGAGACCCTAACCTGGTGTAAGTCAGTGTCACTTGTACCAGCCAACCATGTTATTTAATTATTTCTGAATTCTAATAATGTTCATCTCTTCTTTCACACAGTGCTTCTGTGCAGTATATCCTTTATGATTTAACAACTCCAAAGGCATTAACACTCTTTGGGGAATGTGAATCAAACAACAAATTCTCTTTGTGCATATTCACTTCTTGTGCTTTTATTTTAGCTCATTCCTATCAGAACAGAACCTAAGAAAGGATGTCTAGAAAGGGCAATTTCCCAACAGTGATTACATTATGGGGGAATTTCTCTCATTGTGAGGCTGCCTGGAAAATTCTGAAGATTGTTTCTACCTAGGAATAAAAACTATATTCCACATACATGCTTAGAGATGGGCTCTATGGACTCTTGATAAATAATAATAAAAAGCCCTCCACCTCGCTGAATCTTACTGAAATATCAAATATAGAGACTTGTCTGCTAAACCTTAATAATAACTATCTCATAATCATTATATTATTCTATAAATATCCAGTATCCTCTTAAAACTAAACTGTTTTATGTTGTGGTTCCAAAAATGAATAGCCTGAAGGATATTTTCCTATTTGTTTATGATAGCTCAAACTAGAGAATTGATATATTTGTGTCGTTTATAAGCATTACAATTATTTTTCTAGGGCAGAATTATTCTATAAGCCATCGCATCTAATTTCCCCTTCCTTCCTCCATCTGAATCTTAGATTTATTGTAAGCTGGTTAGTTTATTGCAGATCTTTTTAGAAGTTCTGTTAAAGGTTTATTTCTCTATGTGACTCCTCATTAATTTCTTATTCTGCTTCTGGAACTTAATTAACTCTGTAATCCTCCTGCTGCTTCCTTCTGCCAGTCCCAGGCCAGTTTTAAATGAATATGGGTGCATGCAACAAGTTTGTTGGGAAATGCAGAGAAGTTTCTTCTTCACAATGCCAAGTCATTGGGTCATTTCAGCTAAATGCATCTAAATGATGTCATGGGGACAGTAGATTTTATTCTGGCAATCCTGTGTAAACTTTGCAAATCCTGGGTGTGCACTGCTGAAGGAAAACAAGTTCTAGAGTTGTGCTATCCCTTTCCATGGGGTGGCAATGGATGGGCACCAAGGGCTCCCAGGAGGGACCCTTCTTGCTGAAGTTGGGAAAGTCTAAAGTTAATTATCTCCTTTGTCTCTCCAAAATCAGGGGCCTAAACCTGATGCTCATGCATCGAGCTTTCACTGGCCAGGAAGAACAGCAGGATATTAAAGCTCAATCAGTGGCAGATTTTTAATCACTGTTATGGCATTTAAAATTGTCTGCACAAATACTGTATTTTCTGCCCCAAAACTAGTATAGATGGAACAGTGAATGATAGATTTGTTCAGTATTTAGAGCAAACAGCTATGTTTGCAAAGTGAGTCTATGCTGTGATATCTCAAAAAGATCTTCCAGCTAATGCCTAGAGTCCCACTGCTGAGCCACTCTCAGCTGGGGCAGCTGGGATCTAGCAACCCAGTGCCTACCTTCTAGCAGCTCTGCTCAGATGGTAAAGCAGAGGATAGCTTCAGATGCACCATTTGATACAAACATGTGGTCAGCCCAAGGTCACTGGCCATTTTCCAGCATAAGCCTGAGCTGGGAAATCTTGGACTTGCCTGCTGTGGTTGCAATTAAAGAGCAGCACTGGGTCCAGATCGCTCCTGTCTAATGAGTGTGTGGGTGTCAGAGCTGCTCTGGCAGAGGCCTTTGTATTTTATTCCCTTACACGCTGGGCTTTCTTCAATGACAGTAAGAAACATCACATTGGAATTTATTTTGAGGGACATGCTGTGATACACACATATATTAATAGTACCACAGACTGAAAGCTTCATGTCCAGGTGAACAATCCTTTAAAGCATTTGGCAGCAATAACAAGTACCTCAAGGTTATGCCCTATCTCTTTTTTTCTCTTTATGTCATCTGTAACAACTGTGGACTCTGACATTTACTTAATTAAATTTGCCCACACTATCTGACTTAGTTGTGCAATTCCTCTTGAGGATGTAATTTTTGAAGGTAGTAAGCAAGAAGAATGGTTAACCTTGATGAGTCGGTTTGCCATAGTAGTATGTTATTCAAGCAAAAATTTAGGAACTTTCATCTATTGCATAAATAATAAACCTCAGGACAGTGCCTAGACATGAAATATTTAAAGAATAGTGTAACATCTTTGAGGACAGACATGAGAATAAAATGAGATTATCACACAATTGAAACAGCTGATGGGATGCATCTACAAGTCTCTACCTTCTGCAAATTTCTTGTGATAACTGGTGTTTCCCAGCTAATTTTAGTTTAGATGATTCCCATGAAATCTGTCTGAAATGGCTTTTACTGTCTCTGATGCCTTTTTTTTTTTTTTTTGTTTTTAAATTTAATGCCTTTGGAATTTTATTCTGATTCTAGTATTTGTATTGGTGTTACATTTTTAGTATTGGTATATGCAGAGCTGGATCCATATCTTTATGCAATTGACCCTTATGTCTGCTACTGATAGCACTACTTCAAGGAATCCTATTTTGGTCTATGTAGCCTTTGATTACCAGAGTTGCCTTGCAGAAATCCTATAGACACCCTTTAGTCTGTCTCTGGGCATCTTGAGTGCATGGACAGCAGGCTTGGTGTGCTACCTGAGCTGTGTGGGGTTACATGGGACATATATGCACTGAAGATGAGCCTCTAGTTGAGCTCCCAAGCTCATAGTCTTTGTGGTGAAGCTGTTGTGGTTTTGGCCTCAGAGTCAGATCTGACAGAAAAAAACAAAAAAATCTTTCAAAGTGATCTTTATTTTACCTCAACAGCTATTTTGTCCAATTAGCTGAGGTCATATGGATTCTTTGTTTCCATAACATATTAATAAATTAAAATACTACTACTGCTACTAATAATAGAAACCATAAATTACACTAGATATTTCTCATAATATGGTGATATTTCAAATTCATTTCAGGGAACAGAAACTCTGTATAACTTAAACCTCCAGGCTATCCCTCACTAAAACTTTTGGTATGCAGAATGAACTCATTCATGGCACTAGCAGTTAGTGGCAGACCATTTTCACTTGTTCTTTACTCTTACCATCCTTGAAGAACCATGGTTTGATATTCAGAGATTCACCTCATGGAAAGGGAGGGATGTCATGGCACAAGCAGTAATTTATCGATGTCTGTATGGATAGACAGTGAAACACAGGGCCACATTTGGGCCAGCCTTACATGAAGTGCAGCACATCTGAAGGCACTGGGAAGTGGTTGTAAATCAGGTAGTATTTGGCCCCTGAAAGCTAGCTGTAAAATCAGATGCACATGATAAGATGTGTGTCACACCACATTGTAAATTTCAAGCCAACCTATAAGAATGTTCCTTTAATCAGTGTGTGCCAGCTAAATGTATGCAGACGAGCAGTCATTCTAAGTCTGAGATTAGGCAGATTGATACCAGCTGTCTGACAAATCTCCAGCACTAGATAAGGCTGGAAGTGGAGGGGAGAGAGTTATAAATTGCATGCACCCATTAATGCACTCATTTAAACATGCAATTTAAATGCTAATTGATGTTAATTTAGACCAGCACTAGTGCTGTTGTGTTCAGCTGTTAGTCATGTACTGTAACATGGCTGAAGGAATAGCAGTAAGGAGCTTGGCAAGATAGTATAGACAGAGTCAGGGATCAATTCAATGTATGGTATGTTTGTTTCACTTCATTTATTATTATACCTTCTGGGTAATTAGAACTAGCTGAATGCAGGCAAGAAAATGAATTGTGACCATTCTGCCACTGCACGTTGACCACTCATCAAATGAATTATATTTTTTATCTTTTACATTGCCTGAAATCCTTCTGTGTCTCAAAAGATCTTGATGTTCTTTATTAAAACGCTCAGACTTAATGACAGAAACAGTTAAGAAGTCCCAAAGAAAATGAAATATTTTTGTTTGATCTGAATTAAATGCTCTTGTTATTTTTTTTTAAATTTTGCTTTATTTATTTTAGTCTCTTAGGTGATGAAAAAAGATTAGTTCACAAAGATTTCTATGCAAAAAAAAAGTGTGTTGGTGATGACAGTGAAAATCAGCTGTTTACTAAGATGTCTGTACTTAAGTAAATTCCTTGTATTAATTTGAAGTAAAAATTTCACTCTGTGATTATATTTTTCAAGTGCATCTGCAATCACATGGTAAATTTAATAAATACTCTAAATGTGTAGTGAAATGTTGCTAATCCACCTGTCACTGTTAAATTCCTGTTACTCAAAAAGTTATTCATAGTAAAAAATGGTTACAAAATGCAAATGCTTGTGACTGATAAATAGTAAATTTTCTGTGCTAGCTTGTCCTCCGTGATCAATCTGGCCTGCTTTCTTGTTAATATAAGAGGTTAAATGTAATGATGTAGGTGGTAGATTTTTTATTGAGCAGCCAGAGTGCAGATTTGGCTCATGTTGTGTGTTAATATCATCTCCATACGCCACAGACCTGCTGGGTCAAATTCTGGGCTGTGTGCCAGATGCTGCGCTCAGTTACGCTGCTGTGAACCTGTGGCAGGGATGTAGTTTCAGGGGTGAAACAAGGGGCAAAATGTTGCCCAGCTTGCTGAAGCCTTATAAAAACTGGAAGTGATGGAAGGCCCAATTCTTTGCTGTTTGCACCTAAGAAAAGTAAGTGTAAAATGCTAACAGATTGACTGCTGTGGTTGGATCATTTGAAACAGTGATATAAGGCTGCTGTCGGGAGGATGCAGGCACTGCAGTGTGTAACTTCCCATGAAGGGCTTGATTTGAGCCCTTCATGTGAACAGACTCTTAACTGCTCAAGTGACTTTTGATAAGGACACAATTCACGTAAAGTTGAAGATTTTAAAAAATGACAAAGTAGCCGCCTAGAGAAGTTCATATGGGAATGATTCTGGGATTTAAGAAGTGCTATATATAGGCCTACTGCAGAGGAAATTGAAGGGGGGAATTGTGAGGCAGAAGGAACAGACAACAGCATCACTGTGCACTTATCCAAAATTATGTATTTAATTCATCATCTGCATTTGAAAGATTGTGGTGTCTGCAACTTGTTTTCTATGATACAGTGATCTTATAGATCCAATATCTCAGCCAGCTCTTTTGCTACTGAATGACACTATAATTTCAAGTGATTTTTTAAGGTGCATTGCTGAGTTCATTTTTTCATTTTACTTTCTTCCTTCAGGAAGGTTAAGAGGAATGGTGAGTTGGGGGGGATTTGTTAGAAGGTGAAGGGGATATGAGACTTTAAATTGCTTGGCTTATTGGTAGTGGTTTATCTTAAATTGTGCTGCTGCACTGTATTTTTAAATTATGTCAAGGGCACCTAGACCATATGGAATGAAAGGAAAATAATGATTTAAGAGTGTATCTATCTATTTCAAGAACATTCTCACGATGTGTCAGCAGAACCACATGGTCTGCAGTATCCAAGAGAGATGATAGGTCTAAAATAGCCAGTTTGAAGTGGTGGTTAAAGCTGCCACGTGTCTACAGTTGGGCACCTAAATCCAGCTCCAAAAGCTTGTGAAAGGAACGACTAGTTCTTGCTGCTTTGTGACTACTCAGCATCTCTAGTGTTATTCTGATATTAAAAAAGGATTTCAGTGATAATGAAGGTTTTGTCAGGAAGTAAAACTTTTGGCCTTGTCATGCGTTTAAAAATATACACACTCCAACCTGGAGTTTACTATTTTTTTTGGTCATAATACTAAACAATAGGAGATTATAAAAAAAATTATGACTATTGGGATTACTGATATAAAAAGGGAATGTTTCAGATGTACTATCCAAACTGATTCTTGGGAACAAGAATCTGGATTGGATGTTATAATAGGTGTTTTTATTAGTTTTAATTTATGGATGAGTCTTAGAGAATAGTTCTGCAGTACTTACTGGCTCTCTTGGTAGTAAGCTGGTACACTAAATAGCTCCTGCCACTTTCCCTCCTTAAACCAGTCACTTTTTCAGATGCAATTTTTCACACAGATTAATAAAAAATGTTTTCTGAAATCTGTATAGAATTATATGCCTTGATGTATCTGAGCCTACTCTTTTAGTTTTATATATATATACACACACACTCAAGAAACTCTACTAAATGTGTCTCACAGCAGTAGTGAAATGGCTCTGTGTGCCATAGCTCCCACAGAGAGAAGCTCCACAGTAGTCATTAGTAGTACAGGAAACATCAAAGGTGGCAACTGAGACCTGAGCCTTCCCTGCAAGAGGAAATCAAAGCCTAGTGGCTCTACCACTGCTGGCTATTTCAACAAAAAGCAGGCAACTTTAAAAATGATCAGTAGGCATGGAAATGGCAGGATTAGTGGCAGTGAATCAGCTACATAGAAAATATAATTTCTGACCCAGGAGCTGGGCAATGAGTTTGACCCGTACAGGAATGTGTGTTTTTTCCAGTCTTCATTTTATTTCTGATTTTCTTAGGAATCTCTAACTGCAAGAAAACAGTGAGGGTAGTGCAAAATAAAATTGTAACCTCAAATGTAGGTGGATGTGGACTTGGCCTTTCTTGTAACCTCATGCATCAGCAATCCTTCTTTCCTAATCCTGTCTGGAAATCACACACTGTCTGCTGTAGAGTCTTCTTCCTAAGCAAGTTCTTAGTGATCATCCATGGCTGTTGGACCTACATCTCTCTTGTTCCTCCTGTAACACTTTGTTGAAACCCTCTGGATTTCTGTGGGGAATTTGCATACTATGTATTATACTAAAAACTCTAGTGAAAAAACAAACTGACTAAAAATGTTCTAAGCAAAAGCTCAGAAGAAGCTGATAGAGACTGAGAGTAGGCTTCTTAACAAGCCAGGAGAATGACAGGATTGATTTGTTTTCCAGGAGAGGGGCTGAGATTTTAGATAGAGGCAAGTGGTTCTTTACTTTGGCTCTTGACTCATCTCAGACAACACATTTTGCAGTGCCACAAAATAAATTGTTCTAATTTCCTAAAGACGATTTCAAGTTCTCTTGTGGTAGGAAATGCTATTAAGTTCTTCCCTGAGGAAAATATCCTTAACCCTCCAGGCCTGTCACAAATACAGAGCTTTACTCAGTCAGCTACAAAAGCTTTCAGTTAAGCAGAAAGTACTGTACAGTCAATAAGTGGAAGGAAAAATAGAAAGCTGAGTTTTGAAAGCAGAAAGAAACAACTCAGTGTCCTCACAAAAGAGGAATGAAATTGAGAGCCAATTGTCTAGAATAGTACTGTGGGCATCCTCACCTCCAAAGCATAATGTGGAGAAGCAAAAGGCTTTTAGCACTCCAGAGATGGATCACATCACAGCTTACACAGTGCATTTCTCATTATTTGTGTTATGATAGTATCTATAGCAGGGAGAGATGATCTCTGATGTGTGGTACCACAAGTTGGTATATTTTGCATAGTGTAAGGTTGGGTCAGCCCTGAGCTGGGGGACATAACCTCTTGTGAAAGACCAGGGAGACAGAGGTTCCCTCCTCAAGGTCCAAGTTCAGCAGAGGTTCAGGGTGTCTGCTCAAAAGAGTTTTGCTTCCTTAAGGGGCAGCATTTCCTTTCTCCTCATGACCTCTTCCCAGCAGGCTTAGGTTTGTATACTGGAGGAAGAAACATGGCCTTACATGCCACCTGGAAATGGTAATAGTTTGCTGCTTGCCTTAACATATAAGATAAACTGCCATAGGGGAAACTGGGCACCTAATCTGCAGTGGACAGCATTAGCTGGAGCATCAGTGCCCTCAGCACAATGATGAGCTCACACGTAATTCTAAATGGATGCTGGAAAATTAAGTAGAAAGAAACAAAGGCCCAAACTAGTAAGTAAGCAGGTGCCTAGCTGCTAAGGTTTTTAAAGTTGTGTAAAACTTGCCAAGGATTTTATAGGAGTTCTACTCTAATGTCAAAAGCAGAACCCAGTTTTCAAGCCTGAAATTAGAACATTAATTCCAGGTCCATGTATTGCTAATGTCTCTGCTCCTTGATGGAATATGCAGAGATTTCTCCTGAGCTGAACCTTTAAACAAATCTTTTGGAGCAGCTTTCCACAGGCTCCATATTTTTGTGAAAATAATAAATAAAATAAAACAAATAGCGAACTTTCTTACCAACTGGCATGTTTTGGGACTGATTAAAATATGACACTGAATGGTTCCTAAAATGTACTTTTCTCCTACCTGCAAGCCAAAGCTAATAGCAGATAATAAGAACCCAATGCGTCTCATTGTTAGCTTTCCCAGTAAAAGCTGTTCCATTTGCCCTCCAATCATTTCTTTAATCGCACTTTGGAGAAAATTGCATATATCTGGATTCATTGAAACACACTGTAATGTTTTGTTAATTGTGTCACATATAACACAGCAGGACAATTTTTTGAAAGGCATAATCATTCTGTCTGAATTTTGCTAAATAAATGTAATACCTAAATCTTAGCAGTGTTTGCACAGGGCTTAAGCCCCTTTCTGAGCCCCATTCTCATCTGTGCTACTCACTAGCATAAAAGAAAATATATTCTTCCTTCTTTGCTATGCACTTTATTTTCAGGGAAACCACCTTCCTACCATTACTGAACAGCATTTTATACAACAAAAATTTCATACTATGGATTCTTGAAAATGTCCATACCACTGTGCATACTAAATCTCTAGAAACTCAGACATGCAAATCTGCAAATCAATGCCATGTGTATTTAAGAACACAGGTAAGAGATACTTGAGCTGATAACCATGGAAAATCAAGTCTATAAGGGCAGAAGATTGGGATGCTGATCCTTAGTTACCTGGCTTTTTGTCTTTGTGGCTACGTGTGGGGTTAGGGCACTGCAGAAGAAGTGCCATGCAGTACTGAACTTATTTAAGGTGTCTCTACCATCAGAGTTCAACTTGTTGCAGCATGGACCTGCCTTTACTTGTCAATAAGCACATGGCTTCCCCTAAATAAGCCAGACAACCACTTTTCTACCACCACAAAGTGGATTTTCCCTCTATGTTCTTGCCCTCACAAAAGATAGTTCTATTCTTTCTTTGCTTATCCTGCTCTGTTTCCTAGTTCCTTGAACTGATGAGTTACCAGGGTGTGTTCTGGCTGCAGACAAAAGCAATGATGTCCCACTTCATTTGCTGGCCAAAAGCTGCATGAACAGCTCTTGCTGACACCAGTGTTAAAATTGCACATCTGGTGGCTCACATTGCTCTGCCACCCAGCTGAGCGGACAGTCTTTGGGAATTAAACAGCCTGTGAAGTGCTATCAAGTTTGTATTTCTCTCTCCTCAGCTGTTCCTCTCCCATTCCTCCCTACCTTACTTTCCCTTCCCTTCTTGCTTCTAGCTCTTTCCCAAGCCTAAATCCAAGAAGGATCAGAGTAATATTAAGGTTTCTTAGTTTCACTTAAAATTGCATTATCAGTCTGCTGAAGGGGATGTGGTAAAACAGCAAGGGACTGAAGAATATGTGGTGGTGAGTGTACACAGAGAATCAGGGGATTAGCAGAGAATAGGAACAAAGGAGTTGAAAAAGGGGAAAAATCCTGGGAATGAGCTTCAGGGGAAAGAAATCAACCAAAGGACTACTGTGCCATTAGCCAGAGGATATAAATTCAGGAGAGAGATGTATGAAAATAAAGAAGATCAAAGAAATTAGATAGGAAATAGAAATATGGTAAAAGGAGACCTATAGTAGTAGCAGGAATAATTATATGAATAGTTCAAATATGCAGAATAGAACAGAGACACATAAATGAAAAAGATTACACAGGTAATAAATATTTAGGGTGGCTATACTGTGAGACAGTTTATATGTAAATACATCACAGGGAATGTAAAGGAAAAAGAATGGTGCTACAAAAGAGAAAGGAAAAAGGAATAGATAAAGCATTTATATTTACAGAAGGCACCCTACAAGACATGATTTTACACAATCTAGTATGTATTTAATTAGCCTTTCACACTGGGGAAAAAAGCATCAGTAATTTGAAGGTCTTACAAATCAAATTCAATATACAGCAAATGCTGAAATACTACAGTGAAGATCCATGTTATGAAATAACATTCAAATATAAGTAGGAGTTGCTGAGCAGGACTTTCCTTCCTGAGTCAGGGTATTTAGAAAGAAGCATAGATGGCTTTAAAACTAATTTTTATGTCTCTTTTGACATTTAATTGAAGCAATTTCTTATGTAAAAGTTTGATTTCTCTATCATACAACACTTATTAAAGTTTAAGCAGAGAACTTTGAAATGTCAGGATAATAAACCATGAAAAATAGAAATAAATATACAGCATCTCAGATTTTATTACAGACTTACATGACTATATGCATTAAAAAAAGTAGTATGAATAGCTGTTGAGAGAAGAATGTAGAGGCTGGTAATCAGATCCAGAGCAGCTTGCTGATTTGTAAGTGAGATAAATGTCTAAGCAATACTAGAAAGCATTAACCAAAAACTTACTACATTCTGAACATTGCATTGATGAGTTTAAGTAGGTTGTGTGTGAACAGAGATGCTCCAGCTGACTGGAGAGCATTTCACAGCGCAGGAGGGAGTAGATGAGTACATGGAGTATGGAGAGTACATGTTCTCAAGGAGAGTAGTGGTCTGTTGCAATCCACAAGAGATCACTAAGTTTTTAGTCTTTAAATTCATTAAAGAAGCTAAGGAAATAAATGTCTATTCTTACTAATATCTAACTAAAACTTCTACAACCTAACCATGCCCTTGAAACCATGTGAGAAATTAGAAGTGTTATTTCCTTTTAAGGATTCTACCTTCGTAATTCAGATGATGGTGGTTAATTTTGACTTCAAATTACTACTGAAAATGGATCAGAAAAAGAAGTTGAAAAAATGTTGTCTTTTAAATGGCATACCCAAATTACCCATAGTATGCTGATACCCTTCTCATCCAAACTCATTATCAAATTCCTTTCTATCCCCCACCCTGTATTTCCCAGATGTGTTCTTCTTACTGTTGAACTTCTATTCTGCTTTCCACATGGGTCCAAGCACAATTTAAACTTATTTGGTTACAAAACCACTGGATCTTCACCCATTCCATATATATCTGCTATCACGGCTTCTTGGAAACTGACAAGGCATCTTGGGTTGGAGGCAACGTGTTGTCAAAAAGGTGAAACTTCCTACCTCAATTTCATTCCTGAGGATGCTTGCTTGTGTCACTGTGGCCTTTCTAAGCCCATCAAAGGGGGAAAGTATCCTTTCTTGAAAAGCCAGTGTAATTAAGCTTATAATCAGAATACTCATTTGCAATTAGTAAAGTTCAGTGTAGATATCTGAGTAAGAAAACAGGGCTAAGCTTATAAATTTCTCACCTGTTTGACTTTTGGTAGCACATAGGGGTTGGTCAAAATCGCATAGAGTCACATTGAATTAGAAGTATTAGAAGAAGCTTTCAGCTTAAGATTAGGCATCTGTCTGTAAGCTTGTATATGGAGATCAAGCCATACAGCTTAAAAAGCAATTAGCTTATCCTAAAATATGTGCTTTTATCTGCTTACTGAATAACTCTCTAGGCTCTGTTTGTGCTGACTAGGACCTTGTAGCTGCCTGGTGCCATGTGAGGTGCCCTCATGCATTTCATCGGATGTCACGCTACAGAAATCTGCGATGATACCTCCCATCCCCATCTCCCTTAGGCATCTCAGATGCCACCAATCATCTATGTCTAGTCAGCAACTGAATCAAGGAATTGAGACACTGCACTGTTAATTCTGTGTTGTAATTGCAACCTGAGTCTGCACTTTTAGGCACTAATGGGACCCATCACTGTTCATCAGTACATTGCCACTGCAAAACCATTTGTCCAGTACATTCAATGATTTCCAGATATATTTTGTATTCACAGAAATAAGTTCAGTGTGTTTATCAGGGACAGTCTTCTCCTGGATCAGAAGCCACTGATTTCACAGAAAAATAAAAGAAAAAGCAAAACCAATTAGAATTCTCTGAGTAGGAGATGTGAGGATTTAAGGTAACAGAGAGTGTAACAGAAGAACTAATGATTGTTAATTGGATGATTTTAATATTAGCCTGAAAATGCAAAGTTTTGCAATTGCAGTCAGGAGGGTTTGGAAAAACCTAATTGAAATGCTGGGAACATAGTAAGATTTAAGGTGGGTCTTGATATATTTAGGGAAGACATTCTCTGACCTCAGCAATCCTATCTCCAAAGAGTCTACACTACCTCCTTGAAAGCTTGGCTTGCAGGCATTTCCTTGCAAGTATACTAGCAAAAAGCCTAGGAGCTTGCTGTCAGATATGAAGATGTTAAAGAACAAACCAAAGAACAAACTATACAGGCAATTCCCATTGTCCCCTAACAGTTGTTATTTATCCCAACTGATTCTAGTGATACAGTGAAGTGGGTGAGCACTTGTGATAGACCTGACAGATGGCAAGCTGGTTAAAGAAGACACATGTTAAAGCATGAGATGTGAAAGCTACTCCAAACAGCAAAAGAAAAGATTTTTTTCTGGGTAATGTTTAATGTTTAACGTAAATGACAGGCTTGGGCAGTGTGTCACAAAAGAGGATTATTACCATCCTACATTCTGTTTACCTAGTAAACAAATTAGTCTACTATGACCCAAATGGATACAAATTATGTAATTGTAATAAAAACTGATTCATATTTTCAGTGCAAAATAGAAAAAAATTTGCTGAATTTGAAATGAAATTTTTATTAGTAAAATCAGCTGTGCTATGGTCCTGAGTCTATATCAATATGAGCTTATGCAGCAACAGTCCATGTCTCAAAAAAACGTGAAATCATGTAGGTTGATATGACGACTACCACATTCAAACTAAATAAATCACATAAAATAGGATATGTGAGAAGAAATAAAACAGTGCAGTAACATCTCCTTTTTCCATCCAGAGGCAAAAAAATAAACACAGGGATGTTAGTTCTAAATCTCAATTTCTGTTCTTCACATGCTAGCTTTTAAATGGCTCACTCACTATGGTACAAGCTGCCCATAGTTATTTACCATACTTAAACTCCTCCAATATTTCATCCTTTTTTATACAGCCATTCAAATATGTGGTATGGTTACCTAATAAAGATGATATGAAAGCCTACTGGTCATATTCATTCTATTTCCCTGATACTTTCTCTTCTTTATTCCCACTATTTACTTTGGGTATTTGTTTATGAGTTTGTAAAGCTATTAAAAAGACTACTTTTTCTTTCTTTAAATAAGGGAGAAAAGGACAGAAACAAGAAATACACTGGTTAAAATTTTAAAAATGGTTGTTTATCATTTAAGGGTGAAATCTTTAAAGCAGCCTTTCTGCTTAGGTAGGAATGGATAAAAATAAGTTGTTGCATGATAGTAATGTATAGAGTAAAACTAACATTGATAATTAGCATTTATCTTTCAGTTTAATCTTTCCTATGGCTCCTCAGTTTATGTGTCATTGCCTTATTACAAGAAACTTTCAACTTTTTTTTTTCCTAGGAAGACTGAAATCCTTGATGAGCTGATTATTGGTATGATGAAATCGTAATCATTTAATATTATCTCATTTTCTTCCTGTGCTCCTCTACCTGAGGCAAACTGATAAACAAGTTAAAGGAAGTCCCTTATGACACAGTCTTTTATTAAACTGTGAAATTTTTTTTGCTATGGAAATTGTGGAAACTATAGTTTTGCCTGTATTGAGAAAGATATAACCTTATAACCATAGAGTTATTAAGCACAATGGATTGTGGCATCTTATCAAATGACATCTGAGCCAATCATCTGAATGCCCTTCACAAATGATGATGAGAAATAGGCCAGTGAGGGCTCAATTCATCTCGTTCTAAAATAAATGTCTGAAATAGGTCAGGAGAACTGTGCAGTGCAAAGACAAACCAGAGTGGATACCTCAGGTATAGACCTCTGAAAAGAGATGAGGTTAATATTACCCTGCAGAGTACTCACTCAGGAAACCCCTGATGCACAGATCAATGGAAAATAGTTGAACATACTGGTGAAATACCACCATATGCCTGTCTCATTTTTGTATTCCTCTCTCAGCTTTCATTTTTGGACAATGTTTGGTGCAGGATACCAGAACACATTGACTTTTCTCTGGAAAGTAACTACACTGTCCTTTAAAGTCTGAATACCACGAATGCTTAATGTTTTGGTTTTGAGCTGTCCAAATATAACAGTCATACCATATGACTGCCTGCAGCACACGTATTCTAGGTAGCACACACCTTTTGCTGAGGCAGTCACTGGCACCTAGAGGTGCACCTTCCCAGAGCTCCCTGCTCTGAAAGATAGGGACCTGTAAGACTTGTCCTCTTTGCAGTACTCCTAGCTCCCTCTGGTCCCAAACAGTTTGTGCCTCATGGCTTTTTGCAGTTTGAAATATGCAGTACACTACTGTTAGTGTAAAGACAGGCTAGTCTGTCTCTTCTGCTGGGATGGTGGATGTGCTGGGGCAGGAAATATCCTATTTCACCTGGGTACAGTGTGGTGCATCGCAATAGACCTGTCCCATGTCTTACTTTGTTGCAATAGATACCATATTATCACATCAGAAATATATGTTTCTCAGCAACTATGTGTGAGGTGGGCATTTGTGTGCTGGTTCTGCCCAACTAGAAAAAGCAAAACTTCATGAATCATGAGGATAGCAGCAGGATGATTTGCTGTAGGTTTAGCTAGAAACAAAGTAGACTTCTGGTTATGAGATCTCCACCTCTAGTCTGAAAGATCTTGGCTCATACAAACTCCACAAATAAATTTTAAATATAGTATATCATTTTCAGTTGAGGTAAGAATGATGCTATTACAAAATTAAAGCAAATCCAGTTTTCCCAGACAGTTAACTATCCATTCAAATTCATAGCAAGCTAAATGTTCAAACTTCAAACATGCTTAATTAAATCAAATACAACTGAAGTACACAAGCAAGCAAACTGATCAACAGAATTCCTGGAGCTCTCACACATGGGGATTCTCCAGTGGCTTATTCTAAGTTTGACCTTTCTGTTGTTTTGCTGGAGACTTTCTATATAGTAAACACATTAATCCATTTTTGTTTTATGTAAGGCACTAGCTATATTCATAAAGATCAAAATAACTTTTTACAATTGAGAGATTCACTTTTATGAAATTTGTGTGAAATTAGCTAGTAGCATCAAAACTATTGAGGGTAGGTAGATAGACATATGTACAACTAATCCTAGTTTCCTCAAGAACTGAGACTATTAAGAGGGTTGAGAAGTTGATACGCTGTTTGGCCCTAAGAAGTCACTCTATGTAGGGCACGCAATTCACATAGGAGACAGCTTCATTGTGAAAGCTGGGAATTATCTCAACACTTCTTAAAAGGGAACTCATATCCTCTTTCCCCAGGATGACTGTTCATTCACTATGCTGTGGTCACACAAAGAAGCTGTGGATTTTCAGTTTGGACACTTTTAATAGATCTACCCTAACAGGATTTGGCCTGAGAAAATGAAAATAAATCGCACCAAGTATTTTGGCTCACTTGTATTTTTATTTCAGTCAATGAGATTAAAATTAATTACATTTATCATTATTGGAGCAAAATTGTTCTTTTTCTTTCTTAAAACACTAGAACTCTGCCCATATAACCAGAGGACATTTTGGTCTTGAAATCTCTCCTACTCTCTTTCACAGCTTGTTTGGGATATGCTTCTTATGTCTGAAAAAAAACCCACAAAACCAACCCAAAAAACCACCAGTGGGCACACTTCCTCTGACACTGCAGGAGGAACAGGACGTAAATCATCTCTTTAGAGTTATTTTTTTCCTAAATCCTAACGTTCTGTGCATTTCCAACTGTCTTTTACTTACTATTTTCCAGGGAGAAAAAAGGATCTTTAAATATATGCAGCCATTATTTGAGAAAATATGATTTATAAAACTTTTTTTTAATAAATTCTGTTCTGCAGAAATCTTTTAAACCTTCTGTACCCTCATTCTTCTGTTGCTGGAAGGTTATTTTCATATATAACTAGTTTTCATCTCCTTTTCCCCTATAAGAGTGTTTCTAATTACTGTAAAATACTCTGAAATTATCTTGTTGGTGATTAAAATCATGCAACCATCTGAAGTTTAAAATATCAAGTCTACATATGCCATTTATCATGGTAGATTTTATTGTCATTTTTAGAGATAAACAAAAATCAATTTGTGTTGTCTGATATTCAGATATACACTTACTGTTCTCAAATAAGAATGCCCTTTAAACCTGGCAAACTTAGAAGATGAATATAACTAAGGTATGAATAGTAGCAAATAGTACCAAAAAATAAAAGTTTAGTTATAGAGCAAGTTTAGTTTTAGTCTCAAAGTTATAACAAATCTCTAGTTAATTATAAGGAGAACATGCAGTCATGGCTGAGGGCAAAATAACTGGTTTTACTTATGGATAAGGAAAAAAAAGTAATAAAAAAAAATTAAAAATATACTACATGCTCCAGTATTTGTTTCTACTTGTCCCCAAAATATAAAACACAGACTATCGATTACTTAGAGTTTTATGAAAGTTTTATAAAATAAAATATCTAATATGATAGGTAAGAAGGATAAATGGTTCTACAGATATGTATACTGTATAGAGAGAATATATTGATTAAAAAATAGAATAATAGGTTCAATACAAAATTACTTTTGTTCAATAAACATAAACATCTTTTGAACTCTTTCAAAAACTACGTCTCCCACACCTTTCTGCACAAGGCTGACAATACCCAAAACTAGCTCCCCTTGTTGATATAAAATCAAGCTTTTCAATTTACATGTTACTTAGGCAAATTCTCAGGCTTCTCTACTTTCCTTTTTACCAAGGACACATAATGCATTTTGCCCTTCTTTGTCTCACAAGTATGAATCACAGAAACAACTGACTGCTCTCAGATGGATGAGATTTCATAACACATGGCACATGGTGGCTTTGGTCCCTCCTCCACCCCCAAACAGGAGATAAGTATGTGTGTGGTGCAAGACAAGGACCCTGCTGCAGAAAATGTTTTAACTGTGGAGTGAGAGAGAAACTCCAGCTCCTTGCTAAATATCCAAGATCTATTTAATGCATCCACTCCTTCCCTTTCTATATTTCCTACCACACTGCTAATATCCTGGGCACAAAAAGGCCTATCAGAAACTAACTTCGTCTTCAAGTCTTAACATCGATTCTGTGTTTTCATCTTTGCAGGTCTTCCTGTCTGAGGAAAAATACAAGGTTCAAAGGAACTTTGAGGAACAGTTGAAAATCATATAAGAATACCTATAAATAGTAGTTTTGCTGTAAGGTAAAATAGTATATAATTAAGATATTTCTGTATATTATATTCCTGCCATCCATAATGATTTGAGGGGGAAGGTCACAATGCCCCAATCTCTAGGCACAGTCTCACTTGAGCCAGAATGAGAAATGCTTTCCTTACGTAGAAAGTTAAATCAGCACTTGTCCTTTGGTGCAGCCAGAAGTGTACAAATGTACAGCCTAAACTCTTATGCTTGTGTAGCATAACAGTCCTGGAAATAAATTCAAAGTCAGCAAGTTCCAAATCATCCCTCTACATTTTTGGGTAGCTGCTGTCACAGTGCTTCTGTTTGACTCCAGCTTACAGGTAGAGATCTAACCTTCACCTGACGTCTGCAGGAGTTGTCCCATCTTGTTATGCCCCTTGACGGAAAAGCAAGCAGTGACCTTGGATTCAGAAGTGAAATTTAACATGGCTGAGTAAGCAGGGATCATGATGTTTTCTAGATGTCTTGTTGGGGTGCCGATGTTCACCTGTTAAAAACTGATCCTATATGTTTGTTGAAGATCTTTTTTATTCTGGCAAACAAATTGTTGGCCAGCTCTTTACCAAACACCTTTAAGGTAGAGGCTACTGAGTAAAAAGGGGCTTTCCTTGCCACTCTGCCTTTTCCCAGGTAATCAGTATAAAGCAAAAAAATTAGGAAAGTTATCTTGCTTCTGCTCTTGTTGTACTGGCTCCTGCCAAAAGGGAAGAGAAAACCTTCCAACTAGTACAAATCATTCTATGGTCTATCATTTCCTGCACTGCAAGAAGCAGTCATACAAAACCCAGGAGTGTTCAGTGGTAAGGAAAGGAGTAGGCATCTCAAACTACTCTCCCGTTTCTCACTGAAGTTCTTGATGAATGCAGGTTAGCTTTCTTGTGGGTTCCAGATGTTTCACAGAGCCTTATGAAGATATGACAACACCACCTGATATCTGATTTTCATGTAACCATTAAATAGCTTCTCTTTCCCCTCAGACAGAGAAATCCACTTCTTCTGCTTAAAATGTAGAACATCTGTCTGAAAAGAAGTGCCATACTTGCCATCACAAAAGATGCCTCAAATCTGATTGCAAGGGCACTTGTATATGAATAAAATCACTCAAGTACAAAAGTATTAACCAAAGTCTTGTACACCATTTAAATGACTGATTGATGTTGATGACTGATGATTACTGTGCATTAATGCCTGAAGCTCTATCAGGCATAAAAGCAATATCCTGCCTGGTAGGTAAGAAACAGCTTTTGCAATCTATAGGCTGGATCCAGTGGGAGTATGTGAGGTCTTTTCACTTTTTTTATATTAATTTATATTTTTTCCTGGGACTGAAAGGAGTCTGTTAGCTTTACACTTCCCCCAGCCTTGTGGGGGTTGTGAGTCCCAACAGGTAGAGCAGTGTATCCCTTAACCATTTCCCCACCTGATGAACTACTTTTGTTCTTCTGTATACATTGTCCTGAGGGCCATTTGGAGGAGGCAAAAACTATGTGATTGTAGTAATGTGCTGCTATGAAACCAATTAAATAATAACAACCTCAGAAAAAAGCTCCTCTGAGATAACCCATCAAGCCAGCTTCATCTTCTCAGATATTGAAATATCATTGGCATTGGTAAGACAATTTAACTATATTCATTAAACTTGCCTATACTGTTAATCTTCAAACTGGAGAGAGTCTTGGGTGATTTCTACCTTCTAAAGTTAGTATGGTGGATGTCACAGCAATGTAGAGCTAATACCTTTTTTTTTTTTTTT
>VXBX01004001.1:15523-34005 GCA_013400415.1 Scytalopus superciliaris
TCAGGCTGGGCCTGTCCCCACACCCTCTCTCCCCCTAAATCCCAGCCTTCCCTCCCATCCCTGCTCCAGCCCCTCCCTGGGATCTGTCCCCTTCCCCCGAGCATCCCCAGCCCCTCTGGGGTCACACCCTTCCCTCCCTTTGCCCCCACACAGCCGTCCCTGACGCCTTTTCCAGCTCCCCTTCCCACCCCCTTTTCCCCAGGGAGCGAGGCTGTCTCTGGTTCTGTTGCCCTGTCACACCCCCTGCACTGGGGGGACACTGGGGGGACACTGGGGGGACACTCCTGTGTCACCCAGGGCTCTGCCCCCTGTCCCAGCCCGGAGGGGACACTGCTGTTCCTCACTCGGATAATTCCCTGTGTTTCCCATCTCCATCCCTGCCCAGAAAAGGGATTTGGGGCTTCATCCATCCAGCCCTGTCTCCCTTTGATTCCAGCCTGCAGGACTCAGGCCATGTGTGCCCTCCTGTGGGAGCAGGTTTTAAGAGGGAGGTGGGAGAGGGTCCCTTGGGGGTGTCTGTGCTGGCTCAGCTCTAATCCACCTCCTCTGGCAATTCCTGAGACCATCTTTATGTTTTCTCTGGAATATTCTCCCTCGTGTGTGATGTCAGGCACAAATTCGTGCTGGAAAGGAGGATTGCTTCTCCCATGTGGGTGCTGCATGCTGTTCTGGGTGGTCAGAGAATCCAGAATGCTCATCCCTTCCTCCATTAATCCACTTTTAGGGCTCAGACACACCTATTTCTCCAGTGGATTAGTGGATGTTTCCTAGAGAGTGAAAGGGATTTGGGCTTAATTTTTTTTTTCAGGGACAAATAACACACCAAAAAAAAAGATCAAACTTGCATTCCTGGCTTGCCTGGCTGGAGTGGAAGCTTCCAAATGTAGTTCAGCACGGAGTCAAAGGATGTTCCAAGTGCTCAGAGCCTTGCCCAGGAAGCAGGATAATGAGTTTAATCAGCCTTTGATCTGTGGTGCCATTAGGAGCCCTGAAGGAATGGAAATTGGTGGGATTCTTTGGAGTTTCATTCGTGGCCTCTCAGGGGCTGTTGTTGCTTGCTGGAAATTAGCCTTTTTGGGTTTTTTATTTTTTGTGGAGTTTTTTTTTTTTGTTGTTGTTGTAGCCTGGCAGGGATTTGAGGCCCTGGATCAGGGCAGTGTAACTTTGGGAGCACTTGGCTGTGAAATATTTGGGCAAAGGGAGGAACCAAGCCGACACTAAGCTGGTAATGAGATTATATGGGATGTGTATTAGGAAGAAATTGCTGCCAGAAGGAGCCAACCATATCCTGAGGGGCTGGGAAGGGGGTGAGAAGAGTTGAGCTGTGACCTCCTCACCCTTGGACAGGCATCCAGGATTTCCCAGTCAATCCCTCCACCTCCCCTGCCACAGCCTCTGGACTTGGGTGTGTTTGAGTGCCCAAAAGGGCTGGTGTGACAGAGCTCTGAGCTGAGGTGGCTCCGTTGACTCATCACCAGCAGCTGCTCTTCCTGGGCTGTGTCTGGGAGATGATCCTGGTTATATGGGAACTGGAATTCTCTGCTTCCTGCAGATGGGTTTGAAATAGATGAGTGTGGAAATAATTTCAGGGATACCTTTCAGCTTGGTTGGAAACCTTCTGGGTGGTTGTTTATTATTTGGCTCCTGGAGCAGAGTCGGACAAGGAGGGGTGAGTGAGTCTCTTGTCTGTGTCCCTGGAGTTCTGCCTTGGGATCCTTGGAGTGGGAGGAGGAGAAAACAGCTCTCAGCACAACCACGGGGCTGTGCCAGGAAGAGTCTGTCAAAATTACTTGCATCTGAGATGAACTTTTTCACAGACAAATCAAACAAACAACCACTTTATGCAATCCACTGAAGAAATTCCCGTGGGTCCATTATCCGAGTCTGGCAGCAGCTCGGCCTTGTCTTTAAACCAGCTTGTGAGCAGCTGGTGTGAGCACAGGCAGGGATGGGTCTGGAGAGCATCAGGAGCACCCCAAGAACAGGAACTGCTTTCTGGAACACCAGTTTGGTGTGTTGGAATAAGGAGCTGGGTCTTGGCTGTCCTGGTGGTCCCGAGCCAGTGTCGGGATCGGGATCAGGGTGGGGCTGTGGCTGGGGTAAGCAGGGCCAGGCGTGGGTGGTATTAGTCAAACAGCTGAATTTTGGGCTAGAAAGATGTGGGGAGGGGAGAACTCGTGCAGAGAGAGGAGCCACAGAGGCTCACCCTTTATTCCTGAGTTGTCTGTAACACCCCAAATCCAGCAGACTTGGAGATGGCTCCTGGGAAGCTTCACTTGTGACTGCTGTTGTCATGGCACTGGGAGAGGAGCTGCAGCTCCTGCGTGCTGGATCCGTGTGTGCTGCTCCGTGTGTGTGTCCCCTGCCCTGGCTGGGGAAGCTGGGCTGGCTCTGGAGGGGAGCAGCCCCCTCCCACCCCACGGGATGAGCACGGCGGGCTGTGATGCTCCGGAAACCATGGCAACGGTTGTAAGGTGCTGGTTGCAGGAGGCACCGGGATCCTGGGGGTGTTGGGGGGGTGACCATGGGTCTGTGATGCTGCTCCTCGAGGTGCCAGTTCAGCTGGAATGGATCCCTGTGGCTCTGGAGGCTGGCAGGGATGGAGGGGGGGCATAAACGTCCCGTTTCTGTGGAAAAGGGGAGATCTGCTGGCTGTGGGGACCTTGCCTGAGGCAGCTTCCTGCGCTCCAGAGGCTCCAATTCCTGGCTGGAGCCCCAGCCCCTCTCCCAGAACCTTTAGGAGTGGTGCCAGAGCACAGCTCGTTAGTATTCCAGGGAAACAGCAGAATTGGGATTTGCAGCACGCTCCTCCCTGCTCCGCAGCCTTGGGTTTGGTGTTGCCATGTTAATTGTAGCCAGAGCAGCATCTGCCACATATCAAACGTTCCAATCCCATAAATTGGGGCTGGCACGGTGGGAACAGCCTGGGCCTGTCCTTCCCAACCCCGCTGTCTGCCCAGGCTCTAATTGACCTCTGGAGAGAGCAGCATATGGCCCTGGTAATGACCGAGGCCGTGGCTCTGAATCCTAGCCCAGCAGCTCCTGCTAAAAGCAGCATTCCAGGAGCCCTTTTCCTTGCTGGGCATGGAGGGAAAAGAAGGTTTTCCTGGGTAGTTCAGTGGGGAGAATGGGGCTCGTTTCCCTGCTCTGCCACCGAGTGGTGTGGCCTGTGGGTTGGTCATTGAACCTTCCCATTCCTCAGGTTTCTCTGGGACCAAGGGAAGGGATGGCTTTGCCACCTGGGCTGGGAGATGCTTCCCAGTGATCCTGGAGGGTGGCACTGATCCCTCTGCCTGTGACACAGCCAGGAGTCCTTTCCACAGGCTTGCAAAGTACTTTGTTTGGGAAGAGGTGGGTTTGCTGTCACCAGGGGCTGCTTTTTTTCCCCCTCTTAAACCATTCTGGTGTCCCCGGAGCACTGGGAGGAATTATTGACTACAAGATTTGTGCTTCCCTAGCATTGCATGGGGGGTTGTTAGCATGGATACTGATTAATCATGCTCTAATTCATGGAAAACAGGATTTTTTTTTTTCCCTCAAACCATCACCCAGTTCCTTTACTGTGTTAAGCAGCAGCAGAGTTTGTGCTGCAGACAGGGGCTTGTCTCCATGATAAAGCGATTTTGCCATGTGTCTTTTACCTCCTTCCCCGGAGGATAATAAAGTTTAACTAATGCTCACAAAGTACTTGGAGATGCCTTTGAAAGGCTTTGAGGGGNTTCCTGAGCAAATTCCTGCTGTAAAGAATCCTAGAGAGTAGGCTCACACACTCCATCAGCTGGATCTTGTTAGTAAACAAATTGCATTTTCCCATCAATTTACTAATGGTAATTGCCACTTTGAGGCTACAGTCAGGTTTTGAAACAAATTTATGCCTGGCCCGTTCGTCCCAACAGCTGTCCCTGAATGACATGGAATATTGATGTGCCTCTTATTGGAAAAGGGATTGGCTTTGGTGGCGAAGACAAATTATCAGCCACAGATCAACCCAGAACTCCTCACTGGTGTGGCTGAGGAACTCCAGTGGCCAGGAAATAAAAGCTTGAGAGAGAAAGGGAGGAATTATTTGAGGAGGTATTTTTCCAGGCCTGGTGGCTTGGGCAAAGCTGAATTGTGCTCGTTGGGGGTGAAGGGAGTGGGGGCAGCTGGAGGAGCTGCAGGGCTGAGCTCTCTGGGTGCTGAGGAGGGGGGTGGGATGAAGCTTTTCCCTCCCTCATCTGCTGTGGCCCCAAGTCCCTCCTTAGTGGCATCTGCCTGCCTTTGCGTCTCTGAGATTGTGTCTCTTTGATCTGCACCTCTCTCCTTGCTGGAGTGACTCTGGACATGCAGGGCTGCCTCACCTCCTTGGGAATTGCTCCTTTGTTCTCGGAATGTGGTGAAAGCAGCGCAGAAATGGGAAGCATTCAGTGCTCCTGCTGCTGCCCAGTCAAGGGGGCAGCTGGTTTGTGTAAAATGTGTCTTGGTTTTAAATCCTGAGAGCCCCCCGAGCTCGGGGTGTGTCTGAGCCCTTTGTGAGGCTCCAGGGCTATGCCATTCCTGCTGGGAAATCTGACCTGGGAAGGGCAGGGCTGGGGCCTTGTGTCTTCCTGCAAAATGCACTTTTAATGATGCTTTCAGCCTGGGCCGGTCCCTCTCAGGTGTCTGAAATAGAAAACTCCGGGCATGACAGGACTGGGCAGAACCAGGAGCTGGTGTGGATTCAAGGGCAGCTCAGGGCTAAAAAGCTGGGATCCTTACAGAAACCGGCTGTGGAGGCAGGTCCCTGGGCTGAAGAGCTCCAAATTCCCTGGGTTTTCCCCCACTTTGTAGCAGGGGTGTGGACAGCCTGCAGTTGTGATGCTCCGTGGGGAGGGCCCGGGGCTGTGACAGTGGGGCTGCCCCCTCCAGGGCACAGAGCCACATCCCAAATCCCCCTGCCCACCCGGTGCCCAGCCCCGGCCATCCCGGCACGGCCAAGCTGCCTCCAGCTGGGAGGTGTCTCTCTCTGTCGGGAATGGATTTCCCGGGAGGGGAGGTTGCTGAGCACCTCCCTGCTGTGCACCTTGCCGTGACCTTGCCTCCTGTAGCATAAATACACCGAGACACACACTCTGCTATATATAATCTGCTCTCCACGCCTCTCCCCGGGGAGAAGGCGAGAGAGCAAACATGTGCCAGGCGTTAGTCACGTTGCTCTGGGAGGCTGCTCAGATTCCACCGGGATAAGCCGGGGAGAGGGATCCCTGTGGAGAGGTGATGGGTGCTGGTCACAGCTTCCCTTTGGGGCAGGGTCTCCCCGCGTTTCACTCGCTGCACAGCCCGGCTGGGTAATCCTTAGGAAGGGGGGCTGGATGCTGGGGGTTGTGCTGTGGGAAGGGAGGGCTTGGGATATCCTTATCCCAAGGCGGGGTGGGGGCTTTTCGTTCCTCTCCCTTTGGGAAGTATCAAGCATGGGTGTTACTGTGGCAGCGCGCAGTGTGTAAAAACAAACAAATTAAAGAATAAAACACCCTAGCACAACGACAGAAATAAACTAAACCCCGTGTTTGCTTCCAGGCTGGTGTCAGGAGCAGAGGGCCAGTGACCACCAGTTCCGTAGCAATGGCCAGTCCAGCTCTCCACCCAGATTTTGGTGCCCAGCACAAACCCCTTCCTTCTCCCTTTCTCCTCCAGAGCTCGAAATCCTGAAGCATCCAGAAATCTGTGCACAGCCAGAAGGGAGGAAAGGCATCTACGGGGGGGGGTGGACTTTTCTGGCTGTTGTATCCTGGGAGCAGTGGGAGCACCTTTGAAGGGAGACGAGGTATCGAGGTGCACCATTTCTGCCAGTCAGGAGCGAAGCAACAGGTCCCACACTCGCTTTGAGGTTTGTGCCGTGGCAGAAACGAGGGCACCCAGAGACGCCTGGAAACATTTGTGTCGGAATTTCTGCCAGGGAGGAGACAGTCTCCAAATCGCTGTTCCCTCTCAGCCGTCAGCACCCTTCCTCCGCTCTGCAAGGAGCTGATAATGGCTTGTTTGTGCCTTCCCCACGCCGGGAAGAGTGCTGGGAGCAGGCGTGTGGCAGGAGCTGCGCTGTCAGGCTTCCCTCCCGGGAGACGGCAATAATTAGTGGCTGGAGGCAGCGCCTCTGTCTTGGTACGGAATTAGTTGTTTTCTCCTCACCCTGAGGGGAAGTGGCTGCGTGGGACTCGGCTGCAGCTCCCTGCAGTGGCTGGGAGATCCCTCCCTCACCTGGAGTCCTCTTCCCTTTCCACCCCCCTGGCTCAAGGGGCAGCTCAGGGCAGGACTGAGCCTTCAGCTGAACCCGGGGGGATCGCCCTCCCCGCGCTGTGCTGATTGCTCATGATGGGGGTGTGTGGCATTATTTATTCATTCATCTGTGCAGTGTTTTCCATACATCCCAGGGCGTTTTCTGGGAGTGCTTCGTGCTGCTCTGAGGAAAAGCAGGCCAGGGCTTTACAGAGCTCCATCTCTGCTCCTGACGGAGCCGGGGCCGGTTTGCTTCCCGCTTATCTGTTGTGTGGGATGGCTGGCTCTGAAAATAGCCGTCTTTTTTTTTTTGCTGGATGTATCTTTCTTCCCAGTCTGACGTGTGTTAAATCTGGTCTGGTTTTTCGTGATGGGGAAAAGGGTGTGATAAATACGGACCACATGGAGTTTGCTCGTGGCACGTCTCCCGATCTGGGCCCTCCGTGGGCCTCGCAGGGCCCAATGGGGATGTGGCAACAGTTTGGACAGTGTTGTGTGTCCTTTTGCATGCAGAGGAGGGGGAATCCCAGAGCTGGAGTCCCTTCCTGCAGCCTGATGGCTTGGCCCTTGTTCCCAGACAGCGGGGAAGTTTTCCAGCAGCTTTCCAAGCGCGCTGGAAGTCACTTGACCTGCAGGAGATTTTGGTGTTGGGAACAGACCCCAGGCCTGACTCATGGCCAAACCCTGCAGCTGCCAGTGTTGTCTGCCTCTCTCCAGCATTACCTGCTTGGCACAGTCATTGTGGGAACGGGGTTGGAATGAAAGTACTTCCTAAATCCAGGCTGTTAATAGGAATTCAGTGAGATGGGACTGGTGTGGAGTCCGTGTGAGTGGATGACACCTCAGAAACGTGGGGCCTCTTGACCTGCTCTTGATTCTGGCACAGCCTTGTCAGTGTGCAAGCTTGTCTGGAGCAGGGCAGCCAGACACAGTCCAGAGGTGGATCGCTGCTATTTTTTAATTATTATCATTAATGCTGTTACTGCTGGGTGCTGCAGCACCAGCCCCCCTGTACAATAGTAGCTGAGTGTTCATTCGTCTGCTTCCCCGTGTTCCTGTGGCTGCCACACATGACTAAGGAGCAAAAACAATCTAGTGGAGTGACTCATCCCTCCAGAGAAGGTGGGATAAGAGCAACAGGAGACAGCATGGAAACAGCATCCGTGGGGAGCTGGGCTGGGCTGCACCAGAGCTCCCAGAGCCCAGCCACGGCCAAGGCTTTGGTCAGCAGTGGTTTGTAACAGAACCAGTTCAGAAATTAGCTAATGCAGCATTTCCTGAATGAAGGCAGAGGGGGCTTAGTTAAAACATAAAATTTGCTGTTTCTTGGTCTGTAGGTTTGTCTGGGTTCTCAGCTGTGTCTTGGATGGTCAGTGGAAGGTGAAAGGATGGAAGGAGGTGAGGACTCACCACGTGATGGAATGAGGTGCTGCTGTGGCCTTTAACCACAGTGTTGCCCAGGTTGCTTCGGTCTGAGGGGTTGCAGTGCTCCCAAACCAGCCTCTGGGGGTGTTTGACATCCCTGTCAGTCCACTGACAGTCACTGCAGGGCAGTGGAACAGTGGGGTTTGAGCTTCCTTTTCCTTTCTCTTTCAGATCAACGAGCTCAGCAATGTTCCCGTCCCTGTCATGTTAATGCCCGATGATTTTAAAGCCTACAGCAAGATTAAAGTGGACAATCATCTATTCAACAAGTAAGTAGGTGCTTCCCAACCTCTTTGTCTCTGTAGTGCTGTGGGGCAAACTGGCATGGTGAAGGCCTTCTGGGTTGTTCCCAGTTGAAATGCCAAGAGGATCCAGCATGGCTGGACACGAGGCCTGAGCCTGTGCCCTGCCCAGAGCTGTCACCACGATGTGGTGGGGTCAGTGTGTCACTGAGATGCTCTTTAGTGGCTTTGGTTTCTCTCCTTTGAGGCATAAGGCTGTTCACAGCTCTGAAGCTGTTCTGTACCCACGGGCTGTCTGTGGAGTTACTCCCATCTCCTTTTCCCCAAAGGTCAGTTTTTGGAAGGCCTTTTGAACCCCTGGTTGTGGCTGGGGCTCTGAGCCACGTTGCCCACCCTGGCTCTGTGTGTGCAGGGCTGCAGCCCTCCCTGATGAATCCTTTGTTTTCCCTGAGTTTCCCAGGGATCAGCTCTGGAGAGTGGGAGGGTGATTCGAAAGTTTGCCTTCCCTGGCACGTACAACGTGCAGTAGCTGCTCTTCCCTCTTCTCCTACATAAATTTTAGTTTCCCACGTTTTGGTGCAAAGGATTCTCATTGAGAGTGAGCTGCCAGAGTCTCCCACCGTGTGGAAGCAGCACCGTGCTCTCTGTTCCTCCCCCCGGGGCAGGATCAGAGCTGTGGTGGGAGCAGATGCAGCTCCTCAGTGACAGGGAACGTTGTCTGTTCCCACTGCCCTGTGCTGGGGGGCAGCCTGGCAGCAAAGCTGGGTCTGGAACATGCCAGGCTGGAGCTGATCCCCCCCCTCTCCTCCCTGTTGTGGGTTTGTCGGGAGTTGACCTTTCTTTTGACACACGGGTGATCTGATGTGGTCTGAAATCAGAGCCCACCCCCCCTTTTCCTGCAGCTTTTCATCTTCCACAGTAACAGTGTGTGCAGGGGGCAGCCGTGGGACTGCTCTGCCCAGAGCAGCAAAGGAGGGGCACAGAGGGAAAGGATTCTGCCAGGTCTGGGCTTGTGACAGGGGGGATTGTTCTGCAGGACAGACATGCCCATCCCCACAGCCTGTTAGTCAGGATCCTGCAGACATCCCTGTGGAAACACCACTTTTGCAGGCACCCGGACTAACAAGCTGGGGAAACACTTGCAGAGAAGGACCCTGGTAGATGGGACGGGGTGGGATATTGGGGATGGGGGGCTTGGCAGTGAAGTGGGAGAAAAATGGAGTTGGATTTCACAAGCTGGTATCTTTTGTGCCCCAGGGAAAACTTGCCAAGTCGCTTTAAATTTAAGGAGTATTGTCCGCTGGTGTTCCGGAACCTCCGGGAAAGGTTTGGGATCGATGATCAGGACTACCAGGTACGGCCTCTCCCCTCCCTGCCCTCCTAACACCTCTGCCTAGGACAGGAACACCAAGCTGGCAGGAAAACTGGGATACAGTCGTTGTTACCATCAGCTTTTCTAGGTTTGTAATGGTGGTTTGAGTGGTTTTGCCATAACCCAGCAGTGAAGTAGATCTTGCTGTGCCAAGCACTGGGCAATAGGAGAAGGAGAAGATGCTCCCTGCTCTGGGGAGCTTAAACTTAGGCATGAAATAGGAGGCACAGGCAGGCAGGAGCTGCAGGATAGCAGTGATCCAGTGCAGAACATCTGCAAGGGAAGTGAGTCTGTCACATTTGTCTGTCGTATTTAGGTGAACCTGCTGCTTTTAACCAAGTGTGTGCTGTTGGATTGGGTGTATCCAGGTGGCTGCTGCTCTGGGACACATCCCCTAAGGCCAGAGGCTCAGATTTGCCTTGAGGGAGGAGAGACCTTTTTGTCAATACAGCTGGGCTTAAATCCAGGGAGAGAGAGAGAGTGAGAGAGAAATCACAGCTCTTGGTGCTGCAGCAGGGCCACCCTTCCACACATGCAGGAGATGAGCAGGAGGCTGGCTGGGGATTTCACAAGTGAGGGGAAAGCCAGTGCAGAGGGAGGGAGGGAGGCTTTGATGGCTGTGTGGCCTCTGGCAGGCCGGGTGTCAGGGAATTGAAGTGGTGCCCTCGGCACCCGCTGATGGAGACGGGCACGGAGCCAGGACTGGGGCATCCACTGGAATACTCCCCGGGATCTGCCAGCCAGGGAGCACGTGGGGGTGTGGTGTGAGCTTCCTGCTGATCCCACTGAACTGCTTCCCTCTGGGAGTGTGTGTGTGTGTGTGTATATACACCCTCAACAGCCAGGGTGCTTCTCAGTGCCTGGTTTATCATTTACACTTTCCCTGTTGTTCTGGAGGATTGTTTCTCCCATCTCTGGGTAGCTCGGCTGCTTAAAAGAAAACGTTAATTGAGCTAAATTCAGGTGGGTAAAATGTGATGGCTTGAGTGGGAACTGAGCCAGAACACTAAATATAACACCCCAGCTGTGGAGGAGGCGGGAGGACAGGAAGGGAACGGAGGAAACTGAAGGGCTGTGAATTTGGTAATGCTCTGTGTGGTCACGATTTCTGCTTCCCATCTCCAGGAGAAAAGCTCTGTGGTTTTGAGGTGAGGGCTGATTAAACTGTGCAGCACAGACTCCTTTGCAAATGTCAGCAAGAAACAAGGGGATTTTTCTGTTTGCCTTTATTTTCCTGACGTTTCCTAAAGCCGTTGGCAGCAGCAGAGTTTTTCCCCTGCTTCATTAAAGTTTTAAAAGCTTTAAATGCTTCATTCTGAAAGGAAACCTCTCGGCTCACTTGCAGCGTGACATGGTAAATCCCTTTCTCACAGCGGGCTCTGTCTGCGTGTCTGTGCCTGCAGCTGAGCAGGCTCCCTCTGCTGCCAGCTCTCCAGAGCTCAGGGGAGGAGGAGAGAGGAGCAGTGTGACTGTCACCTGGGGAAAAAAAATAATCCATCCTCAAACGCACTGTCCAGCCCTGAGATGCTGGATCTCCGTCTGCCTGGCTAAAGACAGCCAGCCAGGGGTTTGCACCCTGGTGCTTCAGGGCACAGCTCTCCACTCTCTGCTTGTACCTGTGGCAGGGAAATGCTGTTGGTTGATAAAATGGCTCCTGAACAAACTGGGCAAGGTGGAGCTCGGAGGTGATGGAGGGAACGGACAGGAGCAGTGGCTCTGAGTGAGGGGAGAGGCATCAGAGCAAAGAGCTCCTGTTGGGGCTCAGGGATTGAGGTAGATCCTTGCTCTGCAGCCTTCCTGGGATTTTCCAATCGTGCTGCAAGTCTGAAGGGAAGCTGCACTGTCTCGTTGCTAAGGGTGGAGACAGGGATATAAAGACAGATGCTGCTGGTTGTCGGAAGAACAACCAGGCTATTTATACTCCCATCTTTTACGTCCGATGGTAAGAATAGCAGAGGCTGAGGGTGGTTGCAGGATGACCTGTAAAGAATTCCCAAACAATGAGTCTTTGGCCAGTTTGAGCTGCTTTTTGATGGGAAAGGCAACAGGCCCTTGCAGTTGTTTTGTTCTGGTTTCCCTTGGACTGTAGAAATATCCTGACTGTTGTTAAATTTCCAGGAGGAAATGCCAGGAACTCTTGGCCTGCGTGTTCTGTGTCTTTAGCGAAGTGCATCTCCAAAAACACCTGCCAGGTGTTGGAGTAAAACATGTCAGCAAATAAAAGGCCCAGATGGAGGCTCTAAACCCATGTCCAGGTTTTTAAACCATTGGATCACCCTCAGCAGTGCAGAGTTCACAGTCCCAGAGCGTGTTCCAGGCCTGCTCCGAGCCCAGCCCACGGTTCCGCAGGCGGAACACACCCGGAACGCCCGTTCCAGAGCCAAGCTGTGGGTCTGGCCCCGCTCCCCCGTGTCCCACCTGCTTCCCAAGGCTGCCCTTCCTCCTCCAGGGGAGGTGGCAGAGCTCCTGCCAGTCCTCCCCCTCTGTGTGTGTGCCCTCAGAACTCGGTGACGCGCAGTGCCCCGGTGAACAGCGACAGCCAGGGCCGCTGCGGCGCCCGCTTCCTCACCACCTACGACAGGAGGTTTGTCATCAAGGCCGTGTCCAGCGAGGACGTGGCAGAGATGCACAACATCCTCAAGAAGTACCACCAGGTACGGTGAGTCTGGAACCCTGGGAGATGGGCTGCAAACACCTGGGGCTTTGCTGGGGCGCAACAGAGTTCCTCAGGACCCGAGAGCCAGGTACGGCCCGGCTGCCTCTTTCCCCATGCTCACCCTGTTCATGGCATCAATGAATTATGGATTGCTGGTACCTGAGACCTGGGAACGTGCTCCTAATTCAGTCCTTGGCATTAAACTCGCCAGAGGGACTGGAGAGGAGCAGGGAAGGGGGGGCAGAGAGGGACAGCTGGAAGTGTTCTACCCTGGCCCGTGTTATCTGCCAGCCCATCTGCTCCTCACTTTCAGGTACACTTAGATAACCATGAGAAGGAAAGGTGGGCAGTGCCAGGGCACAGCAGGCTGGCCATGCACACCCTGTCATGGAATCCCAGAATGGTTTTGGTTGGAAGGGACATTAAAGATCATCCATGGGCAGGGATGCCACTCATTGGATTGGGATGCTCTGTCTCAGCTCAGGGCTGGAAGATTCTTACCATGTCTTAACTCCTCTCCTTGAGCCCCCAGGGGCTCTTTCGAGCCTCCTTTCCTTTCACGTTGGTGTCAGGTGGCTGGAACAGGAGGCTCACTATCAGCACCTTGCTGAGCTTGTGCTGTGTCAGAGGTGGGGTTTGTGTGACAGAGCTGCCCTTCTCTGCCCTTCCCTTCCCTGCTCCCCTCCAGTTCATCGTGGAGTGCCACGGGAACACCCTCCTGCCCCAGTTCCTGGGCATGTACCGGCTCACGGTGGACGGCGTGGAGACCTACATGGTGGTCACCAGGAACGTGTTCAGCCACAGGCTGACTGTGCACAGGAAATACGACCTGAAGGTGAGGGCTTGGAGGGCACCGTGGGGCTGGGAGCTCCTCCAGTTGGCCTTTGGAACACCCACTTAGCAGGGTCATGGGCCTGGGGGTTTGATCAGGTTTTGGGGGCTTTAGGTGGACCTTCACTTGAGGCTCAAATGTTGGTCCAGTCCCTCACTCCAGGTGAGCTACACTGCACCAGGGGGGTCATGAAAAGGGGGTTGAGCGCTGATCTTAAAATTACTTTCATTATTTCTCTGCATGGAGAAATTAAATGGTGCCAGTGGATTCTTTGGGAATGTGACACATAGCACAGTAATGATATTTTCTTTACTTTTTCTTCATCAGGGCTCAACAGTATCCAGGGAAGCGAGTGATAAAGAGAAGGTATGGAGCAACCCTGGCCAGCCTTTCCTTCCTCACCCCTTTCCCCCAAGTTAGAAGGCAACAAAATCAATTTCTTTTCAATTCTGGGAGCTGGCTGGACCATGCCAGGCTGGAACCCAGCTGGCCAGCTCCCAGCCTGCAGCTCATCTTCCCAGCAGTGTGTTGGGAGTTGAGTTGCTCTGGATTCACTGACAATCCCTGTGCTCAGCCTGCTGCCATTTCCATCCCTAGTGGATGGGATGAGCCACCTCACCTTACAAACAGCCCTGAGGCAGCCCCACAGTGCTCAGATTCTGTTCAATCCACACGTTTCTGAGGGATCCATGGCCCAGCCCACCCAGGGCTGGAGAATCTGACACAGGTTTTTTGTTGCAGGCCAAGGACCTCCCAACGTTCAAGGACAACGACTTCTTGAATGAGGGGCAGAAGCTGCATGTTGGAGAAGAGAGTAAAAAGAACTTCCTTGAGAAGCTGAAGAGGGACGTGGAGGTACTTTCCTGGGGGACAGCTTTTCCTCTGTGTGCCATAGCTGGGTCCTCACTGTGGCCTCAGGCCCCAGGGGTGCAAAGCAGGTCACTCCTGGGTCAGTGAGGGCCGTGCTGATGGCAGTGGGTCTGTGAGCTCGTGGGCAGGTTCTCTGCAGTCTGCAAAGGGTCCAGCTCTCACTGCAGCCCTTTCCTAGGGAGACACTGGCAGAGTGGGGCAGATTCCTGACCCCACCCAGGCTCTGCCATCCTCACTCCTCCCTTTCCCCCCCAGTTTTTAGCTCAGCTCAAGATCATGGATTACAGCTTGCTGGTCGGGATCCACGACGTCGACCGGGCCGAGCAGGAGGAGATGGAGGTGGAGGACAGGGCAGAGGATGAGGAGTGTGAGAATGATGGGCTGGGAGGGAACCCCATCTCCTCCTACGGGACCCCCCCCGACAGCCCCGGCAACCTCCTCAACTACCCGCGCTTCTTCGGGCCTGGCGAGTTCGACCCTTCCGTCGACGTCTACGCCATGAAAAGCCACGAAAGTGAGTCTTGTGGGGCTGTGGGGAACGTGTGGAGGGCAGGGGGGTGCCCTGGGGTGTCCCTCCCCACTGCTGTGCAGTCCCTGGTGGTGCCTGGGGTGAGCTGGCGCGGGGCCCAGGCGGTGCTTGGAGAGGGTCTCTGCTGTGCTGCTGCAGCGGTGCTGTCTGCCCTTCCTCAGCCTCCAGCTGCTCTGCTTTCCCTGCCGGCTCTGCTGGGTGTTTGTGGAGCTGGGGAGCGGGGCTGGGCTTTGCTCAGCGGGTGCCAGCGACTCTGTTGCCTTGCCAGGTGCCCCCAAGAAGGAAGTTTACTTCATGGCCATCATAGACATTCTCACGCCCTACGATGCGAAGAAGAAAGCTGCACATGCTGCCAAAACAGTGAAACACGGGGTAAGCCTGGCACGTGGGCCTGGGGGCTTCTGCTCTGCCTCTCTGTGTGTGTGTGATGTCTCCTGACACTGATTTCCCTCCCAGAGTGGAAATTCTCCAGTGCCTGTGCACAGGAACAGCTCCTCCCTCGCTCGCTTGTCTCCTCAGGCTGTCCCAGAAAGGTTTTCCCTCGGGTTTTTGGGGATAACTTGTATTTACATCCTAATTTGGGAGGTGCTTGAGGCATCTTGGGGAGCAGGAATGGGCTGGCTGCAGGGGGGTCACTCCTGTTCCATGGCAGCAATCCTGAACCTCCCAAAAGGGCTTGGAGAAAGCTCAGATTAGCAGAACATGGAATCCTTAAGGTTGGAAAAGACCTTTAAGATCATCAAGTCCAGCCATCGACCCACCATCACCACTGTGTGGAGTTTGTATAGAATCATGGAATATGCTGTTGGAAGGGACCCCCAGGGATCATGGAGTGGAACTCCTGGCCCTGCACAGACACCCCAACAATCTCACCCTGTCCTGTTGTCCAAACCCTCCTGGAGCTCTGGCAGCTTTGGGGCCGTGCCCACTGCCCTGGGCAGCCTGGTCAGTGCCCACCACCCTCTGGGGGAAGAGCCTTTTCCTGATATCCCACCTAACCCTCCCTGGCACAGCTCCAGCCATTATGAGTTCTTTATGCTTCTGAATCTCCTTAAAACCACGAGGAAACAGACCCAGTGCTTTGTCTCAGTGGCCTGGAGGTGCAGCTGGAGCTAAAAGCAGTTCCCCTGGGGGTCTCTCCGACCCTCCCAGTTTTTCTCCCAGAACCTGCACACTGCTGTGGGTCTGTGCTGCTGTGATCCCTCCCTGTCCCTTGGAGGAGGGTGTTTGACTCCTCTCTGTCTGCCTTGCAGGCTGGGGCAGAGATCTCCACCGTGAACCCCGAGCAGTACTCGAAACGCTTCAACGAATTTATCTCCAATATCCTGTCATAGTTGTCTTCAGCCTTCAGCGAGGAAGGAAGAGCAGAGGGGCTCCTTCACCCAGAGAACGCAGCCTGTGACACTCAAACAGACACTGTAGCAGCATGTGGGGTGTGTGTGAGGGGTGTGTGTGTGGGTGGGTGTGTGTGTGTGTGCGAGGTGAGTGTGTGGCACTGCGTGACTTCAGAGAAAACTCATCCTAGGTGCACCCTCCAACAGTCCACTTGACCCAGGTGGAAAAGTGGGATTTTATGTTGCAGAAGTGCCCAGACATAAGATTTGAGGGCTTTTTAAACCAAGCAAAGTGCATTGTTTCAGCACTACTCTTTCTAGTGACGTTTTCCCCTCTCTGATCAAGAGGATCCCAGAGGGATATGATGTGGCACTGTATAAAGGGGTGGCTCTAGATCGTGTTCAGTGGGAGTGAAGCAGTGCCTGATTCCACAAACTACTCCTTTTTTCCTCTTTATTTTATTGGACTGTCTTTACCAGAAAGACATACAATCCCTTTTATTTCCCTCTTGGTAGGAATTGGAAGGAAAATAGCTCACCATTTCAAGGATGGAAACTATAACTCTGATAAGGAGGAGTCGCTGAACTTTAGGTAAATTCAGACTGGGACACTTTATATTTTTTTGGTTAATTTAAAAAAAAAAAAAAAAAAAAAAAACTTTTTTGTAACTGCACTTGATTTACAAGAAGGACGAGGGAAATGAACATCTACCAAAGATGATCTCTTAAAAAAAAAAACAAGTGTAACTCCTAGAACCTAAAAAACAACCAGTGTGAGAAGTAGTAGAGGCATTGACCAACCTCAGCTAATGATGTGCTCGGAGCCCTTGTGCTTTCAATTGGCCAGCTCTGAAGATTTCCTAAAAGAGAAGCAGAGAAAGGCATTTTGTACCTGTAGATCCGGGATAATATTTGACTCTTGGAACGTTTCCCTGTCGCGCCTCGGTCAGGAATTGCCGTGTCTCTTGGGTCACAGCTGCCCATCACAGTCCTGCCAGTGTTAATCTAGCTAATGTTCAGTCTTCCTTACTCACCCCATCTGCAACAGGTACTTGAATTTGTTTCCTGACAGAGGTTCTTGGCTTAGTTGGTTTCTTTTTCCACATGGCAATGTGACTTGCACACGAAGGAGTTGGACTCGCTGCCAGTGGGGAGTGCTGGGAGCTGTGACTGTGGAGCAAATCCCACTGCTCAAGAGGACTCAGGACTTGAGCTGTGCTTGGTTTTACTCTTCTCTGCTCCAAAACCCCTCTCTAGAGCGACAGTCAAGGAGTGGGAATGGTTGAACACTTTCGCCAGGTTATTTTCCATCCCCCCCAAGGATTTGGAACTGATTTGGAGTGACTGAATAACGTCCTGTTTCGTCTCCAGAATGCTCGTAATAACTTTTCACAGCCAAGCTTGTCAGGCTTGCTTTGGGTTTTGTTAGCTCTGCTGCACAAGTTACAGATCCTTTGGTTCTTTTGGGTTTAACTTTCTCTTCCTTTTTAAGCAGGGTTTAGCGTTTTTGAACCAGACCTCTTGCAGTTGAAACATGTTGCTTATCTGCCTTGAAACTGTTTTCACATATGCCTTTGTTTCGGGAATAAGCTGTTTGGAATGTCTGTCCTGTGCTGTAACACGTGCTACAGTTTGCTGTGTGGAACTTGGTCCTTTGGAGAGATAACTGGTGCTCATCACACCCTGGTGATTCCCCTGACTAACTCTGGATGCTCAGTGTGGGCTTGGGGTTTCTTTAGTTCCCTGTTCCAGCCCCACACGCTCGGGGGGTGAATCCCACAGGTCTCAGCTTTGCAGGGGACAGGAAGAGGGGCTGGACTTGGAGCCCGTGAGAGTGCACTGTAAATAAGAGTCTGCTGAGAAATCAAACCTGAGGGGTCATGACGGGCTGTGAGTGTTTTTGGTCATTCCCTTTGCCGTGGGACAAATTCCCTCTGCCCCTGGAGCACAATCCCAGTGCTGGGGGGGCAAACACGCCCCTGCCTGGGAGCCTGAAGGGTCTCGTGTCTTAAGGTGTGTAGCTGGAAAAGCCACAACCCAAATGCAGCTATTGAGAATCCTTTGAAGGAAGGGAGGACTTGGAGGGCATCATCAGCTTCCTTTTGTGGGCATTAGATTGGTTGCTTTTCTCTTGAACAAGAAGCACTTAAGTTTACTCCCAGTCAGAAATTAAACACCAATCACCTTTTATTCCTGACAGTTTTAAAAACCCTGCATTTGAATCTGCAGCTTTGGCCTGGTAAGTTTGCCCTTCTCCTTTTGGGAAAGCAGCTTTGGAACTGTTTAAATCATTTATTTAAAAAAAAAAATAAAAATCTAAAGAAGAGCAAAAGGGGGGGAGGAAGAGAGGAGGAAATGGGTGAACTGCAGAGCCCCTGCAGGGAGACACTACAAAACAACCCCGAGAAAGTTCAGTGGAACTTGCAGAACTGGGAGCAAAAATCTCCTTCACCCAGGCTCGTACACAGGAATAACAGTAAAATACAGTTAATTCCTGCAGCAATCTCTACAGAAGTCGTGATAAAAAGGGCTTAAAGAGCAGCTGACTGTATTTTCTTATTCCACTCCAAACTCCTGCAAGGATGAAATTGGCTGTTTCTAGCTCAAGTGCTGTGAGAAGCCCCACAAACTGTTCACTTTAGCACTTCCCCAATTCTGCCACTTCTGTCGAGTTGCCATACTGTGTGTATTAAAGTAATTAAATGCAATTTTCTCACTTAATGATGTATTATTACCCAGGTATGTAACTTTGTTTAACATGAGCATTTTGTATATTGTTTACATTTTGAGAGGTAGCATTACGTTAAAAATGCTAATTTTTGTTTCTAGACAGTATTTTTATTACCAGAATAAGAAGTGAAGCTGCAAATATTTGATTTGTTTTTAAAAGGGACTTTTGTTTTGGTTTTTGTTTTTCGTTTTGTTTTTTTTTTTTTTTTCGTTGTTGTTGTTTTGGTTTTGATTTTAATTTTTTTGGTTTGTTTTTTTTTT
>VXBX01004002.1:0-15825 GCA_013400415.1 Scytalopus superciliaris
GGGGGCGGTGTGGAGGGAAGGGATGCCCTCAGCGGGTCCGGGTGATCTTGTGGGGGTCTGGGTGTACTTGTGGGGTCCGAGTGATCTTGTGGGGGTCCGGGTGTTCTTGTGGGGGTCTGGGTGCCTTGGGGGATCACCTCTGGGGTGGTCCCGGTGTTCTTGTGGGGAGGAAGTGTTGTTGGAGGGTCTTGGTGCTCTGAGGGGAGCTGGGGTGCCCCCAGAGGGTCCGGGTCCCCCAAGAGGGTCCGGGTGTTCTTGTGGGGATTTGGGTGTTTTTTGGGGGTCTGGGTGCCCTGGCGGATTCGTCTCTGGGGGAATCCGAGTGTTCTTGTGGGGACTAAGTGTTATTGGAGGGTCTTGGTGCTCTGAGGGGAGCTGGGGTGCCCCCAGAGGGTCCGGGTCCCCCAAGAGGGTCCGGGTGTTCTTGTGGGGATTTGGGTGTTTTTTGGGGGTCTGGGTGCCCTGGCGGATTCGTCTCTGGGGGAATCCGAGTGTTCTTGTGGGGACTAAGTGTTATTGGAGGGTCTTGGTGCTCTGAGGGGGAGATGGGGTGCCCCCAGAGGGTCCGGGTGCCCTCAGGGGGTCTGGGTGTTTTGGGGGGAGCGGGTGTTTTGGGGGGGGGTCTGGATCCTCTGGGAACCAGAATGTTCTTGTGGGGTCTGGGTGTTCTTTAGGGGATCCCGATGCTCTGGGGCTCCCGAGGCTCGGCCGGCCCCCCCTCGGTGAGGGGGAGGCACCGGGGAAACCCTCGGGGCGGCCTCGGGCCCACGGAACACAGGCAAAAATACCGACACATTGCGATGCTCAGGGAATAAATCCCTCGGCCCAGCCCAGCGCCGCTGGATACTGCTCATTTCTGACCCCGACTTCGAAAATTTCTGGCCTCAGATCGTGTGCTTTTTAACTAAATCTTTTTTTTTTTTCCCTGTTGTTCTTCTTTTAACAACTTCTGCATTTTGCGCGTGACTTTTCTTACTCTGTTCCTCTTTCTGTTCGTCACTGAAGATTTTAACCAGCTCTTCTCTGTCCTAACGTGGAAGAAGGATGAGGCAATGATTATAAAATCCTGTCAGATGAACAAAATGAGCAAAGTAGAAAGCATTTATTTTTGCTTGTATTTTGCTTATGTTCTCATCAGGTTGTCCTGTAGCTGTGCAAAAAGTAGACTACTTTCAGGCAGAAGTTTAACTTTGCATGTGATACTGATTTTTGCATACAAATACAGGGTTTTTTTAAGTTACTGGAGGAGTCCATTAAGGAGTCCTAAGAAGGAGATGTTTTTATTCAGCACTCTTGCAGAGTTTTAAGATTTTTGGGCTAGACAGGCTGCTTTTGTTGGGCTGGCAAAAGTTGCTGCCCTTTTTACCTCTGACTTCAGAAAAATCAGTTCCAAACAGTGAGACGAAAAAATAATCGAGGCTGGGGAAAGTCTAAAAAAAAAAAAATGGATAAAGAGAGCTACAGTCCTAGTCTAAATTCAGTAAAACCAGAGAGAGAACCTAGGACTTAAAAAAACAAGCAAAAAAAAAGAGCAAGTAGACTCTCTTCCATTTTCAGGTGCAGACAGATCTCTACATTGGACATTCCTCTGATTGTTTTAGGATTAGTATTATGGTCCTTGTATTACCTACAGGACTAGAGATGAGGCCTCCCCTCTACAAACACAGATAAAGAGAAAGCCTTGTCCCAAAAAAGCAGAGGGTGTAATCACCACGGAGGAAGGGGGGGCTGGTGACAGGGCTGTGTGAAGTAACTTGTCACACAGTGAGCGGCAGAGACAAGGAGTCCTTGCCCTTTGAAAGGGCAAACTATACTTGATGCTTCAAGTGATTTCCAGACTTAGATCTTTCAAGTTCCCAGAGGCAATAATAGGGCTGTGGAAGCCCCAAGTTTATCCTCCTAACTGACCTTAAATTCAACAAAGCGGTGCAGACAATGTAAAGAATGCGGGATCACATGGAAACTCTTGGTTTCGGGACTTACCCACTCAGCTGGAGATACGTGAGCCCTGATCTTTAACCTCGGAGAAGACATCGGGGACATCAAAGCATTCCCCTTTTTTTTTTTTCTGAGGTGATCATAACTTAATTCAGGCAAAAAGTACGGTCTCTCTCCTGAATTGCCAAAGCTCATTCATCCCTGGAAACTTTGATCTTTTTAAGGGTGCGTCACTTTCTAGAAGGGAATACTGAAAAAGGAAGATCTCGGGGCTAATTAGTCATCCAATGGCTCAGATACATCTGGGAAAATTCAGTGAGAGAGTTGCTGTGATGTGGGGACAGCTTCAGCAAATGGAACAGAGAGACTGGGACTTAAGCAAGACAAAACTAGACTGAAATATCTCCTCTTCCCCTGTTTTGGAAACTCCAACCAAAAATAAGAGCTGCTCCCCAAGGTTACATGTAGCCTCTTATCAGCAACCTTGCTCTGGAAGGTCTCATAAATTTCCAAGCTGCAAAACCACTTTGTTTTTCTGCCCTTCAGAATAGGTATGACACTGCAGGGAGGTGTTTTACTGTCATCTGTATCCTGTTTACGGATTTCATAGCTCTGGCTTCACCGTGCCTATGTTTGCTTTTTCCTTACTGGAAGAAAAACCCCAAAAGCCCTAAATGCCTGATTAGGAATCAAAGGAAAAAGGCACAGTCACTGAAAATAAGCCTGAGGAAGTGTGGCTGCCTCCAGCCAGAGACTGCTACTCAGTTAAGAAAAGATAGTGTAGGTGGGACTTAGAGGCAACAGGATAAGATCCATGGAAGTGTTCGGGAGCAGGAGGGAAGTGCTACAGATGGAGGCCACAGATATAACAAAGATCCACATTGCTGGGATTGCAGGTTCCGTGGCAATTTAAGAAACAGACTGCCAGTGTGACCTTAAAAAGATGGTATGAAAAGGAGAATAAATGAAGGCAGCATGGTGCAAGAGAGCAGTTTTAAAATACGCAGTACCTTGTGTCTGTGGCATGATTGCATCTTAAATGCTAGAAAAAATGAAATAGTCCTAAAAGCTTTGTCACATACATTGCATGTGTATTGTGTAGTTTATTTTGTACCCTGTCCCCTCAAATTATACAGCCCTTGCTGGAAAACTTGGACTTGTGTACAGTGAAATCCTTTTAGATTTATAACATTGTAAAGATTTTTAGTTAATCTTGTTTGGTCAGTTCAAGCAACTGCTGCAGATCAATTGTGTAAGCTCAGAGTAGCAATGAAAAAGCTGCACATAAGTAAATTCATTTCATTAAATATCTGAGAACTTGTCTTCAGTGTGTTCTCACCTCCTAGAAATAATGAAGTTTTGCTGCTCTGCTGGAAGTCATTCATTAGTGTTTATTAAGCATCCTGTACCTTTGTGCACCAGGCAGGGCAGATGGACAGAGTCACATTTCATTTTAAAAAATGAGTGAATGTAACTGCTCAAAGTTTCTAGTAAAAATCCACCTGCTAGAATGAATCCTAATTGCTCATTAAATAGTTGTATTGGTTTAGATTCTGACCCCATCACTGTTTCTATCAAGGTACTGCTGGCTGCGACGTACACACAGTTATTTTAAGACCAGTGGGTTTTGGGGAAGAGAAGAGAAACCCATCCTTGATCATATCAATAACCCAAAGATTTTTTATAACATTTTTGTGTTCTCTGGTAGCCAGAAAAATGATTGGGCAGTTCTGCTCCGGGGAACCCTGTTGGGTATGATACTTTGGGTGAATAAATAAATAAACAGATGAATAAGAGGCTCTTATTTCCTCGTCCCAGGCGTTATCCCACCGTCGAGCTGCGCGCTGAGACCTTCAACGGGTCCACCCACGTGCCGGTGCCCTCGGACAGCTCATTCCTTAAGGCCTTGCTCTTTGAGCTGAGACTTGTGGACGACCACATTTTTGTGGAGCATCGGGACACTTGCACTCGGATCAATCATTCCTCGGTGTATTCAGTGGCCACCGACGCCGGGGATCTCTGGCCTGTGCTTGCTTTCCAGAAGAGTGGGCTGATCTATGCATGTCTCCCGCTTGTTGAGGAGCCCCTGGAGCCACGGCCTCCCCTCCTCACCGTCACCGGGCTCTCCCAGGGGCTGGCTCTTCTCTTGGGAATTGCGGACTACATCTCTCCCAGCCGGAAAAACGAAGCCGAGATGAATGCAAAGATAGGCCAGCTCCGAACTCTGCTCATCCAGGCCTGTCCCCTGGGCACCCCCTTAAACACCAACATCCGCAGCTTGAACAGCTCCTTCGAGGACATCCAGGAGATGCCTGTGGATAAGGATCAGCCAGCTTGGAGATCCAGCACCTATAAAGGCAAACCTCAGGTTAATGTCTGCATCACTGAGAAAGTCAAGTGTATGCAGTATGACCAAAGAGATGTGGTGGACACGTGGCAGGTTTATGGAGCTGTGAACTGCAAGGTGAGAGCACTGGATGTGCAAGACCAAAGTAGTTTTCAGGGGACACTGGCAAAGGAAATACTCCTGTAATTTTACATATGAAAGTCAAATGAAATGACTGTTTACTCACTAGTAAAGTCTAGAAACTAATCAGCAAGTTTCTGTAATATTTCAAAGTGTAACTAATATTGCATATTAGTTTGATGTATTAGTGGTTTTTATTTTGATTTTTACTGGGTTTTTTCCCCCCATGGCAGTGGGAACTGGACTAGATAGTCTTTAAGGTCCCTTTCAACCCAAATCACTCATGATTCTATAATTCATGCATTTTTTTCAGTAACTACTTCCAGGGCTTAAATGTCCAGCAGTAGCTACGTTGCATGTATTTTCCAAAATTTTTCTTATTTTAAAGGAAATAGGGAGAAATCATTTCACACAGTATTTGCATATAAAGACTAAGAAATGGCAGTGCTAAAACCAAGTTTATTTCCAGCTCTTTAATAAGCAGTATGTTAAATAATGATTAGAAGGAGCATTTCTAAATGTCTTCTACAAGTGTCTTTCCGTGAACATTTTAAATTCATTTTCCTATCAAACAAAAGTTCAGTCTTCTATCCTACTTTATTCTGACATTTTGAGTGCATAGATGTTGATTGTTTGGCTGAGATAAGAACAATTGATAAAGAATCTGGTGAAAGAAATTGGTTGTATAATTGTTTGTATATGACAGTGGTCTTTAGTGTAGAATCACAAAGTGGTTTGGATTGGAAGGGACCTTAAATCTCACCTGGTTCCACCTCTCTGCTGTGAGCCAGGCCACCTTTGACTAGACCAGATTGCTCCAAGCCCCATCCAACTTGGCCTTGGACACTTCCAGGGATGGGGCAGCCACAGCTTGTCTGGACATTGTTTAATATTAAAATATCTCATTGTTTAATATTAAAAATTGGGGATATTGGCTAAATAGATCAGTAATAATTATGAAATACATTAAAATTTGTTTTCTATAATTGATGTATTTAATATTCTAAGTTATGCTTAGGAAACACACAGTATTATCACAATACTCTTTATTTGTAACTACAAGGAGAGTTAACTACTAACTCCTCTAACTAAGAGGAGAAAGATCTTCTAACAAAAGTGAATCGTGGTAATTTAATTATTTGCACGAGGTGGATACTCATCTCCAAGTGAAGCCAACCTAAATGCTACACTTCCAAAGACTGGGTTATTTCCCATCAGCCATGCTAGTTTATGTGGGATAATGTGCACAGCCTCCTGCTCTCAGAGGGACAAGTTTCTAGGTCACCTTGCAGTGGCTGGATGGCCTTACATAAGAAGCAAGCCCTGGTGTAATCGTGCAGTGCTGAGCTGGCACACAGAGGGACAGGACCAGGGACACGCTGCCCATGGCTGCTGTGAGAGAGCTGACATGGCAACACAGTGGCATTAGTAGCATGCTGGAATCCATTAAGTGGATGTTGTAAGAGTGACTGAATTAATTAGACTGTCACCAAGTGTGTGATATTAATGTCCTAGTATTGATTGCCAACACTAAGGATGCCAGGTGAAAATTTTGAGAGTGTTTTTTTCCTTGAATGCCAAAAATGTACTGTGTTTCTGAGCATCTCGTTATGACTTGATGGAGGTTTTTTAGAATAACTTTCTTCATTTTTTTCAAGTGTGACATAGAGGGATCTGCCCCAAACGTAACCCTCACCTTGAATCTCCCAAGCAACGCTCCTCCCCTCCAGGATATTGTGGTCCATCACTGTGTGACCTCCGTTGACCCTGCCATGCTGATGTCCTGCAGTGCCGAGCCCCTGGATGATTCTGTGTACAGTGGACCTTACACATTTCCTTTCATTCCTCCTTCAGATTCCTTCAACTTGTGTTACTACACTTCCCAGGTAATGATAGCCCCAACCCTCATTCAAGTTTTGAGAATAAAACCACCTGTGTTGTTGAAGGTGTTGGGATGAGTTTGAGTCCAATACAGGCAGTAAAATGTTTTTTTATATAATTATATGTTTTTCATATAATTAACTGCTTGGAAGGCACTTCAGGACTTGAGTTGTCTGAATCACATTCAGGACTTACTGGTATCTGCTTGGCAATGCTGCTCTTACTTTAAATGAACCACTTAAATGCCTGAATGAGACTAAATATATCCAGGCTGAGTTGTCAAGTGCATGTACCACAAATCTGTGCACTGCAAGCAGCCTGAAGAGTTTGGCACAGTCAGGAATTAACATGTTTGTTGTTTTTTAAAGTACTTCAGCAATGTAAACAGTATATAACTGATCTTATGATGATGGTGTTAATATATCTTGAGAATGAATACAGTTTTTTCCAGGTTCCTGTTCCACCAATTTTGGGATGTTACCAACTTGTTGAAGAGGGATCACAGATAAAAATAACGGTTAATTTAAAGCTCCATGAAAGCATAAAGAATTCTTTTGAGTACTGTGAAGCTCGTATACCTTTTTTCAACAGGTAAGAATAAAGAAATCCTAAGTAAAACCCTTCAATTTCTTTGTGATACTCCTGAAGTGAACCTGTCAGGAGTCAATGTAACAGGTTATGCTCTGTCACCAGTGAACACCGACCTTGCAAATGTTGGGAAGCCCACCTTGGAATTCCTGTAATTTCCAGAATACAGAATTGTACCAGGATATTTGGTAACATTCCAAATACTTCTGCTGCTCATCCTGTTTCCCTGGGGTGTTATTTCACCTGCCACAATCCTCCAGGTGGATTAAGCCTCGAGATCACTTCCAACCCAGGGTTACCTGTTCCTTAAGACTGCTAATCCTAGCTACAGATCAGCTTATCAAAAATAGAGGTATTTCAAATTAAAACGATAGTTTTCATTTAAGCCTCCCTGACAGCTGCCACGGCTGCACTGTCACGTAATTATCATGAAAATTGAAAGGTGAAATGATGCAAAGTTGCTGATGCTGATCATAGTGTGAGTAAAACACCACCAGTGAACTGTGATTGCTGGGTTGAGACCATGGTGATTCCCTCCAACTCTGTGATTTCTCCTCATAATTTAGCAGTGTGCTCACATGGGTGTGATTGATCTGTATGCACATAAATAATTGCTCTCAACATTTGCTTGCTTTCTTTAACAAAACAGGCATAAAAACCAACAGATGATAGGAATTCCAATGGTTTTCTTTCTCCTCTGTCATATGTAGGGGCCCAATTGCTCAGTTAGAGTACAAAGTTAGTTATGGACAACTGGATTTGTCCCGGGAGAAGAGCCTTCTGGTTTGGGTCATTGGTAAGAAACACACCCAGTGCACTCTCCTTCCTCCCCCTGTCAGTTCTCCAGAGTGTGGACACTGGCTGTAGCATTTCTAATAGATCCTGTTTCTGGCTTTAGGACAGAAGTTTCCCAAGTCTTTGGAAGTTTCCCTGACTGGAACCGTGTCTTTTGGCACTGCAGGCAAGGAGCACCCCACTGATTATGTGTGCACTGGGAACACAGCTTATGTCAAAGTAAGTCACAGGCGCTGGGAAAAGAGGCCTTAGCAGTCACTTTTTTAATTGCCTTGAACAGGCTGTAAAGATACATTGATTTTAAAATCTTTATTCTCAGCGCTGAGTTTTGTTCTCCTGCTTGGAGGACTTGACATCCTATCCCTTTAGAGTTTGCTTGCACACCAGGGGCATGTAACTCAGCTTGCCAGTATGTGCACAGCAAGGGTGACAATATGCATCTGATCATGTTTTCCCTCTCTTTCTGTAGCTGTATTTTAGGATCCCAGACTTTACACTTACTGGATGTTACGTAGACCAGCATTCTGTTCAGATCTTTGTACCAGGAAAACCCAAAATTACTGCCTGTGAGTTGCTAAAAATGTCATTTATTTAACTGAAACTGTGTATTGAAGTTAGGAACTGGGTGACGATGACTAAGATTATGTAGCTAATGTTGGACTTTTGTTCTCTGCCTTGTAGTTGGGTTTTTTAGTGATGCTTAAAGCATGCCTGGAGCAGGGACTGGCCTTTCCCTTTCAGATGAGAGCTGATTTACAGTTTTACACTCAAAGTCGCCCTATGATGGTTACCCTGCCCTGCATAATGGCAGAACTTTTTCTAGGGAGGCAGAGAATGTTCCTCTGTAGTTTGGCCCCTTGTTTAGGACCCCTTTGTCAGAGACATGATGGGGACATTGGCAGTACTCAGCTCCTACATGCCAGGTGAGACTGACTCTCAGTGCCACCACACCAGCATCCCTTGGGGGATGTGGCTCTACACTGATTCTGTGAATCAGAAACCAAACTGTTCATTGTTAACACATGAGCACTTCCAAGCCTGCACCAAAACTACACTAATTTGGACTCAGAAGGCACTCATTAAACCTGAGCAGCTCTGCCCAGTTTGTGTCTGTCTATTGCAACTTCTGCCAGTCATGTCAGCAGAAGTCTCTAAGTGCCTTTTGAAAGCCATGGTCCACACTGTTAATTTTGTGACAGGGCACGTTCAGCCCTAAATAGTAGCACAGAAAAAGCAGCATTTTCTTACTGTATGTTTTATATTGAGTATGCAATTTATATTCATTGAACAAAATCCAAGCCATCCACCTGCTTTTGACTTAACCTCTGTTTGAATTTTAAGCTCATGACTGATACATTAGTAAAGGTAATTGAAGCTGAGACTTTAAATGTCTCATTATCAGAAACGATTTTCAAATAATAAGAAGAGTCTTATAGTTTAAAGAGGCCATTATACCTTTTCTGTAAACTAGTAAGGATGGATTAGTAGTCACTTAACTTGGATGAAGGAATGTCTGATTGTAAAGCACCCTGTAATGCTTATTTTTCTTGCCTTTTTTTTTCCCTTTAGCCCGGGAACTGATTTCTTCTGATTACTACCTCTGGAATTCCAAAGCACCAGCACCCATGGCGTACAAAGCCTCCCTTGACTAATTTCCTTGTGAATAATTTTTATACTTAAACAAAGCATATGGTTAATGACATTAATGTCATGATACAGTGAAAATAAATATTTTCCAGCACTTGGGCTTTGTATGTGTCCTTAAAATTTTCTGCAGTGTTAAAACAGAAGAGGTCACTTCTCTTTAAAATAGAAGTTGGGTTTATTTGTTGTTTAATCCTGGATAACACCCTAGAGAAGACAATTTGAAATGTACTTGCTGTGGCAGTTTTTACTTTCCATTCTAACACTAACTGGTACAAAATATAAGTGCCTGGTGATACAGATACAGACACTGAGCATGTCTGCTGGGAGCACTCCCAGTTGCTTCACTGGTTTTGTAAACCAGAGAGCTCACAGGATGGGAAGGATTTCAGGCTCTTATTCCTGTCTTGAAGTCACAAGAATCTGGTCAGACTCCAGACTAAGAGGACAGTTAAAAGCAGGAGTTCTGTTATTTTCACAAGATGCCTACAGAATATATATAGAATTTTTATGTCAATATAAATTGTGAATAACTTAGCAATAATTTACAAGCATTTTAAGAACGGGAGTATGGCATGAGCAGCACTTCTAAAAGTGGAGATGATATGAGAGCCTTTATTGCCTCTGTCAGCAGAAGTGGTGAGTTCCCTTTCACACATGCCTGTGAACTACTTGCTTTGAAAACAGAGGTGTGAACCTGATTTTTCAAATCACAAGACTAGCTCTGAGCAGGCAAAATCGGCTATGTTTGCTGGATGCTCCAAAAAACATCACTGAGCTGTTTTACCTGGGAAAGTAGGCAGAAAAGGACTCAGTTTACAGAGACAGCCCTCTGATTTTGAGAATAATATCTGCAGGAACACAGTAAATGGACTTTAGGAGAGTTATCAGGGAATGAGCAGATTCTGAAAGGCTGGTGAAGAGCTGACAGAGCCTGGAGAGCAGCACAAAAGCAGAGAATCCTGAGTAATAATGATGTGCACTGTCTGCTCCTGCCCTACCTCCTGCTTCACTGTACACTGTGTGATAAATCAGATTACTGATTATGTAAGGAGAAAAGTTTTAAGCCATAATTTAAAAAATACTTAGATTGAGATAGTAATCTAATTGCTTGGTTGCGTGTTCTAAAGGGTGGATTAATTCAGGTGAAACACCATTCAGCTGAAACTGCAGTGCCAGCTTAGGAAACAGAGCTCTGCTGTGCTCTGTTTCACACAGGTGAGGTGTCTGTTTTGCTCAGCAGCTGAAAGGTGAATTAGTGACTTTGCCAAGTTATAGTTGTCCATGTGTTTGAGCACCACGGTGTGAGTTGGGAGAGGGGGTTTCTGCTGGAAGGGTTTAGATCATGGTCTGTCCACCAGGCCACCAGTGTTTGCTTTCCACCTACCCATGGGAAAGGTGGGAACTCTGCACAACAGTACTGTGGGGGAATGGCTTTTCTTACTCAAAAGATGTTCCCCAGTAAATGCTGGGAAGCAGTGGGACTGCCAGAATTCCTGGTGTGTTAGGAGACCCCTTGGACTTAATAGCAAGGGATTCTTCTAAATCCTGTTCCTTTTTGTTTCCCTCTTGCCCATGTCTCTAACTCATGGCTGGGAGAGTTGCAGTGCTCAGGAAGGAAGGGCTGTGGCTTTGGGTTACGTTGCACACACCCATCAGTGCAGCTTTGGAGGGAGGGAGTGGGTGATGTTTCTCTTCTAGCCTTGAGCAGTTTTTTACAACTTCATGCAAGCCATCACCTGTTTTGATTTGCTGTTAGGATTTGCTCCATAAACCCCTGGATTATGACTCCTGCATGCCCTTCCTGCAGTGCTCTGTGGTAAGACAAGTGGGGAAAGCAGCTGTGCCTGCCTTTTTCAGAAGAGTGGCTGAGGTCTCTCTGGCAGGTGGGAGTGCAGCACACCTTGTTCTTTGGGAAGCACCGTGGGCAGGTCAGACAGCAAAACAAACCAGGTTAAAGGTTTGTTAAACCCTTCATCCAAAAGCCTTGTGCAACAAGTGTGAGACACCCACGCTGAGGGAGAAGTCAGGTGAAGCCTTTCTCCTGCCCTGATGGCTGCCCTTGTCTTCTGGGAAGGGCCATTCTCATGGATACTTCATAAATGCTAGTAAGATAGAAAACTAGTACAGTAAGCTTGGCGGTAAACTTGGTGAGCTTAGTAAATTAGGTGGCTCAGAACAGCTTGGGCACAAGGGGGAACATTGGGTAAATAATACTAGAAGAGTTTAAGGATTTATAACCTGAGTCCCTCCCTCTGTTCCCTGGTAGTTGTCCAGACAATTCCACTGCTTTTCTACATGGTCTGGCCATTTTCCCTGTTTTAAAACAGGAAAAAAAACCAACTTCAGAACTTTAATCAGAGACATGTAATTGAGATCTCAGGTGAACCTTGGGGGCTGCATGGCAGAGCTGGTATCTAACAGTACTTCTGGTGGGCTCTAAGGGTCATCAAGTGTTGGTGGTATTCCTTTAATAAAATCCACAATTTTTTTTAACACAACAGTTTCTTTAAAAATGTGTTAAGAAAACCCCCAAAATTCTCTTTTGGTACAGAGTGCTGTTTCTTCTACAAGAGTGTTTGCTGCCTGGAATGCTTCTATTTATAATTTCCTCACAGGTACAGGCTGTGTGGGATCTTGTGCAGATAACTTTGCACAAAGGCTTTCAAAAAGAAGTGGCCAAAGAGTTCTCCAGAATTCATGTTGCATTTCAGAGAGCCAAAAGAAAACTAAGAAGCAAATAATTGAAAACAATAAATGTAAGGACTTAAACAAATATTGGGCTGCCAACCTGACATTTTCCCAAACAAAACAAGGGGTATAAATATTAAGAAGTTAATATGAAATTCACTTCATTAGTAGAATTAATTTGTTTCATTTCATTAAAATTTAGCAGTAATGTCAGAAATGGCAATTAAAATTAATTTAAAGCAAATAGACACTGTCAAGCTTTTTAGACAAGACTGAACATTTAGTTGGCAATGAAAATTGATGTAAGAGACCTCTAAGAAATTAAAATAATGGAAAATTCAATGTATGACCCACTAAACACAGTAAAAAAGGCTGAGATTTCCAAATCCAGTGGTGAGGGGGAAACCCTCATCAAACACATTTTGGAGCCCGACTGTTCTACTTAACCCTTTATGGAAGGTGTGGAAGGAAACGGGGAATTTGCACTGAAGCTCCCAGAGGGTGCAGTGTCTGGGAAGCAGCAATTGCTGGAAGTGCTGAAGCCCTTGTTCAAACCATCAGGGTTTGAATGAGGGCTTTTTGAGAGGAATAGATGTTCCAGCAGAAGCAGGTGCCAAGGTGTGGGTCTGAGATACGTGGTGAGAGGAGAAGGCATCCAAGGAGTGTCAAAAATTCCTCATACGTGGCTCAGAAGGACCAGTGCAGTCACTCCTGGAGCACCTGGCACTGGTGTGATCCTCACCAACCCAAATAGCCCCCATTTGTAGGAAAATATCCGAAGTCTGAAGCTCCTGAGAAATCCTGAGCTCACCAAAATGTCCAAATCTCCCTCGTTCTCCACCCCTACCCCCTCAGTACCCCTGGTGAAATCGGCCTCTCCCGTCAAGTGTTGAGTCCAAAGGGTTGTGCCAAGGTGCTATAGTGAGGAGAAGAGTCTCTTCAGGTGTCTCATGGGCCTTCTTCCTGCTCCAAATCCCAAACTGTACCAGAAGAAAGACAGGACCAGGAAGCCCACCTTTCTCTGACTGGGAGCTACAGCTGAGGAACAGCCTCCCAGGCCCTTGGGAACACCATCCCACCGCTGTCAGCTCAGTTTATCTCCCCAGCTTGCTTGTCAGGTTGGGGGCAGAGTCAAACCATCACCAGCATCCATGTGTGAGGCAGATTTCCCCTCCTAATTCCCAGGGCCTGTTCCTCTCACCACAGAAGGGAACTAGTCCACCTAAGATGTCTCCATGTTAAGTCTATGCTGGCTGTTACTGATCACTAATGAGTAATTTGGTGCTTTTCCAGTGTTCTGGAAGCCCTTTCCTCCCCCACACTCCCAGGGTATTTGGTGACAGCCCCAAGATAGCTGGTTTATGTCAGTTCCTCAAGAACTTTGTCGTAAACCCCCTTCCTTCAGCTGATTTGGAAGCAGCCACTTTTCTAACATAATTCAGCCCTTCTCTCTGCTGGAGTTTTTCAGTTTTTACCAGCATTAACTGCTCTGGCCGCTTGTTAACAGTAAACATTAAAACAACGAGGCATTAAACATTCAACAGCAATTGTCCCCTCTTTATTCACGCTGTCCTAGGAATTTGCCACACTTTGTCCTATTTGTACAAGCCCTGCTGAGATTTAAGTCATGAGAGTTTGTGAGTAAGTCTGTGTTTGGACCTCACTGCTCTTGCTGGATCTTTCACCACCACCTCGTTCTCTCATCCTTTGGAAGATGGACAAAATACAAGTGTGTTTTCCAACTTTTTTAGAGTGGAGAAAGCAAGCCTGGCCAAAGCTGAGTCCATCCTGAGAGCACCAGGACAGGAAATCCCTGCACCACTCAGTGCTAAAGGAGACATTAGATGAGGGTTTTGTGGATCCCAGTTTGGGAAGAGCAAGCTTCCTTGGAAGAGCTGCCACAGACCTGTGAATCCTGAATCCCCCAGATTCAGGTACCTGGGGATTGTTCCTAAATTCCATTCCCTTCACGTCACCTGTGCCCTGGCTGGACACCATGTGCCCACCAAAGCCACTCTTTCCCTGCTCTCCTCAGCAGGACAGGGAGAGAAAATTAGGACAAGAGGGATAAGGACAGGGAGATCACTCAGGCTCCATTTGGGGAAATGAATTTAATTTACTACCAATCAAAACAGAGGAGGAGATGACTAATAAACCCAAATCTTGAAAGATCTTCACCCCATTCTTCCTTCACTCTTAAATTTTCTACATCCAGTGGCACAGGGGTACAAGGAATGGGGACTGTGGTCAGTTCATCACATGTCCTCTCTTCTGCTCCTTTCTCCTCTCTCTCTTCCCCTGCTCCAGGATGGGATCCTTCCCACAGAAAACAGTCCTCCCCAAACTTCTCCCGCAGGGGTCCTTCTCATGGGTTGCAATTCTTAATGAACTACTCCAGTGTGGGTCCCTCCCAGAGGGTCAGTCCTTCAGGAGCAGAGTCCTGCACACATTCCCTCTGGCACAGGCTCCTCCAGGGGCTGCAGGTGGATTTCTGCATCCCTGTGGATCTCCCTAGGCTGCAGGGGCACAGCTGTCCCACCATGTGCTGCACCACGGGCTGCAGGGGGACCTCAGCTCCTGCCCCTCCTTCTGCACTGACCTGGGGCTCTGCAGAGCTGCCCCTCACACATTCTCACTCCTCTGTCCCATTGAGGTTCCCAAATTTTTTTCCTCCCTTTCCAAAATACATTATCCCAGAGGTGCTACCATTGTTGGGCTCAGTCTTGGCCAGTGGCAATCCCAGATGGCACCTTCTCACAGAAGCCACCCCTGTACTGTCCTCCCCTTGCTACCAAACCCTTGCCACACAAACCCAGCACACCACTCCAGAGTTATTCAGGTGCAGGGAACAGAGAACAGAGTTTTAACTCTCAGGGACTCCCTGTGCTAAAAATTCCTTGGCCACAAGCAGGACCCCGTATGGACCCAGCACAGGCCACTTGGATAGGTGCATCTCCTTAATTTCCTAAAATTTTCCTCCCTTATTTCCTCACATTCCATGTTGACTTAAGATGCACTAATCTAATGATTTTTTGCAGGAATAAGATGGTAACTCCTGCAGGGGAGCGGGATCTGAAAGAAAAAAAGCCCTGTACCCCTAAAAAGTGGGAATTCTCTCTCTTGGGGCAATAAACCACTGCCTGTCTGCACCCACACCCAGATCCAAAAGACCAGAGGTTCATTGCTTACAGCAGCCCTCCAGGAGACAACACAACCAGCAGTGCATTCCTATGAGGCTTTCAGAGGAAACCAACACCCCTGGAACTTGAGTGCTGGTCCATCAGGAGCTGCTGCATCCATGGGATGTCTGGAAGGACAGCAGCCTCACCAATCCATCCCAAGTCAATGGGGCCAGAGAGGAGCTGGAAAACAGGAGCTGTGCTTCTCCCAGAGGAATGGGACAGCCCACTGCACCCCAAACTTCACCTCACTGCCCACAGAGGGTTCTCCCAAAAGGCTTCCCATTAAAGATGCACCTGTTCACCGAGATGCCACATCCTCAACAAATCAAGCCAAATACTTATGGGGAGGTCTCAACCCTTGTTTTTGCTTTTTTCCCCAAGGACTCCTGACCCACAATTCAACTGTGAATTCAGGTATTTTAAGGCACAGGCCTGCCCCCTTTTCCCTTTCTTGCTTTCCCAAAGCCTCCTTGAAACCTGGTTGAGCTCTAGATGGATTTTTGGAAGCCTGATGCCATCTGCAGTGACACATAACAGCAAAGAACTAAACCCAACCCATTTTCTTCCCAATGAGATCAGCTGGTCGCTTTTGATTTTCTCTAGAAACCTATCTCTTCAAGATCTTTTCTTTCCCCCCCC
>VXBX01004002.1:15875-26042 GCA_013400415.1 Scytalopus superciliaris
TTTCTTTATTTTTTTGAAGTCAAACTCTGTTTCCCGTTTGGTAGGTGACCTGTTTAATGTTTTCCCTGTGTCTGGGAACTCCTTAGTGTAATTAGCGACCTTTGAACTCCACAACTAATCCTGAGCTATTTTGTATTCCTTACTCATCTTTAAGGCTGGACCTTTCTTTTCTTTTGAGTCCGCTGCCACAATTAAAGAAGAAACAGCTGCATTTCAAAGGGATTCCAATTCCAGAAGCTTAATCGTGATTGACATGTTCTTATTCTAAGCTATAAGAAACTCTAAGAGTCCTTTCTTGGGTTAAAACTTCAATCATTTTCTCAAAAATTATCTCAATATGGATTTTATTCATTTGCTTTGATAACCATTCTTTGCGATTTTTTTAACTTGAAAGATGCTTTGAGTTTGCGGCGAATATGAACTGCACCCACCCAAAGAATGAATGGTGTCTGGATGCACAAGTGCCTAAATTCCATTTATTGTCAAAATCTGATTATGAAACCTGACGTCCTCCATGTAGCTTGACATCATTCCACATGCCCTAAAGGTAGGAGAGGTGGGAGGGCTTGCAAATGAACCCCGGGCAGGCTAGGGAGGGAGATGGCATAAAACATTCTCCAGAAATATATATATATATATATATTTTTAGCTGCTCTTCCCTATTTTTATAGCACAGATTAAAAAAGCTGCCGCCTGGAAGAGCCCCGCTTCACTCTTGGAGAAATGAATTCTCCGGGTGAAAAGTCTCAGCCATAAAAACAGGGATAATTCGCGTGGCTCGAAATCGCTGCCACGGCCACACAACAAACCCCGAGCGGGGCTGCGGCGCCGAAATCCCTTCCGAGGGCTGAGCCCAGAAAACGATGGGAGCCTGTTGGGTCCCGTTATTTAATTATCTCCGTCTCACTTACATTCGAATTCGGCGTGACCTCGGAAAGATGGGCTTAAAAAGGGGGGTGGGGGGTGTGGAAAAAAGGCTGCAAAGCTGTTTGGGTGTGTTTGCCCAGAGCTGTGGGCACAGAGATGGTATAAACCTGTGCCAGATGATCCCAAAGAGCCCCAGGAATAGGCAGCAGGCAAGACGTGGTTTTCCTAAGACAAAGGTCAAATAAAAAAAAAAAGAGATGTTAATAAACAGCCCTCCGCTTTCAAGGGATCTTTCTTTTTTCTCTCTCTCTCTCTTTTTTTTTTTTTTTTTTAAGGATTACATCTTAAATTCCAACAAATCAGATTTAGGAGTTCCTGAAAGTGAAATTGATCCATCCCACAGCCAAACTTTGCAATACTTTCCTGTTCTGACATCATTTAGATAGTTAGCTGTATTATCAGATTAAAAACCATTGTACAGGGCCGCTGAAAGGAAAAGGAGCCAAAAAGCTAAACACTGCCTGAATTCTGAACCTTTTAACCTGGCTGAAGTACGTTGGGTCCCTGTTATGCAAATACCTTCAATCCTCTGCTAAGTTCAGTGGAAATAATTTTCTTGAATGACAGGTTTATTCAGCAAGGATTCAGTTGGCGATTAATCCCCCTTTGATCTAAGGTATTTCACTTAACTACCAGTTACCTCGTCCTGACAAAGTGCAACCGAGATTAGGGAGATCACTAGAACACGACCAGGGTGTGCGTTTATTCTCCCCCAGCCGTTCAAAGAGAAGGGCCAAGAATGCAATCTATTTGCAGTATTTGAAGATGGAAAGTCCTGTCTCCCAAGTTAGAAAGTCAATTGAATACCAAATGGTGTTTGGGCCTGTCGGAACGGCGCGGACGTCGCCTCCAAGCCCAAGAAATTCCCACTCCCTGGGAATTTCGCTGTGACCTTCCCCCAGACCCTGCTTTCAGCTCTTCCAAAGCTGCCTCTTTATTTCAAATTAGCACGTGGCGTGTGTGAAAGATCTTTGCTCTTGAAAAAAGCAGGCAAGGGGCTGTAATTTCCAGTTTTAAGCTGTTCAATATTATTCCTTGGGATTCACTTCACTTCTTGATAAAAAAAATCCCTTTTCTGCTTCTCCAGTGACTACAAATATATATATATTTTATATGCATTCTTTATTTATATTTANAAACTCCCTTGAAACTGGAGGGCTGTTAATTAACACCCCTTTTTTAACTTGACCTTTGTCTTAGGAACACCAGGTCTCACCTGCAGCTGTACCTGGGGCTCTCTGGGATCATGTGGGGCAGGTTTATACCCCTGGATCTGTATTTACACCTCCAGCAGCCAACGCTGCAATATCTTTACACCAAACCCTATTCACGAAGGAAAACACATCACCGCAGACGACAGATTAAAAAAAAAAAAACCTAAAAAAACCTAAACACCCAGGCAGCTTCTCTGGGGCTGAAATAACCGCATTTTATTTCTTTGCTTATTCTTTCGCCGCTGTATTTCCTTTTTTTTGGCTGAATTATGACATCATTTCGGAGAGGCACAAAGCGCAAAAGCGGCTGCGGCGACCCAGACGGCACCAGGGGAGCGCGGTCCTGATCCAGGGCTTAGCTGGGTCAGCCCCTGAGAAGCTGATTACGGGATTGGGAATAAAGCTGTATTTTCTTAGAGCAAGGGGAGAGGCGGAACAATATCATTTGCAGGATTCTTCTCTCGGGTAAAGTGGCTGCCCGGATTTTCACTCGGAACTCGCCGGTTTGAGGGGGGGGGAGGGGGTTGTTTGTATGTAAATACGGCTGAGAGAAGGGAGGGAAATTATTTTATTCCACTTTTAGGACTTCGCCCATCCTGAGATATCAGGCAGGTACTTGAACAAATTCCTTGTCCGTAGAATCTGTTAAAATCAACCTCCCAAAGAATAAAAGTGTACGTAAGTCCTTGCAGAATCTGAACTGTGTTTGGGCATTTCTACATCCAACTGCAAACCACTCTTCAGATATGCTGTTATTATTGGGGTTTTTTATTCCCTCGTGTTAAATAATTTGAATTTTTAACAAGATGCTCTGCAGGGTGAGTTCTTCCATGTGAAGGGGCTGGAGCCTGCGCTGGAGTCTCCTCGATCCAGCTGCATCCCCTCCTTGCTTACTCCCATTTTATAGAATCACAGAATAGTTTGGCTTGGAAGACACATTAAATTTCATCCTGTTCCAATCCCGCCCGTGCCACAGGCAGGGAAATCTTAATTTCCAATGAACATTTCCCAAGTATTTCCTTGTGGGATTCCTCACAAAATCCCCCCGAAGGCTCATCGAAGGCCCCCATCACACTTGATCAGGTCAATAATACACAAACTAAGAAGGATTTGCACTCGAGACAGTAACAGCTTCTCAAGAGCCATTACAGTGTAGTGGCTTTCAGAAAGAAATCCCTTTTAAGAAATGCCAAAATCTGGAGTAACGTGATAGTCTGTGAGGCTTCGGGGTCTTTCTAGTGAGTATGGTGTTACAAGTCAGTAAAAATAAAAAGGGAGGGGTTTAAAATGTTTTCTGTCTTTACCATATTGACTATATGAACTCCACGGGAGGCCAGTGAGGCAGAGAAATTTATATTTGAAAATTAGCCCCAATTGTTGTCTAATCTTGCAGCATAATAAATACAACACGGTGACTGCAAGCAATCAAACCAAAGAGCCATAAAGCCCATGTTGATCTCTGTACTGCCTCATCAATGATAGATAATTGATGACTTGATTTAGCTAATGACTGCATTAAATTGTTTAGAAATATTGGGTTGTATTTATATGATGTATAAAAATTGCCTTGACTGCATCCCTCGTGTTTTAAGCGAAATGAGAAACGTGGAGGGGCTGTTCTTGCTTCGTGGTGCTCGTGTGAGTTCATGTATATACAACATATAAGGAGATAAACAAGATGGGAAGTATCTTAAGGCAAAATATCTGTGTGATATTTATCCATTTTCTGGGCTGTTTTTCCTAAGTTGAGCAGTAACTAATTTTTATCAAATATATAATATTGGATGATAGTCTATTCTCATTACAGTAAAAACTATTTACTAATTAATCATAGTAAGCTGATGCTAAATTGCATAATTTCTTAATAAGCAGGGGGTTGTTCAAAACCAGAAGGCATCTCCAGCACCACCGAAGTGCAGATAATTTCCATTTTTCAGCCCTCAGCAGTATTTCTAGAGCAGAAATGCCCCAAACCACTGCACAGATCTCTGTTTTAAATGCAACGTACAGTGGGTCAACCTGCCCGTTTCAATAAAGGGCAGGGATATATTAATGAAGGAAGAACTTTCCTTACTCCAGCACCGCCGCAGTTTTCCTGGGAAAGGCTGATGTTCTCCAAAGGCCGTTTCTGCCCCCCGGTGGTGGCACCAAACCTGCGCTCCAGCTCCAAAACCAGCCCGGCGGGAGGGGATGGCATTTAATTCTGGAGTTTCTGGGCTATCTGCAGATCACTGGGGTTTGGGGGTTTTGGGAGGGGAGACTTTTAACAAAAGACTTGGAGTGACAGGACAAGAGGGAATGGCTTCAGACTGACAGAGGGCAGGGTTAGATGGGGTATTGGGAAGAAATTCTTGGCTGTGAAAGTGAGGAGACCCTGGCACAGGTTGCCCAGAGAAGGTGTGTCTGCCCCATCCCTGGAAGTGTCCAAGGCCGGGTTGGACGGGGCTTGGAGCAACCTGGGCTAGTGGGAGGTGTCCCTGCCCATGGCAGAGGGTGGAATGAGCTGGGCTGTGAGGTCCCTTCCAACTCAAACCATTCTGGGATTCACTGTGATTCTGTGACAGGTTTGCTGCACCCTTTGATGGTGTGAGCACTGCAAATGTCTTCTCTCTGCACCTTGGATTCACTGTCATCCTTGGATTCACTGTCATCCTTGGATTCACTGTCATCCTGACCCTCCCCCTTTTTATTTCACTCTGTCATTTATTGCTCATCCAGGTACACATTTCCTCACAGTCTGGCTGGGGGTAGCTTAATTTTGGGGATGGAAGAGGGTTGGGGATTATTTTGTTACCACAGCTTGGCCTTTGCAAATATTTGGGCTCGTTCTCAGCTTAATGCCACAGCAGGTCCCATCCCCTCCAAGCCTGGAGCTGACCTGTCCTCATTCCAGGGCCACAGCAGCTCCCTGGGATGTCCCAGGTACACCACACTAGGAGAACTTCTGACAACCAAAAGTTTGTGCAAAGCCTTGAAATGGACTCGGGATTATTTTCACAAATGGCTGTGGAATCAACTTCGCCACTGGCAAAGATTTCTTCCAGTTTCCAGTAGAATTTTCACACTTTGAAGACTCAGGAGTGCAGTATTTTGCACCTTTCACCCCTAAACCTCAGGAAAAATGCGACAGCAAGCATGAACTATGATTTTTTGTTTCCATTTTTCCACTTACTGGCAGAAAAAGTGTGTCCATGCTTAACCCTGAGCTTAACTGAAAGCCAGCAGACTCAAGGTCAGGTATCACCGTATTTATTGATGCCAGAGGGCGAGCTGAGATTGCAGACTGAGCAATTAGAAAAATAACCCTTTGCATGGCTAAAATAGACACGGAGAGAACAAGCAGCAGGAAACCACATCAATCCATTCCCCCCAAAAACGGGACTGGGACTGCACTCCCAGTCCTTGCTCCGATGGATCCATTAAATCCTGTTTGTGCTTGCCCAAGCAACTCGCTGGAGAATACCCGGTGCCAGACGAAAGGGGGTTTCATTGTCTGAGCGACCTGAGGAGGGAATAAGAGGGAATAAGTCATCTCCAGGCATTTCTTCACCTTCTCACCAGGTGCAGGGATCCGTTTCTGTGGCCGAAGGGAGCTGCTTTCCTACATGAAACCGTAGATCCGCAGGCGGGCTCCGGGTGGCACTTCCAATTCAATTAACTTACTCACTGGAACTCCCGGAGAAACCGAATATGACGAGAACAAGAGGAGAAGCTGGGCCAAATTAATAGGACGAGATCCTTTTACAGCCCGGCCAGCAATCCCGAGCAGCAGCCCTGAAAAGCAAATTGGAACAAGCAAATTGCTGTTGAAAAATTCTTTCAGCACTCGGCTGTTGCTACTGAGCCGGTCACCGCCGGGAGTCAGAGGTTGAAAAATCCCGGGATGGTGCTGACAATGGGGGCATTATTATGACAAACATTTACATTTTATTTATTGAAGTGTTGGAGGGTAGATTAGTCTCATCTTCAGCCTCTCAGGATGGACTGCACCGTTTGGAGGGAAGAATAGTGGAAACAAGCGTTTTATTGTGGGGGGGAAAAAAAACCCTATAAAATCATATTTCCTGCTCCCAGCCTAATGAAAGGAAACTCAGATTTTGAAGATTACCCTCAGGAGAAAGCTTTCATCCCCCAGGACTCCTGTTAGGGAAAAAGCACATTAGGGGGGATTTTTCCTGATTCCAAATCAAGTTTTCTTGAAAAATAATGTCATTTTATGTGTATGGCTCACTTGACATGTGCTTTATGCAAAAGTCCTGCTGCTTTCCTTCCTGGAGACCAGGGCACGATCCATCCCAAGTGTCCAATCAAAGCTTTACACAGATGCAAACCTGTGTGTGGGTATAGTTTAATTGTGTGTGGCTGTGTAATTGAATATATGTGATCACATTTGCATGGGATACTCGTTAGCTTGCAAAAAGAATAATTGCATGGCCATTGCTGCAATTTCCACTGAACTTTTGACTTTCAATAAGCAGTGGAGAAGGAGAGGGAAGGGAAGCTGAGCTGGGGGAGTGGAGATGAGTAGGAAATCATAAGCACATCGTGAGACATCCCTCTTCTGATTTATGTCACAGATTTTATTTTATAGGTAATAAAGCACCTGTGGGATAAACTGCTGGGGAAAAGAAAAGGGAAACATGCCCAGCTGGGACTCAAGTGAATTCTTTCAACTGGAAGAATAATTACAGTGATTAAGCTGCAAGTTCCTCTCTCGTGGCAGTGCTGGCTCTGAGGCAGCAGGTCCCACGCCTGGAGACCTCAGATGTCCAAGCAGAGTGCACCATCTCCAGGACTCTGTCCCAAAAACCTTGGGATAGCTGCTGTAGAGGGACAATTCCCATTGCCACCCTCCTCCTGAGCTCTCGTGTGACAGGCACACAGCAGAGAGCAGGTCTGGTGGTGGTGTTTTTCACAGTTAATGACCTCCAATCCAGCTCTGTCCTTGGCAATTATTTGGGAACGCTAAGCCCCAAATCCCTTTGCTCTCTCCTGCCGCTCGTGCCTGCTGGCCCATGGACAGGAGCTGAGGGAGCGCTTGCTCACAGAAAGGTTGTTCTGATTTTTCTTCAGTTTCCTTCTCTTCTCCTTGACATTCTGGGGGCAGAGTAGCAGGAAAGATGAGGGAGAGGGCATCAACCAGTCCTTGATCCTTGGCTCAGGATAGTGCTGGTCCCAGGCTCAGCACAGACCCCAGGGGCAGGATTTGTGTGCTGGGTGCTCTTGGTCCCCCCTTGCTCTAGAAGAACAAGAACATTTTGTAGGTGATCTTTTACCTGCAGATCCCAAATGTGAGCACTCCACAACATCTCTGCTGCCCCACACTCCAGCAGCAGTAGGAAAGTCCCAAAGCAACCCAGCACCCTACAGCAAACACGTTGGGTGTTCACTCTGGCTCTTCCCAAAAAGCAAAGGCTAAGAATGAACCATAACAACTCCAACCCACGCTGCAGGGTTAATGGCCATTAATGGTTAATGGTCCATCTTGATCTCCAAAGCTGCATTGAGGCCACTCTGGCCAGCAAAGCTACTGCTGCAAGACTCATGTGCTTACAAGGAGGTGTTGCTTTCCTTTCCTTCTCTCCTTTCTTTCAGAACTGGCATGAAACATCCTTTTTGTCATTTCCCTTCCGTGTTCCTCTTCCATCACCTCTTCCCCTCCTCTGTCTGGGAGATGATGCAGCCCCAAAGCCAGGACCAGCTTTGCTTCATGTCTGGCAAAACACCACCATCAAATTTCACAGAAAAAAACCCACAACCTAAACAACTTGCTCAAGTGAAAATCTACAGGTGCTCCTGTCAGTGCCCAGATAAACTGGATTTTGCAGGAAGACCTGGAGCATCATCATGCACTAAGGAAGGAAGGATGGATGGAGAGGAAAGGCGTCCCCTGGTTTTCTTTTGCAAAATCACAGTCATGAATGGAACGTATTCTTCATCAGGAACTGTAGTGACAGGACAAGGATTCAAACTGAAAGAGGGGAAATTTAGGTGGATATACAAAAGAAATTCTTCCCTGTGAGGGTGGGCAGGCCCTGGCACAGGTTGGGCAGAGAAGCTGTGGCTGCCCCATCCCTGGAAGTGTTCCAGGCCAGCTTGGATGGGGCTGGGAGCAACCTGGGCTAGTGGGAGGTGTCCCTGCCCATGGCAGGGAGGGTTGGAACTGGATGATCTTTAAGGCTCCTTCCAAACCACACCATTCTGTGATTCTAGAACTGTTCAACTGATCTTCAGTGGAATTCACAACAAATGTCTCTTTAACCCCAGAGAAGGGCTGTAGGATCTCTTTACACACCCTTGTAAACCTAAAGCAACGCAACAGTCTGAATAGTTGGACTACTGGCACCCGGTCCTAAGAGCAAGACCAGAGCATTAAATATATTGCATATTTTTAATTCCAGCTGCTTTATTTCAAGCATTCAATATTTTCTATCATTTTATGTTTCAACATATTTTTAGCCTTTTTTTTTCACTATCAAATGTATTGAGGCTGACATAATTATCGCTCTGACTTCCCCAAAGGCATGTATTTACTTACTTGTTAAAAGGCTTTTTCCATGCTGCCATGCTGTTGCTGTGACAAGATGACTTTGAAGGCACAGTAGGTAAAATAATATTGTATATTGCACAGCAACCCCAACAACGAAATGTTAATTTAACCAATAAAGTAACCACATCGTAATTATAATAATCACTATTCCTTATCTCTTAACAGGGCTAAAAGGGGAATTCAGATTTGCCATGTAGTGCCTGTCAGCTCTCAAATTACTACACAAATCACTCAGAGCAGGCAAGTTTTTAGCCCCACCATCTCTAACTTATGGAAAGTGAGGAAAGGATTCTCTGGAGGAGCCCAACGTGGTCTCACCTTCCTCCTCCAGCTCCCTCCTGCTCCAGCTTCCCATTCTCATCAAAAAATGGGATATTTGGGTGGGTCTTGGAGATTTCTCCACCTTAGTACTTCTCCAGCTGCTGACAATGAATCCCTCTGCTCCACGGCACTGGGAGTCCAGCAAAAGAGCTTTTTCTAAAGCACCCAAATTCAAGGTATTAACCCTGAGGAGCAGCTGGAGGGCAACACCATCGCCCACAGAGCAAGAGGAGCTCTGAGTTTGGCCAAGCCCAGCTGATTCCACAGGTTGGACCTACATTTCTTCACATCCTGTGCTGGGCTTTGGTCACCCTCGCCATCCAGACTGAGCCAAATTTTGGGGAACAAGTGGCTCTGACCTCTTTTACAGGATTTCATCTTGCTTCCGTCAAAAATGAGGTTCATCAAGAGCTGCTATGCTCAGGCAGGTCTCACCCTGGTGGCAAGTCATCCAGGGGCTGTGCTGGGACATCCTCTCTGAGCAGGTAATTAGGATTTAGCTGTCATTCTTTTGTGCTCCTAAACCTCTCTGCTGGCTTTGAAGCTCCCATCCTGCCTCTCATTCCCAATGTCACATAAATAAATGGATGCCAAGTTCTCTTTCAGACTTAGAAATGAGTTACCAAAAATACAGTAAATCTGTAGCGGTGATGGACACCTCGGAATGCAGAGAACTTACAGTGGGAAGGAAAGGGAAAGGGAGGGATGGAGAGTCTTTTTGTGTTTGTAGGCACAGCAAAGACTTCTGACAATGCTGCAAAAAGTGCTTTTGCCCTTCTGCTGAGCAGCAAGTTGGAAAAACTGTGGAAAAAGTGTAGCTTGGGGGAGGATGATCTAAAGCTGTACAAGGGAATTAGCATGGCTTAATCCATGGCTGCTCCCCAAAATGACAAGGCAGGAGCCATCTCAGGGTGGATATCTCAGCCCCAGCGAGGAAGGGGCTGGCACTGCAGATCTCACTGCCTGGACTGGCAGTGAAAGAGGAACTGGCCCAGCCCGTGCCCAGGGTCCCCACAGGGGGTATGGGGAGATCCATGGGCAGATTCCAGAGATCCAGGGACTGGGCTGTGCTTGGGAACTGTGTCCAGCTCCAGCACAAGGGGCTCGTTTTCCTGCCTTTACAGCCCCTTCCATGGCAGACTGTGATGGGTTGTT
>VXBX01004002.1:26178-49542 GCA_013400415.1 Scytalopus superciliaris
TTTCGGGAGAGGGAGGGGGGAATCTTTCTTGTGAGGTTTGGCCATTGGCAGAGAGAGCCAACCCGAACTTTCACACAGACCCAGCCCAGAAAGCCTATGCTGAGAAAGTGCCATAAACCCTCCTGGGAGGTGGAGCAAGACCTTTGGTGCACATAGTCCTGAGAAGACTGCACAGGAGGCAGCTCCAAACCCCACAGACCTGACAGCCCAGGGGACTCATTCCTGCTCCTGCTCTGGGATTCGGCTTCCAGACTGCCCACGGTCCTGCCAGCCAGAAGCCCCCGTGGGAAAGGGGTGGTTGTTGTTCCCCTGAGGGGAAGGATCTGTAAGTGATCCCAAGGAGGTCTTGACATCCTCTACAGGAGGGCTTTTGGAGGATAATTGTGTTACAGCCCGAGCAGCGTTGAGAAACTCTAACACCACGAGTCTGTGTGAGGTCCCAAAGTGGGTTTTCCCCTTCTCACGTTTTATGGGGCGTGGAAATAAAGCCAATCCCCGTTCCAAGCCAAATCCCCCAGCCAGATGCCAATCTGGCTCCTGACTGTGATCCTCAAGCTAATATCAACTTGTCACAGGGGCAACAGCAGACATGACAAACATGAAGGGTGGGCCTGGGTCCACGCTGGGGAAGGGTTTGGATTTCACTCCAGAATTTTGGGTGTGAAAGTTGATCTACGGCTTTGAAACACAGAGTATTTAGTGGGCAGGTTTTCAAGATACCACAGTCTTGGAAACAGCAAGATTTTGGGAAACCTTGGTAAACATTGCACTGAGCATATCACCCTGGGGGAAGTGTAGCATCTCTTGGTGCAGCCAGTGGGTGGTGCCAGCCTGGACTCAAGAGGTGCTTTTGCCAATATTAATGCAGCGAGATATTCCCAACTACTGCTCCCAAAGCTGATCTTTCTTCTCCTCTGGGGATATCACAGGGGGCTGGACACCTGAGAATTCCCCACAGAGAATCCATCCTTTCCTCTGGCTAATGAGAAAATGTAGCAGTACCTCTTTCCTCTGCGTTAAATAGAGGAGGTTTAAGCCATCTCCACACGCCTTTTTATCACCCCGGCGCTCCCAAGGGCATTTAGCACCAAATCTGCAACACACGTGGCATTTCCCAGGTCTCAGTGGTGGGAAACCTTCATTGTCACCTGCAAATGCCACTTTGTACATTCTGGGGACTAATGGTGAGAAAATGTGACCGTGCCTCTTTTTAATTTCCTCATCAGATTAGAGGCATGCACGTTGGAGGGGTTAATTGTCAGGAAGTTTAATTGTTACCCTATGACTCCTGCTTCCCTCGTGTGTTAGTGGCACACAGGCAGGGCTAATAGTGAGAAAATTTCACTGCAGCTCTACCACACTCTCTTCATTAGGCTAATGGAACATTTTCCTCTCATTTTCTCCCCAGGGTAGCTGTAGGAGTGCTACTTTATAATTGTTGCTCTTACTGTAATTGGCAGTAGTAGGAGGATGTATAATCTCATTGTCTTTCCTGTGCAGTGGTAGGTTTATTTATGACCTATTGACAATTCCCAGCCAGCAGCTGGAGCACAGTGAGTGTTGCATTAGCCTTTTCCCCCCAGGAAAGGGGAGACAACACAAAGGCTGTGATTAACTGGAAAGAACATGAACCTGAGATGTCCCACAGGACCAAATATTAACACCAGTAATGGCAAACAAAGGCGCTGCTGACCCTGAAGACACGTTGGTATCTCATTCCCAGGACTGGTATCTCAATCCCAACCTTTGTGGATTCTCATGGTTTCTGGCATGTCTCATCTCACCACACAAAAGGTTAAATTCATCTTCAGAGCTGCTTCAGCACACTAACACCAAAAAATGGACCAGGCAGATGCCACACTACCTTACACCATAGCTGGGTGAGAAAATGAGCTCTTGATTTCCTCAAAGCCTGTGAGGTGGGATATTTCAGCCCCACTCAGCAAACTTAAAGGTGTGCTTAATTCTTAGTTCTTGCTTTAGGGTTTTGTTGAACCACTGAGCTGGTTTGGTATGAAAAAACCTGGTCCTTCCTCCCAAACAGAACTGTTGGGATGCAGAAGCACCTGGTAGGTCACAGCTGCTGTTGCCAAGTGGCTCAAAGATGCAGCTTTCCCGCGGATGACACTTTGGAAGCAGCAACTTCCATCAGAAGCTGCCAGAGAAATTTATGTCTCTGTGTCCTTCCTACCCAGATTGTTGCTGCTCCTCTTGTCCCCTGCTCCAGAGGAAAGCTCTCTGCATTTACCCACAGAGCAGCAGCAGCCTCAGAACTGTAGAACTGCCGGGGTCAGTGCAAGCTGTGAAGGTCTCCAGGTCTCCTGTGGACAGGAACTTATCCAGTGGTCCCAACAGAGCCGGGATCGGGCCCTGAGCCAGGGTTACAGCAGCCACTGGGTTATCCTGCTGCTCCATGGCCACCTCAGGTGAAGAAAATAAATAAGGATAAGTTGGGGTGTCAGTCAGGCAGGATCAGAGCTGGAATGAAGCTCATCAGACCCTTACCATCATGTTTTTTTTCAGTGGGAGGAATGATGCTCTTTTTTCCATCTCTCATCCTCAAGGCTGAGACAATCAAAGCAACATCTGGAAAATCCCTGTGTCTCCAAAATAGGGAGCACATGAAAAGCAAATCCCTCTCCTTCATACTGCTGGCTTTATTTATTTATTTTCCCTTCTACTTAAAAAAAAAAAAAAAAAAAAACCAACCCAAACCAAACCAAAAAACCCCCCCAAAACAACAACAAAAAACCCACAAACAAACCAAAACAAAACAAAAACAACAACCCCCCCCAAAAAAAAAAAAACTAAACAAAAGTAAAGAGAAAATCACTAAATAAAAAAGAGGGAAGAAAAGAAAAAAACACTGACTGAAATTCACTGGCAAAGCAAAAAAAAAACACAAAAGAGGGAGAGAACCAGAAGAAGTTTGCATCCTGATTCTGTGCTCTTGCTTAGGACAAAGGTCCTGCTCACCTTCGTGCTGCTCAGCCAGCTCTCGCTGTGCTCCCATCTCTTCCCAACCCAGGAAAAGCAGGTTTAGAGCTGGTCAAGGGCATTTCAGAGCAGGCAGGATTTTCTCTCACAAAGGAATTTGCCAGTTACGCCCCAGAATGTGACCCAGGTAATGAGCTTTGTCATCTGCCACGTCGCGTGCGGGAGTTATTTTGGGAGCCGAACCAGCTTTTCTCCGCTGCTGAAATGCTTTGAACTCAGAGGGGCTGTCTCGGGGATGCCTCTGACAACCCACCCTGGCATATCTAGCACAGTTCGTGGGGGAGGCTTTCCCAAGAAAGGCTGGGATTTTCAATGGGAACATCAGCTCTTTGGGTAGGATAGGAGATTCGGGCTCCTCAGGGAAGCAGTCACAGCCCCAAGCCTGACAGAGTTCGAGGAGTTTTAGGACAATGCTCTCAGGCACATGGTGGGATTGTTGGGCTTGTCCTGTGCAGGGCCAGGAGCTGGACTCGATGATCCCTGTGGGTCTCTTCCAAGAATATTCCAAGAATATTCTATGATTCTGTGAATCCTGTCCATCCAGAGGCAGAGATGCTGGAGATGGGGTTGCCCATGCTCAGCTGGAGCCTGCTGGGAAACCCAAGCACATGGATGCTCTGCAGGACTGAGAGCCTGGGTTGTCCATAGGAACAGAAACCCCAGTTGTCTCATGGTGGCTCTGGGCATCTGGCTGTACCCTGAAACCAAAGTTTTCAAAGAGAAACAGGCCCATGACCCAGCCAGGAGGTCTTTGCAAACCCCCTCTTGAGCCCTGTGTACCCCAACACAGGGAACACCCTGCTGTATTACCCGAATCCCACCACTGATCCCACTCCTNACAGGGAACACCCTGCTGTATTACCCAAATCCCACCACTGATCCCACTCCTCGCTCTTAGTCCGTGCCCAGACCCCAAAAGCTGACTGCTTGTCCTTCTCTCTGCTGTAAGGGGGTCCACTCATAGAATCATAGAATGATTTGGGTTGGAAGGGACCTTAAAGCCCATCTCATTCCACCCCCTGCCATGGCCAGGGACACCTTCCACTAGCCCAGGTTGCTCCAAGCCCCGTCCAACTTGGCCTTGGACACTTCCAGGGATGGGGCAGCCACTGGGCAACCTATGCCAGTCCTCCCAGTCTGAGGCTCACTGGATGCCTGTGGAAGTTTTGCTTTCTCAGGAGGGAAAGCAGCCCTTACGAGCACAGGATCAGCCCCCACCTGTGGCAGCACAACAGGTATTGATAGGCAGGGCAGGTTTTTGGTGTCAGAAGAGTGGTTTTGCTTATCTGTCACTGCTCACAGACGAGCTTATTAAAGCAAAGTAGGTCAGGCACACGATATAACAGTATGATCTGTGCAAAAGGCACTGGGAGGTGCTCATTGTGCTGAGACACTCCACTCCTGACAGATTTATTCCTCTTCATACAGAAAGACTCGACCAGAGGCAAATCTCCCCAACAAAGACAGGAGCAAGCTCCCCACTAACTTCAGTGAGACCACGATTCCAGCATCATTCACTCAGTTCTGCAGAGAATATTTAAAGGAATTTACAAAAGAATTACTATTTCTGGATACTATGGGGGAAAAAAAAAAGACTAATGAAATAAAACAAAAATAAATAAAAGCTAGAGTACAGTGATGATTTCAGAAGGAGGATGAGTTTACTTCTCCAGGCTGTAAAAGTTCGTGTAATTACTGAACACAATCACAGAATCACAGGATGGTTTGGGTTGGAAGGGGCCTTAAAGACCATCTCATTCCACCCCGTCCCATGGGCAGGGACACCTTCCACTAGCCCATGTTGCCTCAAGCCCTGTCCAACCTGGCCTTGAACACTTCCAAACACTTGTTGCTCTGCCAGACCCAGCCCAGCAAACCTGAGACGAGCCAGGTGGTCAATCATGTGTTTGAGATACATCTGGGAAAAAAACCAATCTCCCACACTTTTACAGGCTCCTGAATCAAGGAAAATTTATTTTGCAGTATGTGTGACTTGCCTGCAATGAGGCTGGGCCTCATTCTTCCTGGCACAGCTGCAGGAACATGAGCAGCCCCATCTGTGCCCTCATCCAGCTGAAAACTAACCAGGTTTTCCTCTCCTTCATTCCCAGTTTCATCCCCTCCCTGACCTGGCTGGCCACAGCATGGATACTGCTACAAGCTGCAGGCTAGATATAGCCTGGGACTTCTTTTCACCTCCTGGACATAAGATTGTTGTCATTTAGGGTATTAGAAACACTGCCTTCTGGCTGGTGGGCAGCTGGAAGTGGTATCCCCTTCAGCCTGTGTCAGATCCAGCAGAAGATTCGTGCCTTGGGCTGGTTGGGATAATCTCCCTCTCCCCAGTGACACACACCATCCAACGGTATCAAATCCAGCTGGTTTGCGTGACTGGCTCGTGCTCAATCAGCAGCTTATTTAGAAAAGTCAGTTTGCTAATTGAGAAAAAGTTTAATGAATTTTTGGCGTATGAAGGGAAAAAAAAATAATGATTACTTTATATTACCGATGTGTTCATTTGAAAAATTCATTACATTTATGTATTGTGTTTTCATGTAAATACCTCAGCCAAAATGTATTAGCAAAGAATACAATATTATGGTTCATGGTTCATGTGGTATCTGAAAGGAATAATTGTATAACTAATCAGTGAAAACAAAGTAAATGTTCCTCTTGAGTTTGTACAATAAAAAACCGAATTAAAACTATTCAGGCTCAGAAATGCAAATATGCCATGTTTCCCATCAGCAAGAAAATAAAGAATTAATATTTAGAGACCCACCTGCAGTACAGGGTTCAAACCTGAGGCCTCCAGCTTAAGAAGGATGTGGATCTGCTGGAGCGAGTCCAGAGGAAGCCACAAAGATGCTCCAAGGGCTGGAGCCCCCTCTGCTCTGGAACCAGGCTGGGAGAGCTGGGGGTGTTCACTGGGAGAAAAGGAGGCTCCAGGGAGAGCTGAGAGACCCTTCTGATGCCACAAAAGCCTCAGAATAAAGGAACTGCTTGGAGACAATTTATCTTTAAGCAGCAAAGGTTGCCAGTGTTGGGGAGCCAGCCAGCTCATGCTGGACAAATTAGCTCCAAGGCATCAGTGAAGAGCAAGGTAATTTATACAGCCTACATACATGATTGCAACATTTCAACATTCATATTCATACAAAGACAGCATCTAATCATCCTATTCATAATAGGTGATGTTTAGGCAGGGCTCGAGGCAGAGTCTTCCAGAATCTTCTCTTGGCATGACTTTTAGGTGGTCAGTTCCAGCCTTCAGCCTCACCTAGAGGGGTGACTGCTGTTCTTCCTCACTGTGACCTTCCTTCCTTCTATTGTTGAGTGACCTGCTAACTGAAGTTTGCAGAAACCCTTGGCTCAAGGCCCTTCTAACCTATTCAAATGTCCACCTTGCCTTAATTTATAACCCCTAATTCATTGTATGGTGGTTCTAGCATTCTTCTTGTGATTAGGTTTGGGTCCAGTGAGCAGAACGGAATGAAATGCAGCAGGTTTTTAGCAACACAGAGCAGAGCAAAGCAAGGTGCCTCAGTTAACTCTTTTAGGCCTTGCTCTTGTTTCACTTCCAGTGCCTAAAGTGGCTCCAAGAGAGCTGGAGGGGGACTTTGGAAAAGGGCATGGAGTGACAGGACAAGGAGGAATGGCTTCAAATTGACAGAGGGCAGGGTTAGATGGGATATTGGGGAAAAGTCCTTCCCTGTGAGTGGTGAGGCCCTGGCACAGGTTGGGCAGAGAAGCTGTGGCTGCCCCATCCCTGGGAGTATCCAAGGCCAGGTTGGATGGGGCTTGGAGCAACCTGGGCTAGTGGGAGGTGTCCCTGCCCATGGCAGGGGGATGGAACATGATGGCCTTTAAGGTCCCTTCCAACCCCAACTGTTCCAGGATTCTATGATTTGACAATCTTTGGGATTTTCTGACAGTATCATGACAAGGCACCAGTCCAGTGTTTGTTCAAACTACTTGCCTGTAATACCATCCTACAGCATCACCAAACAGTTCAGGGCTGGTTTGGATTTGGGTAGTTTATCTTTTGGGGGTGTTTTTTAAATGCAGCTTTCTCAAATGATCTCTCTGGGAAGAATGGGAACAAGGTGCTACAGGAAAACAACCCCAGGATCTCTCAGAGAACAGCCTGCTGTTCATGTACATATTTTAATATATCTAAAGCAGACAACTGATGCTGGCATTGTAATTCAGCAACAGTCCTATGGGAGGTGACTCCAGCCTGAGCTACAATCACCATGACCATGTCTGAAAGGGGGCAGAGGTAAGGGATCCCAGATTTTCCCTCTGATCTGGGTGCTACTCCAAAGGCATCTCCCACAATCAGTAGGACATGGTGACTCTCTTGTTTCCATGTGAAAATCATCTCAGAAATGCCTGTGGCACCAGAGCAGGACAATGTCCTGATACCTGCACAAGTCTTCAGTCCAGAGGCAGGAAGGAGTGGGGAAGCAGAGGGAAGGGTGTGAAAGTTTGGGTTGGCTCTCTNGTGCAAGCCCGAGAAGGAAAAGAAAGCAAAAGAGAGAAAGAACACCTCCCCCTTCGGCTTATATACACCTGATTACGTAAAGAGATGGGATGGAATACTTCCTAGATTTTGACCCTGGTCACCAAGGAAGGCCTACAAAAAAAAACAACCCATCACAAAGGGTTTGGGAAGGATGTGAATTCCCTGCTAGGAGCACAGCAGAGCCATGCCCAGCACTCAGTAGCCAGTGGCAATGGCCATTCCTTGGGGAGGAGTCAGTGCAGTTCCCATCCAAACCCTCAGGGTTACCTGTAACACCCAGACAGGAATCAACCAGCAATTTCTCTGGGTGGGAATACAATGAATTAAAGTCCATAAAGGCCCAGGCAGTTCCCATTCATGTATCTCTTTTTCACCTATTTATGTAGCTCAGACTGGCAGCAAGAGACAGCTTTTCTCATGGATCCCACAAGGATCCCTGTCCTTACACAGGCTGCTCTGAAATGCCACACATCAGAGCTGTGCCAAGAGGATTTTTGGGAAGCAGAGAAACTGGATCAGCAGCACAGTCCATGTAGTTGGTACAGCAGGGCCACAGCCTCTGTGTCCTCCAGATGGTGGGGAGATGCTGCAAGCAGGTCACAAGGAGAGAGCAAACCAAGGGGAATTCTGACCCTGGACACTCCCAGAAATAAGGGAAAAGGAAGTTTTCTTCAGGCTACAAAGAACTCAGTGGGGTCACTGAGTGTCTCTGATGGACCCCAGGACCTCAGACAGTGCACACCATGGAGCCTCCTGAATGAGATGTGCATGTCCTGACAGCAAAGGGGGGGGAAACTAAAGGAAAGGAAAACAAAAAAATCTGCTTTTGGCACCACTTTGTGAGTGTCTGATTTTAACAGCCAAGGACCAGCACCTTTTCGCTCCCTCAGGCAGTAGCAGGACTGATGGGCTTCACCCAGGCTGCCAGAGAGGAAGGTTTTGCTGCTCCTTCAGCAAAACCCCAAGCAGCAGGGAGTGAGGAGATCCAGCACCAGCAGCCAGCTGCCAAGGCTGTGGGGTGTGAGATGGAGACAACACAGAGGTGCTCACCTGGGGAGGATGGCAAGGCAGTTCCCAGGAGAAATAAAGGCCCTGTAATGTGGGGTGACAAGAATCCCAATCCTCTTAGTCGAGCGGGGATCCCAAGCCCCCACCCCTCAGACCGGCAGCTGGGGTGTCCCTTTTCCCAGAGCCAGGCTCATCCCTGCGGAAGGATTAATATCTGCAGTGCTGAATTATTAACTGCCCCGGGGCACGCGAGCCAAGGCTCGATAAAAGCACCCAGACAGGCTTTGAAAGCATTTTGGGGGCTCCCACAATAGCCTGGATCATTATGGTGCAGCGGCTGGGATGGATCAGCCGGTGGGGCAGGACAAGCCCCAAAGCTCCCTCGGCTCCTCCGGGCTGGCTGCTGGTGCAGGAAGGGCCCGGTGTCAGTGTGCACTAGCTCTGTCTAACCACAAGAGTGTGCCTGGAGCACAGTTTTGGGAAAATGTGAGCGTTTTCCCGCGATGATGTTAAAACCTCTTCTCCTGTGCAAGAGACACGTCCTGGCTCTACCCTCCGACCCACACAGCATCCCTCTCTCGTTCAGGACCAACCATGATCCTTGGCTGGAGACAAGAACTAGGATTTTGGAGCAGGCACTATCTGGGGAGGCGCTTTCTGCTCCAAGGATATTTTTATTTCCAGTCATATAGCACTGGGCATCAGGAATGCTCCTTAAAGCTGTACACTCTGGAGATGGGTCCCTGCATCTGCAGGGTGGGGTTCTTCTCACCAACCCTTGTTTCCTAACTTCCAACTTCATCTTTGGCAGTGCTGAGTTAATTGATGGACTTAATGATCTGAGAGGTCTTTTTCAACCTTAATGATTCTGTATTTCCATGATCTGAGCTGGTTATTTGGGTTCTATATTATGAATAGGCACTTCTAGGGCAAGACCCGTCTGAACTGCTTCAGATAGTGACTGTAGAATGAATATGGACAACAAGATTAAAACGTGTGTTTCAGTCCACATAAAGGGAGTCAAGGGTGTCTAGTCCATCTCCAGGTGTCAGTGCTTGTAGTTGTTGTGTTTGGTCAGCAAATCTCACCTCTGCTGTCTGCATATGACACTTGGTGTGTGTGTGACACTGTGGGGTAAGGTATCACTTATGGGATTATTTTAGGGGAAGCCAAACTGATTTGGAAATTCACTCCTGCTGTTTGAGTCGTGCTTTCAGGGAATCACAGAATCATTTAGGCTGGAAAAGACCTCCAAGATCGACTCAAACCTTTGACTGATCACCACCTTGCCAACTAGACCAGAGCACTGAGTGCCACGTCCAGCTGTTACCTGAACACCTCCAGAGATGGGGACTGCACCACCTGCCTGGGCAGCCCCTTCCACTGCTTGACAACCCTTTCAGTGAAGAAAGTCCTCCTGATGTTCAACCCAAACCTCCCCTTGTGCAGCTTAAGGCCATTCCCCTCATCTTGTCCCTTCTTCCCTGGGTGCAGACCCTGACCCCCCTCAGCTCCCCCCTCCTGTCAGGGAGTTGCAGACAGCGAGAAGGTCCCCCCTGAGCCTCATTTTCTCCAGGCTGAGCCCCCCCAGCTCCCTCAGCTCCTCCTGGTGCTCCAGACCCTTCCCCAGCCCCATTCCCTTCTCTGGACTCACTCCAGCCCCTCATTGTCTTTCTTGTCATGAGGAGCCCAAACCTGATTGCGAGATTTGAGATGTGGCCTCACCAGTGCCCAGCACAGGGGGACAGTCACTGACCTGGTCGTGCTGGCCACCCTATTGCTGATACAGGCCAGAATTTCATTGTCCTTCTTGCACACCTGGGCACACCTGGGCTCGTGTTCTGGCACTGCCACCAACACCCCCAGGTCCTTTTCTGCTGGGCCAATTTCCAGCCACTCTGCCCCCAGCCTGGAGCACTGCAGGGTGTGGTTGTGACAAAAGTGCAGGGGCCTGTCACTTGGTCTTGTTCAACCCCATGCTGTCAGTCAGGGTCCATCAATCCAGCCTGTCCAGACCTCTCTGCAGAGCATTCCTGCCCTCCAGCAGAGCAGCGTACTGAGGGTACAGTGAGTCCATGCAATGAGTCCATACAGGACTGTTCACATCTGTGTATCACTCACTTGTCTGGGAATGATTTCTCTGAGCAGGCAGGGACTGATCTCACATCATCTGAGCATCTACTCCGACCCCTTACTGCAAGTGCTCTGTTCTGCCAGCGTCCTCTGAATCAGCTCATACTGGTTACTGCCAAAAGTAGGAGGTGGTGGAGCAGTGAGTCAGTGCTTATGTCTCCTCCTTCTGCACAGATGGGCACCTTCTGCAGCCAACACCAGCTGCAAGGCCCAACACACAGGCAAGAGGGGTTTGGGGTTTGTCTGCAGGGGCTTCAGAGTGCCTTTAAATCCACGGTGCTGGATGTACCAGACCAATAAAAGTGACTGCTGACCTCCCCAGGGCTGAGAGTTTCCACAGCTCTCAGCTCCATATGGTGGGCTCACGGCGAGGATCTGAGGTCTGGTTTGGAGCTGAGCACTCCCACATCCATGGGGGAGATGTTTGGGAGCCTCTGCAGGAATGAAGCCAAGCTGCCAAGTCTTGGGCTTGGTGCAAAGCTGATCTCCCTCCCAGCAAAGGTGATGGGGAAGATGGATTTGGGTTGGCAGTGGCTCCGTGTCATTTTCCATTTGCGAATGAAGACCTAACTCTGCTGGCAGTTGCCATCTGTATCAGCCCTTTCTCTGCATGGGATCCAGGCAAAATAAGACAGCTAAGATAAACCCTTGGTTCCAAAAGTGCTCACAGCTGACATATCCCTCATCTGAAGGCCAGGATACCTCCTGGCCCACTGTCTGACCATTCCAAAACAGGGCTAGTGAACCTGCCCCATCTCCCCACTGCCCTTTGACATCACCTTTTCTTACACATACAGGTGGGAGGTTGGAACAAATGGAATGGTCATGCTATGAGAAGATGAGGGCAGAGAACACCAGCAGTGCTTTCCTGGCTCTCCATCTATGGGGCTTCTCAAATCAGCTCATTTCAAACAGCTTCTGTTGCATGAACTCAGCAGAGTTGTCTCTGTGGGCCTTTCATGGAAGGGAGAGGGTGCCCTGGGGAGCTGGTGCCCTCTGGGTGCGCATTCCAAAGTTTTCTCCCTGAACTTTGGGGTGCAGCAGACTTGGGGAGCATATTCTGACCAGGCTTCCCAGCTCCAAACTGGGATGGATTTGACAATTTTTAGTACCCTCATGCTGCTTATACAAAAGTCAAATATTGCAGAAAATAAACCAAATATGGTGGAAAATATTCTTCCATATAAATAGGTATTTATTAATTCTGAATTAACACCTTATGGATGAGGTAGTGGTGTCAACAGCACTGGACTAGAGCAACAGTTTTATTCAACAACATGAGGAATATAAATGAGGCTGGCAAATGAGTGTTAAAAGACTATTAGTAATCCTGATGGTCTTTTTATTTTTTTAAAAAATGGGTTATGTTAGGACAAAGGTTCTGCCTTAAAATCTCTGTCTATGTGTTCTTTATCTTCTTTTTGCTGGGAATTAAATCCTTGTTTCCATAGAATTATCAATACTGCCACTCAGATTTCTTTCCTGAGCAGGTAATAGCCATTAGAGTCTATTGTTACATTTGTGTGTGACTAACTGCTCTTTCCCATATTTATTATTTGGTACTTACCAACAAAAAATTTCCCTGGACTTTACCCTACAGTCACCAGGAGTTGGGATCCATCCTCTTCCCTTGACACAAATCTTTAGCTCTACTTATCCCATTAAGTGTGTGATACCAGCAAGGTGTGGCACCTCAGAAATCCCGTTCTTTTCTGGTCAGCTCTGGGGCAGTTCAACCAGACCTTTAGGGGACCCTGCTTGGTAACCTTTCCATGGTGAAAAACGACCACTGTTCCCATATTTTCTTTTGACAGATAACAATTCCTGACAGGGCTTCCATCTTAAAAGTAATTTCTTTAAAATATTATTGCAATAAACCTGTTAAAAAGCTTCCTGCAGTCACTGTTCTTCCCCAGTCTCCAGTATTTCCACGGATCCCAGTGTAATACTGGATGATATGCCTTGCTCCAGAAAGTATTCCTGCCAGCCTGTGGTTTCCAGCGTACCTCTTGCCCCACCCAGCACTGTAACCACACTGATCGAGCCCACACCTGCTTTTTATCTTGTCTCCATCACCAGCCAAAGTGAATATCTAGGAAAAGTACAGGAACAGGATGAGCATGAAGTGATGTTTCCTCTGATACTTCTTCTGTCTCCAACAATTTGCCTCTTGGGAATTTCCTGAGCCAAAGATGCTCGCGGAGAGTTGGAAACACTCAGTGGATGCTCCTCCCTGGTCTCTCAAACCCACACAGACTGTTGAAATTCCCAATTCCACCTCATCTATAGCCTTTTGCCATCCTCCTACACATATGTATTTTTATATATACCCGCTCTATACCCATAAAGGAACCAGAACTGAGGTTCTCAAGAAGGATTTATGAGTCATGGATTTACATCATGACATAGCAATGAAAAAATATGGTGCCACATTTACCACTTTCCTCTGGTAAGTCTCACCGTGCCAGGGAGATTTTTTGGTTACATTTCTGATGCTTAATTTTTTTCTCTTTAAAAGATTCAAATTCGAGCAGTTTGACATTTTTCTACCCTGACTGTTTCAGAGGATGCTGGAAAGCATCCAGTACCCATTTTATCACTTTACTTTTTGGCCAGATTTCACTGCAGCCTTTTTTTTTTTTTTCTTTTGCACAGAATTAAAAGATCACACAACAGGTTAGTCTTTCATATGTTTTATTGTTTTAAAGAATTAGCTTAATTTAGGCTGCTTTTGTGTTTTCTTTTCACAGACTTTGCAATCAGTATGTTTGCTAGCAAGTGAAGACATCATGAATATATGTGTGTATTAGAGAATAAATGCAGAAATTGCATTTTAGATTCACTGACACGAGCGTTCACCCCTACAACACGGTTTTGAGAGTTAATCATGAAACAAAAAAACTTGTGAGCCCAAACAAAACATCTTGACTTTCTCATTTCAATTGCTAAACACTCGCCCAGGCTGCATGTGAATGAATTACCAACCCGAAATTATGTGCATAAATTATTTGGCAAACGAGTCTGAGTAATGAACAAATGTGGGTGAATTGCTGTGTTGGGGAAGAGCAAGCGAGGCATGATTCATGCAATCACCCACTCGTTATGGCTGAGTCCCTGGGCTCAAATTAGGCAATAATCAAGGATCCCTCAGCATGGTGGGCTGAGCCTGCACACACGGGGCTTGGGAGCTTCTGTGGTGCCTCCAGCATCCAACACTCGTTCACAGCACTGAAACACCAGGCCAGCTCTGCTGCAACACTTGGACAGCCCTCCATGCACCAGGAAACTGGGATTCCTGATCTCACTTGAATATCATGCACGTCTCTGTGCCGAGTCACAGTCGATATGTGGCCCAAGCCAGACTGACTGTCATCTTGTGGCATCGTCAGGGCTTCAGACTGACAGAGAGCACCTTTAGAGGAGGTATTAGGAAAAAATTCTTCCCTGTGAGGGTGGGCAGGCCCTGGCACAGGTTGGGCAGAGAAGCTGTGGCTGCCCCATCCCTGGGAGCGTCCAAGGCCAGGTTGGACAGGGCTTGGAGCAACTTGGGCTAGTGGGAGGTGTCCCTGCCCATGGCAGGGGGTTGGACTACATGATCTTTAAAATCCCTTCTAACCCAAATCATTCTTTAATTCTGTGATCACAGAGGCACAGGTAAAGCTCACCTTGTGTCATCTCTGATTTTCAGTACCTACACTGGATACAGAACATGAAGGCACACAAGGGTATCTCCTGCAAACTCTGCTTTTGGCACATCCCACAAGACAAATCTCAAGGAGAACTTGTTTGCAGGAAGGAGTGTCTTCCAGCCTCAGAAGGAAAGGGCCACTCTAGATATCCATCCATAATCCTTGTCATTGTTGAGTGAAGGGGCAGAGGGAGGCAGGGGGCTCTCTGACACTCCCAGGATGTCAGCCTGAACCCTCCTGAAGGCTCCCTCCAGTCAACCCAGTGGTGGGTACCAAACCACAGGGGTTCAGGCTGTCCCCTCACTCTGCCACCATGCTGCTGCCTGCAAAACTCTCCCAGTGGATCTAGTGAGAGAAGAGGCTTCCCAGGAAATGTGTTATATTGCTGGATAAATTGTCCCTTGTTCCACTGCATGATGACTTCCTGCCATGCCAAGGAGCCAGAGATACTGTCATGGTTATGCACATCCACAAGGCAGAACAGCCACTGCCTGCAAATGTGAAAAGGATGCACAGATTGGATCCAAGCCTGTATTCCCAGTTGGAGTTACCGAAGAGGTTTGAGATCTCTGCCTCTTGAACAAGGCTGTCTTCTAGCCACGTCTTCACAGGCACATTCTTTCTCCATGCAGAACTATTGGTCACCTGGATTTCCAGGTTTGCATGAGATATTTGGAAATCTTGTTTTGATGAAGCATCTGACAGACTTGTACCCAGCTTACACATTGAGTGTGGCCTCTCTCCAACAGCTGCTGTCCATCCAGCCATGCCCTCGGCCCCACCTCCTGCCTGCTGAGCCAACAGGACACACAAAGTTCAGATTCGCAGCTTCCCAGCTGCCCTTCAGCCTCACCAGGCTCATGTTTCAGACCTCCAATGCTTTTGGGGGCAGCACTGTGCATGCACAAAACAGAGCTGGTATCCAGACATCATCCAGGAATGAAGGATCAACAAAAATCCACAAAAGTCCTCTGTCCTGGAGCTTTGTGGTCAAACACACCTCCAGCCAAACTTTGGAAAGAAAGAGTAGAGCAAAAGCGTTCAGAGCAGAAAGTGCCCTGTTATTTTTCTTCCAGTGAAAACATACAGCAAAACAAGATGGAACAACCAGCTGAATGTGAATTCTGGCTCTGCTGAGCATCAAAACGAGAGCAAAGGTGAGATTCCCAGGGAACTTTTACTCCAGCCATCCTCCTCCAGCCGCTCCTGATTTCCAGAGTATCAGTAGCAGGTGGTGCAGGAGATACTGCCAAGGCTCACTTGGAAGATATTTTTGAAAGCATTAAAAAAATTCCCCTTGAACTATTCTGAGCATTGCAGGCAGCACTTTTCTGCCTCAGAAGGGAATGTGGAAACTTGTATTTCCTCACCAAAAGCAAAATTCCTCTGCCTATCCCTGGCCCTGTATGAACCAGCTGGGCCTCCGTGTAGAACAGGCATTATGAGCTGAATTCTTGCCCTGGGGAAATCAGAGCTGAGTTATTGTTCAGTGCCATCAGGAATTGATTCAGTGTGAATGGGAGAAAAAAAAAATCAAGGCAAAACTACAAGATCCCAGCCAGCAATATACTTAAAACCACATCTAAGTTTAAGGCCATGAATAGTCCCAAATAAAATACTAGCACTGCATGTACTCATCCTAAAAGAATAAAACTGAGTTTATGCATGCACAGTAATAAATTTTAGAAAGGATGGTGTTTTAAGTTGCCTAATTCTCTTCAGCACTTTGGAGTTTCTGTTTCTAGTTGTCTTAAATATCTGCACCACGATGAAGAGAGAGTGACAGGATCAGCATTGTCACACTGTGGTGAGGAGCAAGCAGGACTTTCACTTCTCAGGACAGTGATTCTCCCTCTCTGCTCCCTGAGGGAATCCTGCTGAAGGGAAAATGTGCCCCTGCAGTGTCTTACAAGAGAAGAAAGCCATGGTTTCACCTGCAACTTCACACCAAAACATTATTTAACACTCAGGTAATGTAACTCTTTCTATAATTAGATTAACAACCACAAAATGCTTTGCTAATTCTGTTCTCAGTGCCCTGCCAGTGACATCAATATAATGGGTGATACAGCCTGAGCTCTCTGCTTGACACACAAGCCTGTGATATAAAACCCACTTTTAACAATCAAAGATCATTAGATTGCTAGAATTTTAATAAAAGCAGAGTATGAAAAGACCTCAAGAACCTTCCCTAATATGTTCCAGTGTAACAAGGCAGGATCAGCTGCTTGGTTTTTGTCCTTAAGAGCTTTCCATGATAGCCCTCTCCAGGAGCTTATTGCAAGACTTCACTGCCCACACAGTGAACACAGTCCACAGTTCTCATGGTCAGTGCTTCTTGTCCTGCCCACCACAGACACACAGAGCAGATGATGCTGTCTTGTGTTAGCTGACCCTTTAATGAATTAAGGAACCCCCACACACTCACTTTTCCAACCCAGACCCCATATCTGAGCCCTCTGCTAATTGCTCCAGCTACTCTGAATCAGCTCCCATCATTGGAGAAAAGCCCAAAGCTGGGTTCCAACTGCTGCTTCCTGACAGGAGAGAGAGGGGCCCTCTTTGTGCTTTTTTCCAAAGAGCTCTGACTGTTCTCCAGTTGTCCAGCCTGTCTTTGTGTGGCTGTTTGCTCCTTCCTAAGCCTGGCACCCTGTGCTCGTCCTTACCACAGTGCATTTCTGCAGTTCTCAAGATTCTTTGCAGCTCTGGCCCTGTCTTTGCAGTCCATCCTTACATGGCTCTGACCCAAAATATGAAATAAGAAATATATCCTTTCTAGCCCATTGAAATAACACACCAGATCTGACAAAAGACATTTTACACCTTCCTGGTGAATCTCTGAAACACTTTGACTCAGCCCTTTATAACTCCATATATATAATATTTCCTTGCCTTGTGTCTTTCCATAAAAAGTCTAACTAATGTCACAACGTGAATGATTTCTCCTCTGTCTCAAAGCCTGTTACTCTGCCACAAGGAAATGAGCTTGATTTGACATGTTTCACTTTCCACCAATCCATGTTGACTGTCCCTAATTTCCTTGTTTTCTCTCACATGCTTACAAGTTGTTTATTTGTTCCAGGATTTTTCATTAAACTGAAGGTAAGCTGCTATGTCTATAATTCCCCAACTCCTACTTTCAACCCTCCCCTTTTTTACAAAGTTTCCATCCTCACCTTCTGCACCCTCCACAGTTTTTAAAGGTACTTACTCTGGAAAATATTTCATAGCATAGGGAATCTATGGGCAAAACATCAAGTAGCAGAGGACCTTCTAGAAAGTTTGTCACAGTTTAATGACCTAATATGCTAAATGATATTTTAAACAACTTTAGGTACATTATTACTGGGGTTTTGGTTTTGTATTTCACAATACTGTAGTTTTGGTCTGTCTCTATTGTACAGCTTTCAGCAAGCTCACTTGCAGCATCATATGACTTTTTAATATGCTGTAACTGTGTCTTCTCCCTCTGCTTGACAGCTACAAACCAAACCCAGCTGAGGTGGTCAAACTGAGCCCAAAACTGTTGATGGGTGTTATTGCAAGAAAGTAGGCCTGAATTTCCTTCCAGCGTGCTCCTTTCACACAATAAAGTGGGATGGGTCAGAGTGTGTGGGTGAGCAGTTCATGCAAGGAGATCAACATATCGACTTGCTCAAGTGAAAATCCCTCCTTGTGCAATATTGGGAGCACAGAACAATGATGGGACGAGCAAAGCAGCTGGATGAGAAAGCCAAACATGCCTAATTCTCACAGCACTCTCCCTTGCTGTGCCAGGGGCTGCTTCCAGTGGAGCTGGGTCTGTGCACACCAGCTGAGGTCTCCTCAGCTTGGCAGACATACACTGAGCTTTCCCGGACACCACTGAACTCTTCTTTCTCTGCCCCTTTGCAGGAAGGGTTTGGGAAGAGAAGAGCTGTCCCCAGCTATTCACAGTGCACTGCATCATTTTAAATTAATCATTCCCCATTAAGTTCTCAGGCCAGATGCCAGGCTCAGTGGAATCAATCCTCTCCCATGAGCTCATCCCTAAATAAGAATCTCTGCTCTTAAGTGCATTTCCAGTGGGTTTGTAAGCACACATCAAACCTGGGCTCACCAGAAAGAGATTCCTTCTGCTCTTTCCATTGTTTTTTCCAATACTACTGAGGGGCACTGTCCCCATGAGACAGGGAGAAGTCTTGACAGGGTAGCAAAGACAGAAGGAAACTCTTCCTGAAAAGCTCAGAAGCACCTTATTAGAAGGAGATTCTGAAATGAGGTTATGGACACACCTTTTCCTCCTCCTGCTGAGTCATGATTTCTTCCTGCCTCTTTGGCAGGAAAGAGAGATCAGCTCCCAGTTAGGGATCAAAGACTCACATGACTTCACCTATAGCAGGAAAAAAAAAAAAGGTAAGACCAAGAAATGCCATAAATATTGTCATGGTTGACTCATCCTTTACAGATCTCTGGTTTGTTTTCTTTTATTTTTTTAACCTGTCAAGCCTCTCTCGCTGTCATTTCACACTTGGTTTCAAAGGAGCTACAGAGCAGAGATGGCAATTCTCCTGCCGTATTGATCTTGACACGACAAGTCCTTGTCTCACACGGGGAAAAATGTTAGTGCTGTCAGAAGAGATGCAGGCAGTGACTTTTGCATCTTCCTCTGGTAAAATAAACTCGGTTTGTGGCACGGGGTCACTGCTGTGGGAATCGCAGAGGCGCCGGAGTGCTGTACAACACTCCCCTCTTGTGATTTCTCTCGTTACAACACTTTCTAAACCGCAGCGTTCCCACGTTAACCATTTTACAGGGAAGATTCCCCCTCCGAGCATGAATCCCCATCCTTAAACAGCCAGGTTCCTCAGCAGGAACTGAACAACACTATTAGATACATGCACATACATGTTGATCTTACTGAATACCTCTCTCCCTATGCCTATAACGTGATATAACTTTTTATGTGACACTCTATGTGTTGCTTCAGGAACTCGGGCAGACCTGGTATTCCTACCTCTGCCAGCACATGTTGCATTTGCTCTCTGAACACACAGCTCAGGGCAAAAATTTCAGACTTGCCTGTTCATCTTTGCTGTTATCTTGTATTTATGATTGTTGCTGGCCACTGACTGCTCTATCTCAAAGCTGTCCCTGAGCCCAAAAGGGCCCCCCAGGGAAGGGGGGCACACTCAAGTCCATAACACTGAAAAGGCCCGTGCAAAGCTTGACTTGCCTCCTCGAAAGAGCAGATTCCAAAATATCTCATTTATTTTTGACTTGGACAAGTGGAAGGGAAAAAGAGATTTACTTCTATTACTCAGAGCTCAAGTAACATGGTCGCTGTTACATGATGAGTAACATTTTTAAAGAATCATTGTTGATAAGTGAAGAACAATGGGCACCGTTTTACTTCCTTGTCAAATGCTCATGTTAAATTACTTCCCCTTCTCTGAGGAAATTAAAAAGCTTCTTTGTCAAGCACTGACCTGCTCTTACATTTTATGGCTCAGATTAAGTACAGCTCAATATTTTGCTCCCAACATCCTTATTGTTGCTGCAGCTGGGATGTCACTTTATTACGACAGGGAGCATGGCATGATTAGATGTCCATTTTCCACCCTAACACCTTGAGGTCAGATCTAACGTAGAGCAACTGTGAAACTAAACCAGTGTGTTGCCTGGAGTACTGAAAAGAAGAGGAAAGCCATAAACAGCTCCCTTTCTTTTCATGGATAACAGAACTAAGTTTCCCAAGTTGGCTGCGTTGCTGGTTCCTTAACAAATAATCAGCCACAGAAACCTCCAAGGTCATGGAGTTGCTGAACAAAGAATGACAATCAAGGAGGATTGTGTTCCAGCCCCATCCCTGCTTCAGAACATGTGGTTAGCAATGGCATGAGGGTGCTCAGGGCTGCTGGATGTTCAAAAAGCAGTGACAGGAAAACTAAGGAATAAAATTCTCCTAAAGTTATTTAAAAAAAAAAGAAATACGTGACTTCAGGTTCAGAAAATGCATTTGAAAGCAGTTGTTGTAATAAAGACAAGAAATAAGGCAACCTGAGGCACAGTAGATGCTCAGATGGAGAGCATTTCAGCAGTGGCCATAGAATCATAGAATTATGGAATGGTTTGGGTTGGGAGGGATCCTAAAGATCACCTCATTCCAACCTCTCTGCCATGGGCAGGGACACCTTTCACTAGACCAGGTTCAGTTCACAGACCACACCTCAGTTCAGAGCATTACAGTGAGCGTATCAGCCTGAGATGAACTAATTATGCCAAAATCCCTCTATTTAGTGGGCTGATGTCAGCTCCAAAGCACAACTCCCTGCCCTGCTTTAGAAGTCTCCCTCAGGATGAGCTGAATCCCACCACAGGAATGCCTTTTCCTCTCCATGGACATGAAGGGGAATCAAAGGCAGCACTCAGAGGTGCCTGTCCTACCCACACCTGCCTTTGGTCAGACAGATCCCAGCTATGGACACAAACTGTTAGGATCAACATCACAACCAGGACCTTCTGAGTCTGGAAGTGGGACACAGAATGTTACCAGTGTGTTATAGAGCACACAGGAGAGGCTTTTTTCCATGGGACCTGTACCCTCATTGTAGGAAATAGAGTGTTTTCATAACTTAGATCATCCTCACCCTCTCTAAGAATGCGTCCTGGCCTGGATCATCTCCTTCACACAGACCTCACCCTCACATGTGGCTCTGACACTCTCAATCTCACTGCTGCAACATGGCAAATGAGAACAGAATTTGGGCCAGCCCTGCAGTGACAACACATTTGTTTGCTCTTTCTGTTTAAACTCCCCGAGGACAGAGAACTTGTGCCAGAGAAATCTCATCAGGCCCACAAGTGTCCTTTGGTGCCTTAATACACACACCAAAAGCCATTAAACCCTTGAACACAACTATGGATGTGAACACCTCTGGGGAGCAGATAGAAGTGTCTAAAACCAGATCTGCGGAGCAGCTGCAGGACACAAAGCCAACATGGAGAGAGACACAATGTGCAATAATCTTTCTGAATCATAGAATAATCTTAGGATGGTTTGGGTTGGAAGGGACCATAAGATCATTCAGTGCCACCCCCTGGCATGGGCAGGGACACTTTCCACTAACCCAGGTTGCTCCAAGCCCTGTCCAGCCTGGCCTGGAACACTCCCAGGGATGGGGAAATAGAGCCTTGCAAGAATAATAAATAAACCTTAAAGCATGCAGAGACCCATTTCTTTCTGAAAATTTAAGTATTTCCATCATTAATTACTTTGAATTAAAGGCCTTATAATTCCCTCACTTTCCAATAGGTCTTTTACTCTCTTCCCACTTTCCTTCAGCGCTCTGCATTTCATAAACAGGAGCCTGTAAGCCCACACTATTTATTCTTCCTAATTAAAGAATCCTGTTAGGACACGTAGAGCAGTTGCTGGATTTTCCTTTTAAGCTCAGACCTGTCACTTCCATGAAAAATAACTGTAGCAAACGAAAGCAAGTCTTAAAAGGGCACTGCAAAGCTTCGTGTGAGAAAAGGGAAAAAACCAATTTCTCTGCATCTTGAGGGTCCTTGTGTGCACATTAATGGAATCTTCACATCTAAAGGACTTGTTTGTTGCTGTGGTATCTGGTAACATTCTGAAGAGAGATTATTCAAGGCAGAGATGGCTTGAGAGTTCTTCCAGCCTTGTTGAATTTGCACTGTTATCAGTGACACAGCGCAGCCCAAGGCCTGCCTTGGCCAATCCAGACAGGAACCACGTCCCTCACGCTGCTTTTGGAAGGAAAAGAAACACCCTGCCTGTGCTTTGATCTGCAACAGAGTGTCACCAAAACACCCCTGGCACCTTGTCCCCAGACAGCTGGGCACTGGTGAGGACACACTGCAGATCCTGGGGTCACTTCTGGGGTCACTCTGTGCAGGAAGGACAGTGAGGGGCTGGAGTGAGTCTGGAGAAGGGGAAGGGGCTGGAGCACAAGTGTGATGAGGAGCAGCTGAGGGGGCTCAGCCTAGAGAAAAGGAGGCTCAGGGGGCACCTTCTTGCCTTTTCCAACTCCCTGAGAGGCAGGGCAGGTAACAAGGGACAGGATGAGAGGACATTGTCTTAAGCTGTGCCAAGGGAGGTTTAGGTTGGACATCAGGAGGAATTTCTTCACAGAAAGGGTTGATTAGACACTGGAATGGGCTGCCCAGGGAGGTGGAGTCCCCATGCCTGGAGGTGTGTAAGAAAAATGACATTAAACCCATTGTGATTTTGTGGCTCTGTGACTCTGAAACTCTTGTGATTCAGTGACTCTGTGACTCTGTACCCCTACGTCCCTGTGTCCCTCTGCCCCTGTATCCCTGTGTTCCTGTATCCCCGTGTCCCTGTTATCCCCATGTCCCTCTGTCCCTGTGCCCCCGTGTCCCCATACTGCCATGTCTCTGTATCCCATACCCCTGTATCTTGGTACCTCCATATCCCAGTACCCCTCTGTCCCGCTACCCCCATATCCTTGTATCCCAGTACTCCCATGTCCCTGTATTCCCATGTCCCCAAACCCCTGTATTCCCATGTCCCCATAATCCCAGTATCCCATGTCACTGTACCCCTGTATCCCCATATCCCTGTAGTCCCTTGTCCCCATATTCCTGGTATCCTGTGTCCCTGTATCCTGGTACCATGTCCCTCTATTCCCGTGTCCCTCTATCCTGGTACCCCCGTATCCCATACTCCCGTGTCCCTCTATCCCCATATTCCCGGTATCCCGTGTCCCTGTACCCCCGTATCCCTGTATCTGTACCCCCATATTCCCTGTACCACCGTATCCCGGTATCCCTGTATCACCCTACCCCCGTGTCCCTGTATTGCCCCATTCCTTGAATGCAGGTATCCCTGTATCCCCATATTCCCGGTACCCCCGTATCCCCCCATTCCCCGTATCCCCATATTCCCGGTACCCCAGTATCTCTGTATCCCCGTGTCCCTGTATCCCCACATCCCCCGTACCCCCGTGTCCCTAAATCCCCCTGTATCCCCGCATTCCC
>VXBX01004002.1:49846-103027 GCA_013400415.1 Scytalopus superciliaris
AGAGGAGGGACCCGCGGGCGGCCGGGAGCGGGAGCAGCGAGGAGGAGGAGGAGGCGGCGGCGAGAAGGGGGCCCCGCAGCACCGGCACCACCACCGCCACCACCACCCCCCGCACCACAACCACCAGCTCAACCGCCTCATCAGCCCCGAGCTGCGGCACCTGCGGGCCTCCCTCAAGGGCAAGATCCTCGGCGCCGAGGCCGCGGCGGCCCCCGAGGGGCTGGAGAACAAGCGAGCCAGCAAAACAATGGGCTCGGGACAGCAGCAGCCGCCGCCCCCCGCCGCGGCGCCCTGCTCGGCCCCCCACGCCAACCACCTCCCCCCCCAGGGAAGGACTGCACCCTCCCCTCCTCCTGCCTCCCCCCCGGGGAAAGGGGACGGGAGCCAGCCTGCTGCCACAACCGCGACTGCTGCTGCTAAGACTGCAGCCCGCAATGGGCTGGCGGGAGAGACTGGCTTGGAGGAGGAAGAGCAGGAGGAGGGGGATGAAGGAGGGGAGGAGGAGGAGGAGTCCCTGCAGCTTCTCTCCGGGTCCTTAGCGGCTGCCTGCAGTTTGAAAGGCTCGGGAACGGACTGTCAGCCCGAGGAGGACCTAACGATACGATACGTCCAGTATGAGTCAGAGCTGCAGATGCCCGATATCATGAGACTGATCACCAAAGATCTGTCTGAACCCTACTCCATTTACACATATAGGTATTTTATCCACAACTGGCCACAACTTTGCTTTTTGGTAAGTGCCCGAGAGGGGGGCAAGGGAGGGCAGGAGTTGGGAGTGGTTTGGGGCTGGGGAGGAGAGGATGGAAGGGTTGGCGTTTGTGTTAATACTTCTAATAACCTCTTTGTGGATAAGGCCGAGCTTTTGTGAAGGTACCTGTGCCCTTGCGACCTGTGCATGTGTAAGTAAAGCATATGCCCCAAGTTCCTGCATTTGTTAACACGTGTTTTAGGTGGTGGGGAAAGGGCTGGGATCCAGAAAGCCAAGGCTTCTAATCTGGGTTTTGACATTGACTTTTGTGACCTTTGGTAGCTCGTTTTATTATTCTCTCTCAGTTCCTGGGTTTGGATTTGAAAAAGAAAGTACTTAGTCCACTAATGCCTTACAACAACTGCTTAGTAATTCTTGCACAATGGTTTTAAAACTGACTAAAGCAGGGTTGGCACAAAAGTGTTAAGTGATAGGTGGAGAGGTACTGGGGAAGGTTTAGCAGACTTTTTGATCTGTGAGCTTACTTTGACAAAGACAAGTCCAGCTGTGTTGCTTTTACAGGTGTGATAGTGCTCACAGAAATCCTCGTGCTGCTCAGATTGTCTCCCTGTACTAACAATCTGTTTAGTTTTGCATTCTTGCTGCTGCACAGTTGAAAGGCCGGCTTAGCTGCTCCCCTGCCTTCTTAAATGTTTAGCACTTCTTGTGTCTCAGCTGCTTTTAGGGTGGTAATTCATCCACAGGTTATAAGAAAGTGAGTATAAGTTGGCCTGAAGAGTGTCTGTGCATAGCAAGACCTTAGCTGTGTTTGATTTACTCTCAGGAACACTTACATCTGCAAATCAGGACGGTTTGGGGAGTGTGTGGCACTTCCTTGCTAAGGTGAATGATGAATTCTTCACCCTTGATATTTTAATCAAGGCTGGACACCTCTCTGAAAGGTGTGATTTAGCCAGAGCCAAGACACCTTTCAGTTCAGGAGCATCTCTGTGCAATTTTGATAGAATGAGTACAGGAGGTGAGGTTAATGGAGTCCATCTGGCCCTAAACTTCCTGAATGTTCTTAGTTTAGGATCTGGTGTAATTTATAGCAGGATCTGTATGATTTATAGGGGGATTTTCAGAGCTATGCCTCTTAAAGCCCCGCAGAGGGAACACAGTAGGACTGTAGGAACTTGAGCAAAGCATTACCTTCTGGAACAAAACAGAGTATGAAAATATTGGAGAGCATTGTTGGATGCAAAGTCATGTTTGCCATTACAGGGATGCTGATCAGAGCACAGTGGTACTTTTCAAGCACTGAGCTCTGCGTGTGACTCATTTACCTCATACTGAGCAAAAATGCTTGTGAGCTACAAAAGTCCACACTTTCAGCATCAGGTGTATCACTGCTGATTCCAAGGCAGTGCTGGATACTCTGGGATCACAGTGCACTCGTTTAGGCTTTAAATCAGTATGTTTTGTTTTTTTTTTTGTCATGGAATAACTCAAGAATTTTGTTATGAAAAGAGCAGTGACAAGTTGTTTGACAGCACTAGAACAGATGATTTCTAATAAGTGCATTCAAAGAATGAGATATCACTCAAGGAAGAGAAAGTGTCTTCAGCTTATTCTGTAGTGACAGTTTCATTTTTTTGACAGCCTTGAAGAATCAACAAAACTTTTCCTGAACTCAGTGTATTTGCCTTTTTTTTTTTTTTGAAAAGGTGGTACAATGTAAAGTCCATAAAACTTTGACAAGAATATATAGCTGTGAATGTCTAAAGCTTGCAAGTTGTTATCTACTTAATAGTTGGAAGGTCTTGGAGTTTGATGAGTCAAGTTTCTTGGTGATTTTTTTTGGTGACTGGTTTTAGTGACTTTAAGGTTTGTTTTTTAGAGGTTGTCTTGAAGACTTTCTGTTCTATGATATTTAATTTGTTCCTGCAGTTAATGGATTCCTGAACTACTTCTATCTAATAAGTCACTTTAAAATATTTATCTTCAGTCAGAGACTGAATATTCCAATTAGCAAGGAGAGTGTCAGGGTGGTGAACAAGAAGCTTAGTGCCTGATCTCTCAGAATTATTTGTCTTTAATGCCTTGTGGCCTCACCACCTTCTGGTCTCAGGTTTTGGTTGGGTTTTGTCTTGGTAAAAGGGGTTGGCCTGTGGTTTGATTTTACTTTTAAAAGGATCTGTAGGGGTTCAGGCAATTCCTTTACTGAATTTCATCATCTCCATTTTTAGATTCTTCCAGTACATACCTGTCTTCATTGTGCATTCCTTTTCTCTCCCTGTGAGGGGAAGGTACAAACACCATTGAAATTGAAGATGGGATTTACTTTTCTGTAAATAATCAGCATTTGGCCTTTGCTGATGTTTTATTTTCCTATGGTGACAGTGCAAAGCTGTTTTCTGGGAGCATTACTAACTTTGTTCCTGATGATTTTTATCTCATGAGTTTGAAACTTGGGCAGGCCAAGCCATAACTCAGCAAGCTGCACTGTTCTTCTAAAGGCTGGGGCAACCCAAGGTGCCACTTGTTTTCCTTTCTCTTCAATTCCCTCTTCCTGGCTTGTACCAGCCCTTGATTTGGGAAGCCAAAGTAGCCCTCCAGCCAACATATTTGTAAGTGTGAATGTATGTGTACCTTTTAGGGTCGTGCTCTGGGAGTTTAGAACTCCAAATATATTGATGTAGGATGTCACAGGCCCCTGTGCAAGAGAAGAGGTGAGGATGCACAGCTGGAGGAAGGCACAGCAGCAACCCTCACTGGTCACCAGTGTGCTGCATCAAACCACTTCCCAACTGTACACTCGAAGAAGTTCATATTCCACTTCAAAAGGACATGGAGACCACCTTGGGAATCTTAAACCCCTGAATTTTAATGTCCCATTTGGCTGTGGAACTTTTCCTGACTTTACTGCCACAGTTTCTGACTGAGCTCTGGCTCAGGTAATAACTTTCTCCTCCATAAGTTTCTAGTGGAAGTGTCCCTGTCCATGGCAGGGGGTTAGAACTAGATGATTTTTAAGGTCTCTCCTGACCCAAACCATTCTGTGATTTGCTGAAACTCCAACTGTCTGCTTAAACACAGGTTTCACCTGTCTTTGGATGAGCAGGTTTGCACTGTGTGGTAGGTGTGAATCCTCTGTAAATACCTGCTTTTTACTTACTCCCTGTCAGCTCAGTTTCTCTTCAAATGGTCCACGATAACCACTCCTGCCAAAAACTGGCAGGGGAAAGGGGAATCTTCTGTTTCACATCAAGTGTTTTTGAGGTTGTAAATGCACTTTCAAAGTTGTAGCTTCCTTGTAAAGTGGTTTTCTTTTCTTTTTTTTTTTTTTTTTTTGCAAGCTTCTAGTCTTAGCAGTGTGAAAGTTCTAAAACCTCTATTTAAAACTGATAGATTAAATATTTCAGCGAAGTGTTTTCAAAATCCTTCAGCGTGGGAGAGGTGAGCTTAGGAAACTTTGCTCTGTGCCAAAGTTTGGATAAGACAGGATGTAATAAAAGCAAAGATCTGGCTGAGTGTTGCAACCTCTCCTGTAATTCACTGCACCACTCGGCTGCCTTTTAAGAAAAATCTGGAAAATCTGTGCTTTTATTGGATTCTTAACTTTGCCACTAGCTATAGCAGCGTTTATAATTTAAACTTTCACAAGTTTAAAAATAACCTATTAATTCCATGTAAGTGGTTTTAGATGTGTTGTAAATCCTAAATGACTGCAGTTAAGATCTTGTTTTATACTAATGCTTTGCATTTTTCCCTTTAAATTGGATTTTATACGAGAGCCTCGGTGTACTTGGTGCTGAAAGTAGGACTGGTAAGGCATCATCCCTGTTTTTCAGTCGTGGAAAACCTGGGGCATAAAAGAAACACCAGGAAAAATTAGGAGGCTGGCTGAGAAATCTTCCTGGCCTCATGGCAGGTGTAGGAAGAAGTTTTATAAGATCCATTCCCAATTTGCAAACTGTTTTGCAGTTTGTTTTTAGGAGTGATCGTGGCTTAAGATGCAGGCTGTTGGTGGCTTTGGTTCAGTCACTGCAGCACCTGAGCAGGTAACAGGAGCCACTGTGGTTATTCCAGCAGTGGGAGAAGGTGTTCCTTGCACGGGAGGGAATTCCTCCTCATGCCCAGTTTTGCAGAGTGGAAACAGAGGGATGTGGTGATTGGAAAGAGCTCTGCCTGAAGTGCCAGACGTGAGGTTAAAACCATTAGCCTAAATGTATCCTCTAATGGAATTCAGTAACATGATCCCTAAATGTAAGCCAGTTCTTACAAGTGCTGTGTCTGGGATACTTTGGGATGGATTTTGGTACAGCTGTGAAAGGAAAATGTGGTGCAGTAGTGCAGGTTCTGCTGCGTTTGAATTGTAAAGTATTTAAAATACTTCCCTTTTGGGGCTACTTGTGTGTTTAAATCTTCTTTAAATGGGAATAAAAGTCACAAGATCTGGGTGTTAAATGCATACTCTAAGGCTGACAGACTTAATGCCATCTTTGCTAATGAAATTAGTGCAAATTGATTAATTTTGTGAAAAGTGATGTTCTTGCTGATTTACAAACGTTTCTGTACTAACCCTTCTAGTATATTGTTTGTTTTAAACATTTAAAGTTATTCATAGGCACAAAGTTGATGCAAATACTGGATTTGGATTCATGTATGTTAATCCTGCTACTAATAATTTAGTATTGAAGTAAATCTTATAGTACTCTGTGGGGTTTATGATGTATAATAGTGACTTGGGCTGACTTCTGTTTGTGGAAACTTTTGTGTTTAGTAATACTCTCATACCTGAAAAGAAAACTTGGCCCATGGTTATGTTTTTTTTAAATAGTGTTGTGCAGGAGCTACTTTTTCTCTCTCCTCCCCACTCTCCCTATTTCGGTCTGGGTTTTTTTATTTACACAGTTTAACTTTCTCCAGAAAATTAAGTTACAAAGTTTCACATCCCGGTATGGGTTCGTTTCCAGCTTTAGATAAGGTTGGAGAGAAGGGGAAAGGAAAGGCAACAAAAACCGCCTCAAAATGAGGTGGAAACGAAGCACTCCCTCTGTAAGTGGAACAGCTGTAGATTAACTGCCAGACTTACCTGCCTGAAGACAGAGAGATAGATTTAAGTGTTTGGGGAACTGGTAACAAAGTCATTCTTTATTCAGCTCTCTGGCAACAGTGGTAAAACCAGTGGGTATTTACTTCTTTGATCACTGAAACAAAATTCTTTGCTGTTCATTTAGCATTTTAAATACACAATTCATGAACAGAACTTTGCTGAGAAGTGCCCTAAACAAGAAAGAACACAGATATGCAGAGTCTTAAATTGTCACTGCTCTTGAAGTGTGTAAAAAGAAAATTATATCTTAAAAATTCTCCACAGAACTGTTAGGACCAACAGTTTGCACGTGTTCACTTGAGGGCAAAGCATAACTATAACGTGCTAGTTTGTGGTGTGCCTTTTTTTTTTGGTGAGGTATAAGATTACATCTAGGTACTCTGCATAATTATAGCAATGTTCTGAGCAGTCTGGCTGAGGGTACTCTTTATTTAACTCCCCGCTTTTCTCAGGTCTGAGCCGAGACACAGCACTTGCCTTGAGCTGAAACTTTGTATACAAGGTTTTAATATAAGTACAGCTTCTCTTTTCTATGGAATAAGCTGTATTTTGGAACAAATGAGGGGCTGCTTAGAGGCTGGGTATTTCGATCCAGTTGGATCATGCTGCAGTTCTTGTTTGTTGTTTTAAAAAGCACTTGTTAGATTGTTCAGGGTTGTTCTTGGATACTGCTAGAAATGTGTTTTCCTGCCAAATAAAAACTTAGCAATAATTATATTTGCTTCAGCTATATTAGAAATGGAGTTAGGATCGTGCTGTATCACAGGGCTCTGGAACTGCAGCTCATGCAGTTTGGGCTGCTTCATTTCACCTTTGATACAGCTCTTGGTTGAGAGCTAACTTGGTTAATAACTCACCATCCAGGTGGAGATGCTCCAAGACATTATTCTTCTTGGGCTGAAGAGGACTGTGTGTCTGTGCCTGCAGGATAAGCTGCACGAAGGAACCTTCTGTCTGGGGAGTTTTAGCCCACAAGCTGGGCACTAAAGGCTCAGGTGGTCAGAGACTACAGAGTTCATACTTAGACTTTAGAGAAGTGATCTCTGGGTTCACAGGTGGGCTGCACTGGGCCCTGGCAATACTGGCTCTAGCAAGTCCTTGTCATTTGACATGCCTTACACTTGTAAACTTGGATTATCCAGAGCTCTTGTGCCAGCACATGTTTGTGCCAATCATGCACTGTAGTCCCGGTTTAGCTGCTGCACTTGAGCTCAAGGCTGCAGACACAGGGCTGTCAAAGGCTGTGCATCCACTTAGACACCCATATGTACAATTAGGAGTTTCTTTTATCTCTGCCCATCTTTCCTGAGTGCACAGGAATCTGCACTCCCTGTGGATACTGCCCTGCTCTGAGCATTACTCAGTGTTGCTGCTGCAGGTCATAATGTCATTAATCCCTCGTGCTGCCTAATCCTTCAGTTAACATATGACTCAGTTTTCCTTTCCTTTTCCTATTTCATGGTAAAATTCCGGTGAACACAGTGGCTGTGCAAGTGGCTTGAGAAGTGTTTGGGAAGGAGTTGGGTTCTTTCCTTTTTGGGGGTCTTTCTTCCCAATATTTCGGAATGACTCCGTCTCCTTGACCATGGATTCTGTGACAATGCCATTGGGATTTACTGCCAGTCACAGCTCTTAGCAAATGAAACCTCGGAATAGTTAAAGTGTGTGAAATTAACTCTGCTTGTTTGTTTGTTCTCTGGTGTCATATGACTGAAAACTACCCTTTCTAAAGATTAAATGCAGCAACACTTTTTCTCCAATCCTTTGTGGCCTTGACATTAAAACCAGACAAAAGCTAAACATGTTATCTTCCACAGCCCTTGTACAGGAAAATTCAGAACAGTATAAAAGAGGAATAGACTTTTTTTCCCTTCTGCAGAAATTCATATGGAAAGGTGATTTATGCCTTAACCTGGTGTTTTATTTTGTTTTATGTATTTTGCCCTTTTCAATCACACATGTTCTTGCCTATAGACTTTGTGAAATAATGAATGTGGTTCTCTCCAGGATAATTCATTGGTTGTTAATTGTAAGTTTATTGGAATGTAACAAAGAAAGAAGAGTCTTCTAGTCATATTAATACTTTTGGAGATGTTTTTAAAATTCATTTCATTATCTTTTTATAGCCTTAGGCAAACAAATTTTGTGTGGCTGTTTCACTTAAAAAAAAAAAAAAAAAAATGAACAATTGGTGGCTTTTGGTGGCACTGTAGATCCCAAACTGAGAATGCCTACGTGTATGTTTGTCTTTAAGGCCATGGTAGGGGAGGAGTGTGTAGGTGCCATCGTCTGCAAGCTGGATATGCACAAAAAGATGTTCCGCAGAGGTTATATAGCCATGTTAGCAGTGGATTCCAAATACAGAAGAAAAGGAATTGGTAAGAATAGCCTTTTTTGTTCTTTCTTGCTTCAGTCCTGTTGTTGGGATAACTGCAGCTGTCATAAAGATTTAAGCTGAACTGAACTGGTGGTTTGTCTGTCATCCCCTCCTTACTCAACCTCAGGAGCTCCCCGGTGGCTTTTCTGATTTTGTTAAAATAACCTGAAGTGCCCTTTGAGGTTCACACCTGGGATATGATAAAGCTGAAAAGAAAGGCAGTCAGCAGCCCCTGACCTCTGCCTATTACCCCTGTCAAATCACACCAGTGGGAATTGCTTTGTGTTTTTACATGTGCCCTTATCACTGTATTTCCATGTTGTGTTCAGTCTCTTCTTTCCAGTGAACTTATTCCCTGGCTTCTCCCTATAAATTATGCATATATTGCCTGTCGGGGAGGATGTATGGAGCTCATTATTGTATTAATAAGTGAAGAGAAATAGCTGTGTATTGTTACTTGAATGATTGAAATGGAGATCTGTTCTGTTGGGAAGTTACATGGTAAAGAAATCACTCTTGGCAGGGAGTTTGCCCTCCCTCATTAATCAGTTTTGCCCTGATGAAGGGATTTTCATTCTGACACCAGTTATCCAAGTTGGCTTAATTAAAGACCTGTTCTTATGGAACTCAGGGATTTTTTTTTTTTGTGCTGGTTATTGTGAAATTACATTTTGGAACATATTTTTAACTTCAAGCTTACATGTCAGCTTTAAATGTGCTTCACCACTCATTTACACTGAGCAGCTCCTGCTTCTGTGAGTAAGGACAGAAAATGACTTACAACTGAAAAATACACTTGATACATTGCAGAATGTACCAGCGTGTTTGCTCTCTTCAAAAAAATAACCTTGCAAAAAGAAACTTGCAGTGTGTGTATTACCATGACTATTCAAGCATGTGCTGGTTTGTTTCTCTCCAGTGCAATTCAGGAGCCATTGTTGGTTTCTGTAGTGGAGCAGAGGGGAGAGGATTCTGAGAAATCTGTCTGCTTTCCTTTTAGCTGAGTCATGAAGGAGTCTGCCATAATTTAATTGCAGGTGCTTGGATTCATAAGTAAATAAGAACTAACGCTGTTATTATGAAGATCTCTGCAAGACTTTTCCTTGGCTTTAGTCAGTTGGCTATGTTAGAATTATATAAATAGAATTTATCTTTAAAGCCTTGCTTACTTTGGCATTATATATGTTGACTTTTTCCTACATTTGCCACCTTGCTGTTTCTCAAAGTGTGCTGTTAATCTGAAGATCTGCTTTAAATGTAGTACAGTTTTATCATATGTTCCATGAAAATCTTAATTGATTAAAGTTTTGAGAACACTTTAAAACATTCTCTAGATTCCTTGGGGTTTTTTTTCCTTTTCCTTAGCCTTCTTATGGAAATGAGATTTATGCAATTTCATTGAACAGCAGTTTTTTCCACTAATAACTTTGAAATCAACTTTCAATTTCACCCCAATTCTACAGACAGGTAGGGATATTACATTTGTAGAACTGTTGTGAAGTAGATGAAAAATAATGATAAAAAATTAAATTAAAGCTTGACTGAGGGGAAGGGATGGGCTTCAACAATATTATTAGATACTAGAAAATCCAAAGGGGAGTGAGCCACAAGAGAAGTGGTTTCATAAGTTCTGTTACTAATAGAAGTATTTGTTTTAGTAAGAGGAAATTCCCTTGGAAGATGAATGTCCTTCAAGTACATGCCAGCAGATTTTGACTTTAAATGCAACAAAAAGGAATGAATCACATCTTGGAAGGCTATATATAACACTGTGTTAAGCATAGCAGCCTGTTTCTAATATCCTTGTGTTAGAAGAATCTTGCACTTAAGCTGAGTCTCTGGGTAACCTCAAGGATTATTTTATTTTAATGTTCAAACTTGAGGCTGCAGCTTGACTGCAACTTCTTGGGTGTTTCTTTCTTTCTTTCCTCCCTGCCTTGCCCAGGTGTCATGTCATGTAGGTAGCACACATTAGTCATATATAAATTAGCTTTTTTATTATTACTATTATTTATTTTTGCACTGCAACTCTGACACTGAAATCTGTGTTTCAGGTACAAACTTGGTTAAGAAAGCTATTTATGCTATGGTTGAAGGAGATTGTGATGAGGTAAGATTTTTCTAATCAAAAACTTCCATAATGTAAATGGTCTGCATTCTCTTATGTATGGGTTGATTTCACAGGTTTTTCTTCTACAGGAGAGGGGAGGTGGGTTGGTAGGAGGTTCTTTTTAATGAAAGGAAAAACAAATGGCACAAATAGGACATGGATTTTGTAAATTTATCATAAGCAGTGGAATTCAGCGCTTCAGGTCCTGTTTCACTTTGGGAAGCTGCCTCAGCCTTCCCTCCCAGGCACATTTTCCTCCAAGGCCTCCAGTTTAAGGAGCTGCTGAGCAGTGTAAGGTGGTGTTGTGTGTAGCCCCTGGAGCTCCTGGAGCAGTGTGCTGGGGTGCTGGGGTGGGTTTATCCCTCCAGTCATCAGCCTGCTCTGACACTGCACAGCTCCTTGTGTAGCACAGCAGAGCTGCAGTGAGTTAGCATGTCAGCAAAAACTGGGAAGGAAAGCGACTGTCAGACTTTCCCTGGCCTAAATATTACTAGTCTTTTACCACATTATAGCCCCTAGTCTTTTTTTTTTAAAATATATATATCTATATTTAAAGCAACTATCTGTGCTTATGTGCCATGTTTAACTTGTGAGGAGCTCTGCCTTCATCCATTCTCCTTGATCAGCTTATCTGTCCCTTTAACTCCCATCTCCTTGGCTCGATGCAATTGTTAGCTTGTTCCTGATATGTGAGCACCAGGTCGTTTCAGTGTGTCATAGTTAAGGCTCCTTTGATCTCTCTGTTATCTTGTTTCAACTGCTCCCTCAATTGTCCCACTGCCCTGTGGTGAAGTTTCTTATTCAAAGCTGCAATTTGTGTCACAGGACTTCTGGCACATACTCTGTTTATTTTTCCACTTGTTGCCTCTTGCAGCATCCCTGCCTGTGTTCTGACTTCATTCATTGAGAGATTTATTTTTCCCCTCAGATTCCTTCATGCCTTTACTTACTGGTGTCTTTTTTTCCCCCCCTCTCTAATTGATGCTGTACTGGGGCAATACAACTCAACCTGTAATTCTTTTAAGCTCTTTGTTTTGTTGCTTCTCTCATGGTATGTAACATGCTTTGCTCTAGTCTTTTTTTACTACTTACTACATTGAACTAATCAAAAAAAGGTTTGTTTGTTTTCCCCATTGCTTTCCACTGTGGTGTTGAGTTGATTTGCCATTGCTAGAGTATCCAACATTTTAAAAAAAATTGCAAAATAATGGAGGATTAGTGTCCACATCACAGCTGGAGAATTGAGATGAAGAGAAGGGGAGTGAATTCCCACTGTTGTTAGAGAGTCAGGAGTAGAAGTGGCTGTTTTTACTCAAGCTCTGGGTTGCAATAATTACTGTCTGATTTCTGATTGTGTGATTGCAGTTTCCCATGTACCTTCATTTCTGATTGGTGCTCATACACACAGTGACCTCTCCTGTGCCTTTCTGAGTTTTTTCCTACCTCTGTAATATTAGTCCAAGAGCCCTTCTTGCTATTTTTCTGTCTTCATAAAAGTGAAATAAATGTGATAAGTGTTGCAGGCTGGTCTGCAGTGAGGCCTCATTAAGTCTTAGTCACACATTTTCATCTCTGGTGCTGTATAAATGCTTTGGAAGGGCAGAGGGCATTGTTCAGATACTCCTTCTGTCCCTCTTTATTTGAAGGCCCTGCAATTCAGACTCCTTGAAATCTGTGCTGTAGGTGCAGGCATGGTTCAGTTCCAGCTGGGAATCCATAACTCTCTTTGTGGGATGAGGATTTCAAACTCATTATTCCCTGCTTTTTGAGGGCTTCTACATCAGCTGAGTCTTGTGCTGGTGCAGAACTTTGCACTAAATTTTGGAGTGTGGGTTGCAAGCTGAGTATTTTATTGATGTTTACACCATCCACAGAGGGACATGACACTGGTTTATTAATGTTTTTTTCCACATCTGTGTTACCCACAGCCGAACAGCCAGTGTTTTCATGGGATTTTTTGCCACCAAGTGTAGGGTTCCTCCACATACACATGGGGCAAAATAATGATGTTGGTCATGTGTGCCACAGGAGTTTTCAGTCAGGACTAGAATCTGAAAAACCCCCACAAGCCACCCATTAAAAGTTCTGTGCAACTCTTGCCCTCGCCAGTTTTTGCAACAATTGTCAGGAGATCAGTTTCTGGTTAATTGATGCTTAAAGCTGATCAGACACGAAGTAGTGCATCATAGTAATTTGTTCTGCATGAGATGTGTAAATAGTTTAATCATCCCTGCTGCTCTTAAGGTGTTTTCTTACGTCTTTTAATAAAACCAGAAGCATGATGAAAATAAAAAGATGCTGCTACTTGAGATAAGATGAACTGCAACTCTAAATAAAAAAGCTATTTTCTGAAACCTGCTTGGAATAGGATTAAAAACATAAATATGCAGGTGTGGGTGTCATGTAAAATTTCCAAAGGCTGCTTGAAAACTCTTCCCTTCAAACTAATTATGGAATAGATGCAGTAAACAGACTTAATAATTTATGGTGTAGAATCTGATAAATGCTTCGTTCAGTGTATTGCTCTTCGAAGTAACAGATTGGACTTTTGAGGAATCAACACTGAGTCTTGAGAAACAAAGAATTTATACAACACCATAGATGACAATCTTGACAAATCACTACTGATGTGTGACATTTCAAATATTTTAGTGATATTCAAATGTTTTAGTGATTAAGGATGTTTGGGAATAAACTTAAGCCAGGCCTGTGGAAGGAATGATTTACAGTGTGAGCTCCTGTGCTCAGCCCCTGCCTAGGAGGCAGTTTGTGCTGGATTCCACCCCTCAAAGCTGAGGCAATATCCTTGCACAGGGGTGGTTTCTCTGAGCAGGCTGTGGGGGGAGAAGGGAAGAGGTGAATTGGCTGGAATGGAATCCTTGTGGAAGGGGAGGAGCTGCCCATGGAGCTGCCCCTGGCCTACATTGGAATAGAAACCAGGGAAGTGATCTGAGACTGGGGGTGGCTGAGTGAACTAGAAATAACCTTCAAGCTTGAAGAAAGTACAGCCTGCTTGGAGCTGGAGTGTCTGGAGAAAACATCACAAAACTTGGGCATCTTTGGGTTTCATTTTTTTCTGCCTTTGTGACTTTCTCAGGCATTTGATGTTAATGAATTCTGATATTTGGGGTAGTGAAGTCTTAAGGCCCTGAGTTTCCAACAGGTCACAGTGATTTAGGAAAACTACAGGCTGGTTGCATAGGAAGGGTGAACTATGGAAATAAATCAGGTCAAGGTGAATAGTTTTGCTCCCATCTCCAAAGTTTTGAAACTGTTTTTCTTCCAGTTTAAAAAAGGAAAGCATTGCTAACTGCAGCAGGGTGGTGTCTGCCTGCTTTCTGTACATTTGCTTTGTTTTTACCGACAAGCAGTTTTCCAAAATTGTACTGCTGAAGGTCTTCCTGTTTTATATCCCTTAATGACAGTTAGAAAGGAGGAGTTGTTCATTCACATGTTGGTTTTCCATCTGTAACAAATGACTGAGTGTCTGCATACAATTAATTCACTTCATGTTACTGAAATAATGTACCATGCAACTGGTAACTAATCAAAAGAAGACTAAAAAAGTTTTTTTTAAAGCAAAACGTAGGGCATGAAAAGGAATTGTGAATTTCTATTGAAACTTCAGGTTGATTTAAAGTGAGGTTTTTTTGATCACCAATGACATGTTGACACTGCTGTAATTTTAAGTCACTACCACACTAATAAAAATTGTGTGTGTATTTTTATAGAATCCTATTTGAAATCATTACATTATTAATATTTTAGTTTTTCCTTAATCTCTAAATCACCTGAAGTATGAAGTGTTAGATTTTGGATACTGCTTTTCTATAAAAGATGAGCCATTTAAATTGATTAAGGACACTGGACAAGCCCCCATAACTTGAGTCTGATGATGTGTCAGCATTAAAATAAGAATAGTGAGTGCTGGGAGCACTTTCTTCATTTGCCTGTTTGCTTTGATTGTATCCTTTCCATGACTTGGTTTTTAAAGCTGAGTTCATTCAGAGTTTGAACTGAAGAAGCAAGAAAGTTTCACCACTCCATTTATCTTCAGTTTAGGAATTGATTCAAGGTATGACCATGTAGTCACAAGAAACATTGCACTCTACTCTCAACTTTTCTTGCTTCTAAACCCAATTAAAATTAGAGTTGAGCTAAAAGGTCAGGTTTACCAAATTTAAGATAAAGGAGGAAGTAACAACCTTCAGAAAGTTGCCACCTGAGCAGAAAATGCTGTTAAATCCAGTCCTTTGCTGTTCTCCAGGGGGGATTTGATTGTTTTATCAGAGGATATAACAGTCCTGTGTGTACAACAAAATCGACCCCCAGAAGAGCAGAAATAAATTTAATGATTTAAAGTTTTGGAGCTTGATTGAAAATCTCACACAGGAGAAGGTGCATTTTCACCAAAGAAAGCTAATGAAATTTGAATAAAATATGCCTGTGTTTCCTTGTTAGGTAATAGAAACCTGTCTTTAGCTGCAGTATGTTGAGATCAGGGAATTACTTTTCATTGTGCTGAGGCTTTCTTAGAAATACCAGAGCAAATCTCCTGCATTTGCTTTCAAGATGAGCATTCACTCAGGTAGTGGGATTCCAACAAACCTGTATTTCAACATTTAACCACTCCCTTCAGTTCAATCACCTGCAGTGTTGGAAGGGTTTTAGCACTGCAAGGTGTTGGAGCTTGCAGTTGAATAGAGACTGGTTATATCACTGTGCCAGGTTACTAAACTTCTGAGAGTGAATGCCATTTGTAGCTAAGAATTCAAATAATCTACTGCACAGTGCATGGGACACATGTCCTCTCTGGCATTAATATTTCGGTTTTGATTTGAGGTTGGGAGTTGTACAATGTGTAAAATATAGGAAAATTATTGTGCTTCCATTATTAGTTATAAATGAATAGTTAGCCATTTTAATGGGTAAGGATGTTAAGAGGGCTCCAAGTCACAAGACTTGTAGTGTTCTGTGGAGTGCCAGCTAGAGAAATTCAATCTCTGATTCTTGCCATAAGACTAAGAATTGAATTAGGTTGTCTGAAGTGTACAGCTCTGCCCTGCTGTAATTTAAGAACTCTGATGATTAATATTTTAATGTGTGACTCTTAGTTCCTTTTTGTAAAACGAACTACTACCAAGTCTTACACTGTTCACTGGGTTGTTTATTGTTCTTTCAACATCCTTACACTGAGAAGTGCAGGTGGAATCAACCACTGGAATGTGGTTAGAGTGGCTTGAAACTTGAGTCAAACATATACATTAAATAGATTTTCTAATCTCAGTGAAGGTGAGCAGTCTAAGCACTGCCTGCCTCCCTCTTTCACACTGGTTTAGCCATTCCTCAGGCTGCAGGAAACAAACCCCATGGAGAGAAAAAAGAGAGGTTTTCTGCCAGGTGGCTTTGGAAGTAGCTCAGCAACCAGCCTGGTGAGCTGGCAGGATTGGTGAGGGGCAATGGCAGTGTGTGCCTGGAGGCAGTGGGGCCACAGAGGCCAGAAAGCAGATTGACTTCAGCTGCTCTACAAATCCAGGCTGAAGTTTTAGTCCTGTATTTCCATTCTGTGCTCTTTCTGCAGTGACCATCAGCTCCTGTTCAGTGTGTGAATGTTCATTGTCATGGGTACATATGAAGTCTAGTCAGCTTAGTGGTTCAGCCTGTGTTCTTGTGCAACCCAGGACTTGTCCTTAGGAGCAGAACCCTTAAATGGATGAGTTGGACAGCACTGAAGAGGCAGAACAAGTTCTTATTCTGTGGAATGAGTGTAGGGATAACCAGTTGTGCCAGAGCTCTGTCCAGTGCATGTGGAGAAAAGAGGGAGAAACTATTCAGAGGGACACACTTAAGTTTAGTAATTAATGTCTTGTTAGTGCCAGTGTAGTTTTTTTGCCTGCACTTGAGACTTCTGGAACAGTGTCAGGTCTCTGCTTAATTTGGACTACACTTACGCTTGGATTTGGTCTGAGTTATTACTGACAGGTGTTCCTGAATTAGGATCTTACCATCACAGAGGGAACAAGATGGCAAAAGCTGCTCTTTCTTCCTGGTGTGCACTCTGATTTGAGTTTGGGGTGTTGGCACACAGACTGGATGGGCCCCTGAGCAACCTGGTCTAGTGAAAGGTGTGATTGGAATGAGATGAGCTTGAAAGTCCCTTCCAACCCAAACCATTCTGTGATGCTCGTGTTGAGAGCAAATACTCGTTGCAAACATTGGATCTGACTGCTGGTATCAATCTGAAGCTTTTATCTGAGTCTAAATCTAATGAATTAGAGGTCAAAGATATTAAATAATTAAACAAATACTCATGTGCCAAGTTCTTGTGACATGCAGAAGAGGTTCAGTTGCTCATTCAAAGTATGTTTTGGACCCTAACCTGTTTCGTAACGTGGATTTTGGGTGGGGTTTTCTTGAAGGGGGTATGTTGGGAGATGGGGTGTTGTTTGTTCATGTGTTTTTTTTCTCCTAGTTATGAGGTGGTGAGTTGAAATACAGTTTACAGCCAGGAACTAAAAATCTCGACATGTTGTTTACAATTACAGTTGTTGATTAACTGCTAGGTTTTTTTAAATGTGGCAATGAATGCTTGATGTTGAAATGGATGCTTAATGTGGAAATGGATGCTTAATGTGGAAATATTGCTTCATTAAGTAAGGATATAAGAAGGAATTAATTCCACTCCTTGCTAATAAATGTACCTTCAAATAAAACCTTTGAAATGGGTTCAGTAATCACGTAATTGCCTTTCCTTACTTAAGCTAACGCAATATTCTTTTTTCTATTTTTTTTTTTCTTTTTTTTATTCTTCTCCCCTTCAAGGTTGTATTGGAAACAGAAATCACAAATAAGTCCGCTTTGAAACTTTATGAAAACCTTGGTTTTGTGCGAGACAAGAGGCTGTTCAGATACTATTTAAACGGAGTTGATGCACTGCGTCTGAAACTATGGCTGCGTTAGGAGAGCCCATCCCACGGAGCGCCCGCCGGCCCGGCACCTCAGAGTCGGCCTTTGCATGCATTGCAATTTGTCCCAAATTGCTTTGCAGGTGGACTTAGTGATTCCCATGCAGCTCTTAAAACCTGTCAGTGTCCCATTGAGTGTCGCACATAATTTCGTTGCACTTTGGCATGGCGCGTTCGTTCCCGAATTAAAGCCGGTTCTTTGCGACTCCCGAGTCCTTTTGGTACCAGCGAGATGTGCCAGTTGATAGCCAAGATAATGTTCATTCTGTTTGCAAGTCTGCTGACTGTCTGACATACACAGAACCTGTATGGGAACGCCACTTTTGGTTCCAGAAAATTGAAACAACAACAACGACAACAACAACAAACAAAAATAAAAGCCAATGTAGATTGTAAAATTCTATAAGTATACTAACATTTCATACGAAAATTGCCATAGTTTTCTGGGGAAGAAGAAGAAGAGGGAAAATGAAAATAAATAAAAAAAAAAAAGGCTTCAATTTTAGGTTTTATTTTTCAATATTGAATTTTTTCCATTCTTAAATATTGGTACCTCAGTGATTAGTGAATGAAAAAATGTATTGTAGGGTGGGGTGTGTGTTACAACGAGTAACAGTAACCATTAAATTGCGTCTGCCAGTGCCTGTATAGATAAGTATATTTGTCTTCACCTCTGAGTTTGGAGTGCATGCTTTTATTCTTTTACTTTCTTCAATTGTCTTTGCAAGGAAAAAAAGAAAAAGAATCTGCTTTTATTTAAATTCTGGATTTGATAATAAATTATTTCAGATTTTTATAATTTGGATACTTCTCCCAAACGAGGGTTTGGAAGGCCCTTCTTCTAGCAAGAAGTGTAAGCTATTTTGAAAACCTTGAGTAGCTGCTAAAAGAGAACCTGATGGCACCAGTGAGTCTCTGCTGGGTTTGGATGCACTTTTTTCATTAAAAGAGTGAGGGACTTTTGAAAGAAGATATAGAAAATTAATGTAAATTGGTATGATTTTTATTTAATCGAAATTATTGCTAGAAGCTCTGAAAAACAGCTATTTTAAGATAGTTGGAACAATTTATTTTTTTTTTCAGATTCAGATTGCTTTGCTTCAGTGTTCTAAAATGCTTCAATCTTTGGTTCTTGGTCTTGGAAATAAATTTCGAGGTGTATCGTATGCATTTTTAGCTGCTCTCATTTTCTCTAAACTTACATGAGCTAAATTATTGGGGGATTTTTTTCCCCTCCAAAATCAAAGCAGCGGGGAAGGAATTCTGTCTCCCTTTCTCTCTTTCTCACGTTTGCTCTTGCTCTGTTTTTCTCTATTTTTTTCCCTCTTTAATTGGGCTTATAAATTTTATAATCCCCATCAATTTTTTTTTTTTTCAGTAATTAGTGTCGAGGCTTTCTTGTTCAGTGTTGATTCCATAGCCCAGTTCTATGAATCAGTTGGGTTGGGTTTTGGGTTTTTTTTTTTCCCCCCCCATTTTCAAAGAAAAAAAAAAAACAAACAAGGTTTTAGTTGACTTGTGGAAGCACTGCTGTAATCCCAGGATATTCAGAGTTGGAAGGGACCCCACAAGGATCATCGATTCCAGCTCTTAAGTGCATGGCCCGTATGGGAATGGAAAGGATGAACTCTCAGTGAACCTTCTGGAGTCGAGCGAACTCTTCAGATTTGCCTTACTACACTTTTTGTTTTTATCTTTAGGGTTTGGTTTGAGTCATGGGGTTGGTTTATTTTTTTTTTTTTTTTTTTTTCTTTTTTTTTTTTTTTTTTTTTTTTTTATTTTTTTTACAAGTCACTGTTGCTATTTNTTGCTAATTACTGTACACTTAAAAACAAAACCAACAAAACCCCTACCTCCAGTAACATTTGGAAAAAAGAGCCCTGTGCAGGAAAACTGGATTTAAAGCAAAGCCGCCTTTTGCACAGACCAATCGCACATGGTGATGGACGTTTCTTACCATGTACAAATCATGAGTTGTATTTGAAAATAAAGATTTTTAATGGAAATTGGCCCTTCTGAGTTTTCTGCTTGTAGACACCAGCTGTGCTTTCCAGGGGGCTTGTTCCCCTCAGTAAAGAAAACTCATCTTTAAAAGGGTGCCCAGGACAAAAGTGTTCTGGCACTCCCAGGACATGTCAACATAAAGCCTGTGTGTTGCCACTTCTGCCTTGTAACATGATAAAACCTTTTGTCATCCCCACCCTTCAGGTTTGCCAGTTTTTCTGGGTGGCTTTTCAGCAGTTTCCATCGTTGTTAGAACTTAAATGTTGGCAAGGAATCAGTCGAGTCAGGTTTCTCCCACCTGTGGTCCAGGATGTAGTGACTGCTCTGGGTGGCTTGAGCTGAGAAGACAGATCAGGGAGGTTTCATCCCTTGGAAACAGCTGTTGGACTCGTATCACAAATTCCAAACTGGGCTGTCTTGTGTGTCTGCTGATGTTTAAATCTGAAAAGCCAGACAGGCAGGTTTTCTATTGGTTAATATTTAAGCCGTGGGTGTCTTCACATTCAAAAGCCGGCTTAGAAGTGAACTGAAATTGCCTCTCGCTGCCAAACCCATCCTTCCTGAGCAAACTTCAAATACAATTCTGGTTGTTTATTGTGAGGAGTAGCTGTTGCCATGCACATTTTGAAAAGACTGTACAAAATAGATGCAGGTCCCCCCCCTTTTATTTTTCTTTCCAGAGGGCACGTGGGCTGAAAGGTTCTGCCATCGCTGCCGTGTCACACAGTTCACCACCGAAGACGCTGGAGCTGCATGTCTTGGGTCATACTAAACAGACTTGTTCTCTGTGTTGCTTGGGATTGGGGTATCAAGTGGGAAGTCCTGAATTTGCAAATAGCTTTTCAACAGGAACCTAGCAAGGAGAAAAGGTGGTTATTCCTCCTCTCTTGTTGCTAAAACACAGTCCTCTCCCCCTCGCCTTTTGCATTGACAAATCTGACTAAAGGAGTTCATTGCTTTTCTATTTAAATTTGCCCAGATGTTGCTACTGGCTGACATGTCGGTCTGGATGTTTGCATTCTGTTGTTCTTTTAAGAAACGATCAGGTTCATCACCTTCGAGGCATCACGGAATTGGCGTCACGTGGCACGTCACAAATGATTTTTCAGGGCACTGCAAGACTTTGCTACAACTCAGTGCTGTGTCGGAGAAATTCAGGTCTTGTATGAACATTACAACCTATATGGGAGTTCAGGTATCAAGTGGGCATCTGAGAATAGCAAGTGTGTCTCAAAATACTGGACTGCTGTTTTGAGTGGATTATATTCTTCTGGTCCCTTTATCCTTTTTGATGAGAACAAAACCAGTGGGGTTATGAAATGTACAAGTTGTCTAAATACAATGCAGTCAAATAAATGGTTAAGTTGTTTATCTATTTCCTTTTGAATGGGAATGTTGGAATCACTGTTTTGCTTTGTCTACAAAATACAAATACACATTTGCTCAAGATCAGGCAACCTGGTCTGGTGGGAGGTGTCCCTTCCCATGGCAAAGGGTTGGAACAAGATCGTATTTAAGGTCCCTTCCAGCCCAAACCATTCTGGGATTCTGTGATTAAGAAAAGTGGAAAAACTTTGACAAGAGAAAGTCATTTATCGCTACTTGGTTGAGTCATTTCTATGCCTGTGTTGGGAGCACCTTGACCATCATTTACCTGAACATCAGTGCCACAGCTGAACTAAAATGGGTCCTTTTTTCATGCCCTTTAAGTCATGACTAACCAGACTCTCCTGGGAGGTAAGGACTGGGAGTGCATTATTTCAGTTGCAACAAGCAGGAGACGAGAACTCTCTCTCTTAAAAGCACCCAGGGGAACCTGTGGATTTTGAAAACCCTTTGTGCTTTATTCCTCCTACCATTATGTCCAGGCTCCTAAAATGTTCTGAGAATTTGCCAGCAAGGGTTGCCTGTCTGGCTGTGTGTTGGAGAGGTGTGCAGGTCGCTGAGAGCTGTAACCAACTTCAGCTGGAGATTGCTGCTCATCTGCCAGAAGCTCCAAGTGTTCTCTGCTTATTTTGTGATTCCTTGCAGCTCCCAGAGGCTCCAAGAGAGCTGGAGAGGGACTTTGGACGAGGGCAGGAAGTGACAGGCAAGGGGGAATGGCTTCAAACTTGGCACAGGATGGGTTTAGATCAGCTATTAGGAAGAAATTCTTGTCTGTGACAGTGGTGAGGCCCTGGCACAGGTTGTCCAAAGAAGCTGTGACTGCCCCATCCCTGGAAGTGTCCAAGGCCAGGTTGGACGGGGCTTGGAGCAACCTGGACTAGTGGAAGGTGTCCCTGCTCGCATCAGAGAGTTGAAATAAGATGATTTTTAAGGTCCCTTCCAACCCAAACAATTCCATGATTCTGTTCTAACCATGATTCTCCAAATGTTTAGCCCTTGCAGGTGGCTGGAGCATGTAATCTCCAGGTGGGAGATACACATTTGAATTCCAGCTCTGCGTGGACCAGGACTTCTATCCAGGACACAAGAAATAATCCATCAATGAAAAAAAAACCTAGAGAACAGCAACAAACAAAAAAACTTAATCCAAAATGGCTTTTCAACTTCTGTGATAGATGTTTTTCCTACTTTCTGAACCAGCTAATGCCTTAATTTTGGGGGGTTTCTTTAAAAACAAACAAAAAAAGCAGGAAAAAGCCTTTCTTCTGAAGAGAACACTTCCCTCTGGGTGCTGAAGGTCCAAAGGAGGTTGTGGCTAAAGGTGGAATGTGGGAGCTCAACAGTAACTGGTTTCTACTCTGTGTCTGTAACAAGAAACCACCTGTTGCTGCCTTTTTTTGTTTGTAAAACACCAGTAAAGACGAAGGGGGGAAAAGTAGGTGCCTGAGCAGCTTTGCTAAGGTTTATGCCAAGCTGACTTTATTACTGAGATATAATTACAGTAATACGGAATTGTAGAATATTCTGAGTTGGAAGGAACTCCAAAGGATCATCGAAGTCCAACTCCCGGACAAATTTTATTTTCTAATCTATTAATTATATTATATTGGCCCTGCAACCCCCTTCCTCTGCTAATCCATGCTCTAGCCACGTGAACACACTCCTTTCCACGAGCAATTTAGAGCAGACAACTAATTGAATACTCTCGTGTTGCCACGGCTCCCTCCCGAGGGATGGAAAAGGCTCTTAGTCTAAAGCAAAATTAGTCTTTAATATTGGCAAGAGCAAACAAATGAGCCCTCAGACTTGGATGCATTTGATGAAAGGGGTTGATGTGTCACTTCTGAAGTGCTCTGAGTGTGCTCCAACCTCCTTGACTGGGAGTAGAAGGGTTTGCTGGAGGAGCTCGTTGTATTGAGAAGGAAACCAGCTGCTCTCGAGCCAAATTAAGGATGTCCTGCCCTCTCCTCTCCCTTTTCCACGCTCATCTGGGAGTCCTGCAGCTTTCCAGGGAAGGAATGGCAGTTTCAGGTTCAGCTTGCACCAGCCACGGTGATACAATTCACCAAAAAAACGGGATTTAATTTTCCTCCCCCATTTTTTCCCACAGATGACTCAATTCAAAACCCTCTGGGGTGTCCGTAGGTCCAAAGTCTCTCCCGTGGCTGCATTTTTAACAGCAATAAAGTGAGCTTGTTGGGTATGAGCGAGCTGGGCTGTCTGAAAATGTAAACAGCCTCAAAAAGTAAATAAATTGGGAAGTGGTTCAAACCACAAATAGCAGCTGGAGTAGTTTTCTGCAAACGAGATTTTTATCTCGGTCTCCGAGAGTGACACTCAAAAGAATTGCTCTCTCAGGGCTGGAAAAGAAGTTCTTCATTACAGGAAACAGGAAAAATGCGATTAAAAAAGAGAAAGTGCCCTCCTTGGGGTTTGCTTTTGTTGTTTTGTTGGAGGGGAAATTGGAAAGCAGGAGATCCCTGGGCTGTCTGTGAACCAGCGATTGCTCCAATGGTTTCATTTCTAACCTGACCAATGGAATATGGAGTATATAACGGGTGTTTCCAGAGGTGCTGCCTCACAGTGGGCAGTGGCAGGAGCTGCTCTGGAATCCCAGTTCTCTACTGTGTCAAAATAGGCCCAAAATGCATTTATTGGAATGTCAAACTTGGATGCTTTGGCTCTGTCTGTGTGGAAATAGCTTTTCTATCTTTTTACCAGGAATCCTGTAGTTCTCTGTGAGATTTTTTTTGCAGTATACTGTGTGCTCTTGGAAAGTCCTTTGGAAGAAGTGCCCTCAGCAAACTTTTTTCCAGCCTCAAAATCCCAGGAACCTGCAGAAAGAGCCCTTTTTCCCTCACAGATCCTGGAAGTGACTTCTGTTTTTTAGCTCGCTGGCTAAAGAGCTTAGTAAATACTTCCAAGCATGGAAATAAAAATCAAAGATCTGGAAAAACACATTTAAAATATCTTTTTAATGATCTTTTGCCAGCTTCATCCCTCTCCCCACCCCTGCTCGAGCTTGGCAAACTTTGAGTTTCAAGCTGGTTTGCCACTGAAGGAACATTTTGCTGTGGGTAAGTTTGCTTTGGTAAAGAGTTTCCAGGGAGATTGACCTTTCTTTAAGCTGCAAGTTTCTAATCCTCCAAATGCAAAGGCTTCCTGAGTTTTCTCTTGGTTGTATCCAGGCCCAAAATGTACCTTCTGTCAGGGTGCATCACAAATCCAGCAGGATTGCTGGGGCTGGGTTACGTGGAGCTGCTTCTGAAGGATTCCCTGTTGTCTGGTGGGGCTTTTGGATGCTCTCCCTGGTGCTGTGCTGGGACATCCATCCCACCTCATCCATGGGTAAGGAGCTTGGGATAGCTGTGCACTCACTGGGATGGCACTGGGCAACTGGTTTGGGGCAGGTAGGAAAGAGCTGCAGTTCCTCAGGCAGGGAGGAAGAAGGGGAAAACTGACAGAGCTGGAATCCTTTGGATACAGAAATTCTGGAAATCAGAACTGCTTCTGCAGAGGGAGGTGCTGTCATACCTTGGATTGTCCGAGTCTTGTCCAGATGGGATGCTTGGGACGCACTGTGGGGGTGTAACCTCAGGAAACCCAGGAGAAAAAAGTGATTACATGACTTGAATTAGGAATAGCAGCCTTAAAACACGGGATCACACTGTGGGAGTGTGAAAGTTCGGGTTGGCTCTCTGCCAATGGCCAAACCTCACAAGAAAGATTCCCCCCTCCCTCTCCCGAAAATGGCAAAAAGCAGCAAGAGAAAAATTGAAGNATACACCTGATTACGTAAAGAGATGGGATGGAATACTTCCTAGATTTTGACCCTGGTTACCAAGGAAGGCCTACAAAAACAACCCATCACAGGGAGAAATGCAGGGAGAAAGGGCAAATCAAGGGTTTGGCTTGGGAGTTACCATTTCTCAGCACTTGGTTGCTGCAGGAGCCTGATCTCATGGATTTGGGCCAAAGCAGGTTTTGCTGGGGACTTTACACAGCCACAGGGATTAATCCTTCAAGCTGGTCCTGACACAGGATGGGGCCTCTGACTGCTGTGACTCAGCTGAGGCTTGAGGCTTAGACCTCCTCATTTGGCCAAACAAACCAAATTTTCCTTTAAAATTAGGATTTGAGGGAAAACTGGTGAACCACAGTGGGTTCCAGCTGACAAAACAGGAGCAAGGCAAACCATCCTTCAGTGAAACAGCAGCTACATCAGAAGCTTCAGGGCCAAGCTGCTCTCTGGAACCTTTCAGGATCAGGGAATAGCTTTAGGTGGCATTTCCAAATCCCTGCTCCCATCACAGCCATCCTGGCTGTCACCCTGCCTTGGGATGCAGCTGCCCTTGCTCACCATGGAGAGCAGAAGGCCATGAAACTACAGCCACAGCCACATCCCCGTGTATTTTGGCCCTTTCCCACATTTCTTCCTGTTTTCCAGCAAGAGATTTCCCCAATTTTCCTGCAGGCCTGGGCAGTGGAGCTGTTGAAGCAGGGATGGGGAATAGGGTTGGCATTGGTTTGCCTGGAAACATGTGGATGCAGAACTGGGGTAATTCAGACTAATGGTCTCATCCCCCAGGGAACAAGGGACAGGACAAGAGGAAACAGCCTCAAGTTGTGCCAGGGAAGGTTTAGATTGGATAGTAAGGAAAATTTCTTCCTCAAAAGGGCTGTGCAGCCCTGGCACAGCTTCCCAGGGCATGGCAGAAATACCCATCCCTGGAGGGATTTAAAAGCCATGTGGCTGTGGCACTTGGGGACATGGGTTAGTGGTGGCCTTGGCAGTGCTGGGGGAACAGTTAGACTTGATGATCTTAGGGGGTTTTTCTGGCCTGAATGGTTCTGTGATTTTCCACATCCTTGCTCTGAATTCATGGTGGTCACTCAAAAATCTCAGGATACAGAACTCATACAAAGGATTTGTCTTTTCAAGAGCAATGTTTCATTCAGAGTAGCCAGGTTTTGCTCCACGTTGCCACCTGGGCACCTTTCAAAGTCAAAATTAACCACAGTTCAGGATTCCTCTCCTTCTGAAAGGCTCTGTAAAGCTCCCAGCTGCTTTGCACTCTGCTGGCTCCTGTGGCTGTGCCCCACACTGCTCTTTATCTAGTTCAACAAGTCTTCCCAGGCTGCTTTCTGAGGAGCTCGAGTATCTCTGCCATGTCTGGAGTCTGCTGGGAGCCTGTTCCACCACTGCCTGTGCTGGGGGAATAATCTGCAGCAGCAGCTGCTGCTAAGAGCTTTACATAGAAATGAGGCAAGAGAAGGTTGGGATACACAGGTCTAATCTCCCTGCTTGGTTTTTAACAGAAAATAAGGGGGAAGGCAGGTAGGCAAGGCTGTGCTATGGTGGGTGAAGCAGCACCATGGAGCAGGGCAGAGCATGGAGAGCAAGGGCACAGAAGTCCCGTATTTTTATGTGCTTTACACACTTGGGTTAAACCAAGCCTGGTGAAACAGATTCTTCCTTGACAGGAGGTGCCTCGAAATGGAGTAACACTGGGGAAAAGGGACAAGGGATGGGGAGGGATTAGGAGGAGAAGGTGACAGAGGTGGGAAGTCAGAGGTCTGCTGTCTCCTGCATGTCCTGGATGCACAGAGAGGGACTCACTGGCTGCCTGGGAGGGGCATTTTGCAGATAACCTGGGAGTGCAGAGCATGACAGCAGGAGGTTCAGGAGAGTCTGCACTGAAAGGGCAGCACTTAATTTAACTGAGGGGCTGTGTGTGACCAGCCTGAACAGGCTGAGAGGTGATGGCAGGAAGACTAAGCAAAAAAAAAATTAGGCTGTTGGTGTAGAATGGACCACCAGACTCTGTGGAAAGACACAGAGTGAAAAAGCAGTGCTGGTTTGTGCCCCCCTCCAAGGAGATCATATCCATCTTCAAGGATATACATCTTCTGATGCATTTCTGCCAGGCTGCTCAGCTGAACCAGCTCCCAGAGAGGTTCAGCCATGGAAGAAAAGCTGGGAACAGAAGAAGGGAGATGTGGACCTGTGGTGAACCAATGGAGCAGCTCAGCCATCCTGAGGAACCTCCTCCAGAGTGGAGTTGAACTCTGGCAGTGCTGAGCACCCTCCCTGGGTATATTCCCATAGAGCAGCTTCCAACTCAGTTATAAAACAACCCAGATTAAACCCTGCTCTAGAAACAAAACCACCTGCCCTTCAGCCTCTGAGTTTCCAGCCCCCTCTAATTAACTTTTTCTCTCTCCAGCATGATGTGACAGGGAGGAATCTCCCAGAGGAGCAGGAAGGCAGAGGGACTTCTCAAGAAGTTGCTCCCAGGTTGTGTGTCCACCACATCCCTGACATGCAGGTGGCCAAACAAGGATCACATCCTTCTCCTACAGGTGTGCCCTGACCTGTTGCAGAGAGCTGAGCCTCCCCTGGGATGGTTTAAGCAGGCAGATAAAACGTTTTCACGTTTAAGAGCAGGGAATTAAATCACACCTGCTAAATCCTTCTTGGTAAATAAGATTAAGCTTTACCAGGGAAACCTCAGATGATAAATCCTACTTTTCCATTTGAAAACTCCCTTGTTTCCTTTCAGTTAAGCTTTTCCTGCCCTAAGAATGTTTTGGGGGTTACTGCCTGCTTCTGGCCAGTCACTGGGATGTGTGCAGGAGCACTTTCTCCTGCAGGTAGGAGGTGTGGGCTGCATCCTCTGAGCCACCTGTGTCCACTGCCAAAGCATCTCAAGGAGATGGAAGCTCAGGGATCCCTCAGAGCCTTCACAATGTCCACAGCTTTACCTCATCAGCTTCATCCTGCAATACAGTGCTCAAGTCCCTCAAGAAGCCTCTGAAGGGAACTTGAGCCCAAATTCCACGTGCTTCTCCGAAAAAACATCATGGAGACAAATCTGTTGGCTGTAAAATGGCTTTAAACTTGTAAACCTTGAGTAAGTGTATCACTGCAGGGTGGGAGCCCGAGGCTGAACAGCCTCAGATGATGTGACTTCAGGGCATGGCAAGAAAGCCCACGTGGTTCTCTCAAACCAGACTTTGGGCTCCTGCTCTTCCAGCACGTTCAGCCCCAGATAGCCAGGCTGGGTTTCATGTTAGCAGGCTTTAACTGTGTGGGTAATGTGCTGCTTCTCCAGGTGTTGGGTTACTGGCTGTCCTCTGAAAGCAAGGACATTTCCTCAAGGACAGGAGCTTCACGTGCTTTTATTTGGTCACTGAAGTAACACCTTCCTTCTCCTTTCAGCGGGAAGGTGGTGCTGCTTTCTGTGCTATGAAAAAAAAAAAAGCATCAGCAAAAAAACCTGAGAGGATGTGGTTCACATGTTTGGGGGAGGATGTTTGCTTTGTTTTTCTGTCTGACATCTTTCTTTGTCTTTTTTTGGTGTTTTTTTTTTTTTTTTTTTTTTTTTTTTTTTTTTTTTTTAAAGCATCATCTTTCTTGAGCTCTTTGAAACGTGCCAAGAGGATGATTAATTGCAGGAAGCAGCCGGGCGTGATTTGTATGTTAATCGATGAAATCAGCACCGCGGAATCCTGTTACCCTTGGACATCAAAGCAGGCCATTAGGGAAGGAGAGAAGGTGATAGCCAGGGGCACAGGAGCTGGTGGAGATGGCTGGAGGCGTCTCTGCAGGAGTGGCAGTCCCAGGGGGAGCAGGGGAAGGCTCAGCTTTGTGCCTGACTCATCCTTGAGGTCCAACAGGAGAGAATCTGCGTATGGCTGGCAAAATCTGCCGCTCAAGGGGAGTCATTTCAGGGGAAACATTGCCCTAAAAGCATTTCATTATTTTTCTCGTGACAGAAATCACCTGATCAGAAGTGCTTTGGTATGTTGAGCCCGATTTTATAATGCCCTCCTCCCCCATTTTGGGAAACTTTCGTTGTAAAAGTGCCACAGTTTCCAGAACAGCCCTTAAGGACCATCAGTCCCTTGAACCCCAAAGGCAAAGGGTTGCAGAGGATCACAGAATGGGTTGGAAAGGACCTTAAAGACCATCATGTTCCACCTCCTGCCATGATCAGGGACACCTTCCACTATCTCAAGTTGCTCCAAGCCCCATCCAACCTGGCCTTGGACACTTCCAGGGATGGAGCATCCACAGCTTCTTTGGGCAACCTGTGCCAGGGCCTGCCCACCCTCACAGGCAAGAATTTCTTCCTCATATCCAATCTGGCAGTGGGAAGCCATTCCCCCTTGTCCTGTCCCTCCAGGCCCTTGTCCCAAGTCCCTTTCCAGCTCTCCTGGAGCCTCTTTAGGCTCTGGAAGGGGCTCTCAGGTCTCCCCAGAGCCTTCTCCAGGTGAACACCCCCAGCTCCCCCAGCCTGGCTCCAGAACAAAGGGACTCCAGTTACTTCAATCCATACAAACAAGCAAAACAAACTGGAAAGGTTGTCAGGAGTTCTTTTCTCAGTACAGGAACTGAATCTGGACACACCAGGGTTAAGAGCAGTGTTTTCCTGGGGAGGTTTTGCCAGCACGGATTCTCTCCCTGCTCCAGATCTCAGCGCCCCTCTCCAATTCCTGGTGTGAGCACAAAGGCGGCTCTGATTGTGTTTAACTAGAACATCAGGTACTGGAATCAAAGCACTTGAAGGCTGGGAAATGAAGAGGTGAGACCTCACACCTTTTAACTGTTTCCATTGTAACCACTTCCATGACTTTTCTTGCTAATAAACAAAAGCCCTCTGTGCAGCTGCCTAATTCCAACTCAGATATTTAGCACAATTCTCTGGGTTTTGTTGTTGGGGGGTTTTTTACATTTTTTTAAAGTGTTTTGTAATTATTTTTTTCCTTCTTACATAGATGAAAATTGGACTTCTATAATTTAAACACCTGCATCAGAAAACTCATCAGGGTATCATATAAAAAGAGAAAAAATTTTGACTAAGCTTCTCTTCTGGGCAGCTGAGCATTTGTGTTCCCATGGTAGGTGAAGGTGCCTGGCACTGGCTATATTGTGGTCCAGCAAGTCCCCTGTCCAGAAGTGACATCTTTCTGTAGAAACCACAGTCCTACAGAGAAGAGACCAAACACTTGATCCTGGAGCTGCAAAATCATAGGCTCTTCTGCTTCAATTGAAGGGAAGCCCTTTGCCACCATCAGGGACCAACAGACCCCTCAGGGCCACCACCAATCCCTCCAATCCAGGTACTCCCACGAGGCCATAAAGCTCCTTCCTGCTCTTGCACACCATCAGTGACCTCCCATCAACCAGCACAAGCTGATGGTTGTCTTCACCCAAGTCTTTGGTGTACCCAGGGCTTTAAACTGGATGGAAGTTGTGAGGAGGGAGCTGATGGAACAGTGTCTTGGTGTCACTGGCTTGGAGCAAAGCCTCAGAGAGACTGAAATGTTTTAGAGAATCACAGAACTGCTTGGACTGGAAAAGACCTTAAAAACAATCCAGTTCCATGCCCTGCCATGGGCAGGGACACCTTCCACTAGCCCAGGTTGCTCCAAGCCACATCCCACCTGGCCTTGGACACTTCCAGGGATGGGGCAGCCACAGCTTCTCTGCCCAACCTGTGCCAGGGCCTGCCCACCCTCAGAGGGAAGAATTTCCCCCTTTATGTCCAATCTAAACATGGTGGCTTTACTTCTTCACCACACTTCTTCTCTAGAAGTTATCTTCCATCTGTGCCTGAAGCCATCCCTGTGCATAAAGGAGGTTGTAGTCAGGAGTGGGTTGGTTTCTTCTCCCAAGTGACAGGATAAGAGGAAACAGCCTCAGGCTGTGCCATAGGAGGTTTAGTTTTTATATTAGGAAAAACTTCTTCACCCAAAGGGTCATCAAGCCCTGGCACAGCTTCCCAGGGCAGGGTGGAGTCCCCATCCCTGGAGGGATTTAAAAGCCATGTAGATGTGGCACCTGGGGACATGGATTAGTGGTGACCTTGGCAGTGCTGGAGGAACTGTTAGACTTGATGATCTTGGAGGGCTTTTCCAACCTAAATTATTGGATGATTCTATGATATTAGATCTCAGTGGGAAATCTGGTTGCTTAAGCATGGAAAAAGTGCCCCACTTGTAGTGCCAGAGTTGGTGCCATGGTGGGAGATGTTGCAAAACCCTGGGCTGGATCATCCCTGCCATGGGGAGGTCACAGTGAGGTCCCAGAGCTGAGAGCATCATGTGGGGAGCTGGAAAGGGAGAATCTCCTCATCCTTAAAACCTGTGCAAGGCTGGCTGCCTTCAAAGCAAATTTCCAAGCTGCACAAGTTCCCTGAGGGTCATTAATTAAGAACCATGTCCTTTAGAGAGATGGGAGGGGAAAAATAAACCAGGGTAGAGCAACGTAACACACCCAAAGGATGGGGGAATTGGGTATGAAACCCAGAGCAGCTGTGCCCAGCTCCTCATCCTTGGCTTCAAAATGGGCCAGGCACTTTGGTTTCACAGGTAATCCTTCAGCAAAAGATTTAAGGTCTGCAGGAAAATTTTAATCTGTGAGGGGTTTTTTTTTGCCACTTCCAGACCTCGTGCTTGTAACCCCAAAGTGGATCTGGGGAGCCTTGGGAATGAGAAAATTCAAAATAAAAGTTGAAAGCAAAGGATGCTGCAAAAAAACCCAAACAAACCCTTAGAGATCTAAGGAGTTCTTGATTTTTTTCCCCCTTTTTTTCCTGCTTTAGCTTTAGGATGGTACTTCCTGCCACATTTTTGGGATTATTTTTAGTAACATCTCACCAGATCATTATTACAAATTATCTTTACAAAAATAGCAACAATAACTGGTTGTGGCTGAAAAGTGGGATTTCAGTAAATGAAAACCAGTGAAAAATTCCAACCCCAAACCCTGCTCTTAATCTTGGTGGGTTTTTGGTCTTCTCTTCTCTTTCTCTTCTCTCCAAACCTTCCTTAGGGGAAAAAGCACAATTTCCTAAATACATTTTGCAAAAACTTCCAGATCTGTTTCACATAAAGTTTATTTTACTCTAAATAATATCTCCCCCTTTAAGTATCCAGGTTTGGCTGCTGAATGGTGTCAGCACTGTCTGCTAATTCCCCAGATGACCTTAAAAAAGAGCTTTAAGTGTGTTATTTTATCACTCCCCATCCCAGCACAGCAGCAAAGGTCCTCATGCAGTGCAACACAGCAAAAATGAAGCTCCAGGAGCTTTTTTTTTCCAGAGGAACACTGAAAAAAAAACCAAACCAGCTCCAGCAAGTCTCAAAGGGATCTTTGTGTGGCAAGAAGTTGTATTTTTAGGTCAGCCTGGCTAAACTGAACGAGGGGGGGTTGTGTGTTAAATAACTGCCTGGCTTTTAAGCTCAGACCTAAGCCCTAAGCCACACTGGTTGCCTTTGGGGGTGGTTTGGAACTGGGATCAAGCGGCCACGAGTGAGAGGCAGCTTGGCTGGGCCTCTTTATCGAATTAAAAGGGTGTTTCTGCAAGTGGTGGCTGCAGAAGTGGTGCTTCCTTGCCCCTCTTTTCTCCTGGAGCAGTTGTTCATCCCCTCTGGCCGGAGACACGGCCGCGTGTGCTCGTCTCCCTCACGGAGCAACGAGCTTGCTCCTCCACTGTGATCAGTCAGTTAACACTCTTAGTTCTGGGCTTAAGCCCTCAAAACAGGACTGAAACGAAGCTTAAGCCATGAGCAGGGTCCTGCAAGGACCTTCTGGCCTCTGAGCAGAAGATGGTCCCTTGGGTGAGGGAGAAAGCCGGAATCATAGAATCAGCTGGGTTGGAAGAGACCTCTGAGGGCATCAAGGCCAACCCTTGACCCAACACCACTGTGATCACCAGATCGTGGCACTCAGTGCCACAGCCAGTCTCAGCTTAAAAACCTCCAGGGACGGTGAATCCACCCCTCTCTGGGCAGCCCATTCCAATGCCTGAGCACTCTCTCTGTAAGGAATTTCTTTCTAATATCCAACCTATATGTCCCCTGGCAGAGCTTAAGCCCGTGCCCCCTTGTGCTATTGATGCTTGCCTGGGAGAAGAGACCAACCTCCACCTGGCTACAACCTCCTTTCAGGGAGCTGTAGAGAGTGAGGAGGTCACCCCTGAGCCTCCTCTTCTCCAGACCAAACCCCCCCAGCCCCCTCAGCCTCTCCTCACAGCGCTTGTGTTCAAGTCCCTTCCCCAGCCTCATTGCCCTTCTCTGGACCCACTCCATCATCTCAATGTCTTTCCTGAACTGAGGGGCCCAGAACTGGATACAGCATTTTTAGGGGGAGAGAAAGGGGGGAAAATAGCTGAACTGGGGCAAAAAAAGAAGATAGAGGGAACCAAGGCTTTGTTTTGCAAGCAATATGCATGGTTTCTCCTGTATTCCTGCTCTCTGGAATGATGAAATGAGGTGCTCCAAGGCTGAGACAAAGAGGGAATTATAGCAAGGACCAAGTGATCAAATATCAGACCTGAGGGAATGGGTCTGTGTCAGGGCAAGGTTAGGTTGGATTTTGGGAAAAGATTTTTCATCCAGAGGGTTGCTGGGCTCTGAAGAGGCTCCCCACAGCACCAAGGCTGGCAGAGCTCCAGGAGCTCTTGGGCAACACTCTCAGGAACAGGATGGAATTCTTGGAGTTTCACTGTGCAGGGCCAGGAGTTGGACTTGATGATCCTTGTGGGTCTCTTCCAGCTCAGGATATTTTGTGATTCCATGAAATAGGTGCAGCTGTCCTGTCAGTTTGCCAAGTGCCACATTTACCCCTGGCTTTGTTTTCATGTCCTGCTCAGCCGATCCCGGATGCACCATCAGCCAAAGCCACGGCACGTCTGAGCCTTCCCGCAGGAATTCACTGGATGAGCCATTCCCAAACATGTCAGTAGGTGGCAAAAAGCTACAACCCTTGTGCTGAGCAAGACGTGAATATTTCTCTAGGCTCCTGCAAGGACAGAGGGATCTGTGGGAAGTTCTGGCAGAGATGGATCATCTTCTCTCTGGGACAGAGACAGCACTGCTGGGAAGGAGGAACATCCCAGAATCCGGTATCAGGAGCAGGGAAAGAGGCTCAAAGAGAAACAGGAGCTTTTGCCACCTCTTGACCTTGCTCAGGAATTATTTGAGGCAAGCTGGGAACTGAAAGAACACTGGAAAACAACATGTTTAGGGCTGTGCTATCGCAGAGCAGTCCGAGGACACCTGGGGAGACAAACAAAACCGTGCCAGTGCTCGGTATTTTCCGAGCTGCTGATAAGACTTTAATCTTCATGTACAGCCTGAAAGGGAGCTGCTCAAGTCGATGTTCTAGGGTGCTTTTCTCTGCAGCTTTGTGTAAGCAGATTGAGGCAATCCCAGTGGCCTGTCACACACCTTCCTGTGGGCCGGGGCAGATAAAGGGTTTAAGAAGGTTACTGGACCGACCCCTGTGGCTTAGATGGTGGGGATTTTTCTGCTTTTGAGCGTGTGTGTGTGTGTTGGGGAAGGATGGTGGTACGTGATGCTGAAGCCTCGCATTCCTGAGGAGCTCAAACTCTCTGAGCACCAGGTGGGACAGAGCCCAGGAAGGTTAGAAAATCCCATTAATCCAGACAAGTCAATGAGATCCAGTTACAGAGTGGCTTTGTGCAGTTTATTTATCTAACACCTCTCTTTACTAAGTGTAATTAAATCTTTTTTTTTTTTTTTTTTGCTCAGGAACAGTAGCAGAGATGTTACAGCAGCCCTGGCTGCTTTTTAAAATACAGAGGCATGGTTCATTGGCATTTCCTCTCATAAATTGTACATCTAATTGCTAATGATTTTGCCAGGCTGCTGCTGACTTCAGGCTGAGCATTATCATTTTGATTTAAGGTTTCAGCAGAACCAGTTCAGCTAATCCTGGGCTGGAGGAACTCGGTTTGCTCTGGCCGTGCTTGCACCAACAAAATGTCCTATAACCATTTCCCTGGGATGATAAATGCCCTTGTGCTTTGGGGTACCTACATGTCCCCTTTCTTTTGGGCTGTGCCATTTGCTGGTGCCAATATCCACATCATGAACTGCATAAAATCTCCATTCTTTGCCGTTTTGGTGAAAACTGATAAGGTGAATTCTCTGAAGGTGCTGAATCCGGGCTGAGCAGCTCCTGTGTAGAGACAAGCCTAACCTGCAGGATGGGTCCAGCCTTGCCTAGAAGCTTTGGGTGGTGCAAGATAGCAACCAAAACACCTTGTTTAGCCAGCAGGCAACTCATCCCATCCCAGGATAGGCAGGGGGAAATGTCAACCCCTGGATACACCCAGCACTCCTCCTCCCTAACAGCACAGTGACTGGTTTATATCATCATCATCACAGCCCTGAGGTAGCCAGAATTAGGTCAGACAAAGCTCACTCTACTTCCCTGCTCTGAAAGTTTTCCCTCTTGGTTGTCCCTCCTCTGCACCACTAAAATCAAACCCTGCACAAGTTTCCTCGTTGTTATCCTTAAAAACACGCACTAGTTTCTGTGTGACTGAAGCTGTGGGAGCTCAGACATGGGGAGTGGCAGGTTTGCTCCTCTCTACAGCTGATTGGAATGACTCACCCTTCAAATGATGAGCCAATATCCAGAATTTGGGATTGGGAACTTTGCAGAGGAAAACAGCTCTATAAAGTCTTCCTTGCTGAGTTGCAGAACACACTTTGTGTGAGGTTGGTTTGGGTTTTTTTTTTTTTTTTGATCTTCTGCAATTTGTAGAAAAGTCCAAGTTTCACCTTTAGTAACAAAGAAAACATTTTCATTTCCAGCACCTGGAAGGATGTTAGAAAACATGAGAAGGGCATGAGGTTGCCAAGTGCCTCTCTACAAGTTATGATGAATTAATAAAGTCAAGAACAGCACAGTCAGATGATTTTGGGACCTCAAAAGTCATTCACAGAAATCACAGAACATTTTGGGTTGGAAGGGACCTTAAAGACCACCTTGTTCTGACCCCCTGCCATGGGCAGGGACACCTCCCACCAGCCCAGGTTGCTCCCAGCCCCATCCAACCTGGCCTTGGACACTCCCAGGGATGGGGCAGCCACAGCTTCTCTTCCCGACCTGTGCCAGGGCCTGCCCACCCTCCCAGTAAGGAATTTTTTTCCCAATATCCCATCTAACCCCGCCCTTTTACCGGTTTGAAGCCATTCCTCTCATAACGAAGCGGCTTTGCAGATTTTATTGCCGCTGTAAGAGCAAACTTTGCACACTGTGGCTTGATAAATTAATGCTCAGAGTCTCCTCTCTGCACACTCTGGGCTATGGATCGACTGGTCTGCAGACACTTCTCCGTGGGCAGAGCTCTTCCCCACGGCTGGCAACACGATTATTGGAAAACTAATCAGCTCTATCTGAGATAAATTGCATTTCCACCGATTACAGCTTAATTGTTGACAGATGGGAACACAGAAGGGAGATGTGTCACATCATTAAGAGAACAGGTGTATAGATAAGTGCCAGATTAATTGTTCCAGCCCATTAAATCATTGACCTTTTCGGCGCATCCTCAACGTGGAATTCAAAGCTCTCACGATATTTCCAGCTCACACATCAGGGCCGAGTTTATCAGCAAAGTTCTCAGGGCATTTTCGAAATACACAGACTCCAGACATGGACTAATTAGCCATGAACAGTTCTTCTTTCTAATTAAAATAAGTCCTCCTCTTCCTCCTTCTCCGTGTTGGGGTTTGTTTTCCTTGGTTTTTCGGTGACATCCCTCCTGCTGTGTGGGCTTTCTCCAAAGAGCAGTTTTCCCCGTGAAGTTTGTAGATATCCAGGGGATGTCAGGAGGAGGTTAAATCATGACAGAGCAGCTCAGTGCTATGCTGGAGGCTCCAGCTTCCATTTGGGGCTCTGGCTGTCATTTCCAACTCCTGCTCTGCCTGGGATTTTCCATAAAATTGAAACTGAGTCAGCCACGGGTGTCTCGTTCCTTTAAATAAGTGTAAAAATGTGTCTCCTGCTCTTTTCCTGGCTCTGTAAGCCTGGGAGCTGAGGATGCAGAGCAGACACACCACAACACCTTTGGCTGAGACAGCAATGCAGGACAATGTTCATCTATCTCGAGCTGTCCAAGCCCTGCTTGGCCTGGAGAATTGAGAACTCACTCCAGGTTTAGTTATTCTGGGTGTCCTGGCTTGGAAAATGACAATAATCATTATTATGATAATAATCCCACCTGAAAGTGATGGTATCGATACTTGTCACTCCCCAATCCCTGCCCTGCAGCAACGAGCTGACCTGAAGGTGTTTTACTCCCCCCCCCACCCCGGTAAGACCAAGTGGAAAGGGAGGGAAAGAAGCAGGAGGCAAAAAGAAAAGTTAATGTCCTTCTGTCAGGTCTGCAACTTCAGATTAATCAAACAAAATTCCAAACCTGGGAATCAAACCTGTCTGTTCCCCAGGGCCAGGGCTGGTGGGGAAATCTCCCCCTCCCTTGTGTAGCTCCCTACGTAGCCAGTTTGTCACGTTAAAATACCAACATGATATTTAACTGAAATTTCATTTTATAAATGTGCTCGAATGCCTTGCCATGTTCCACAAAGCTGGTGGCATTTATGGACCTACAGGGACAACCAGACAGGAGAACTGGGTGAAATTCCCTCTCAGGTAATAAATCACTTTATGAGGAAAAGCAGATAATTTAATTTAAAAAATAGCATTTTATGTGAGATGGAGACTGCAGAAACCTCTTTGATGGATCAGATACCTTTCATAGAACTATTTTTTTCAATATATTTGGAATTGTCAGACTGCAACAGGGCAGTTTGTTTGAATTCCTGGTGGGGGTTGCAGCCCTGTCCAGCACCCCCAGGAAATGTGTCTCACTTTCCATCATTCACACAGAGAAAAGAAAGGAACCAAAGCCAGATTTTCCAGAATATTATAAAACTGGAGGTTAATAGTGAATAAAGTACATGTATTTCTGTGTCCAGGACAGAAGGGGAGAGGAAATTAAAGGGGGGAAAAAAAAGTAAAAGAAAGGAATTTCAGAAATGCCCAAATATTTATTTTAATGACTCTCTAAGTAAAACATTTCAGCTTGCTTTTTGAACTGGGTTTTGCGGTTTAGAAAAGGTTAAAACTGACTTAAACACAAAGATTGAGTAACCCAAAGGCAAGAGAAACATTTCATTTCAGTTGGAATTTAATATGTAGGGTTAACCCAGAATTTTTTCCAGCTTCTGCTTGGGTTTTTTTTTGCCATCCTCCTCCTCCTCTCTCCACTCCCATTTCCCTGTTGCCCTGTCCAGGGCGTTTTCCCCCAGATATTTTGATTCAGCCACAAACAACCCAGAGGATCATTATTTGCTCCACATCAGTGACCTCCTGGTTTTCAGCTGCCCTTCCCACTGGCCCATGCTCCCACAAAAGCCACTGTGTCTCCACCCTCAGGCCACCCATCTGAGGGTGGGTCCAACCCCACCAGAGCTGGGAATTGTTTCTCCACCACGTCCCTCTCGCCCCAAGAGGTGCCACTAGAAATCCCTGTCGAAGAAGTCGTCGAAGAGAGAGACTCTCTCCGTCTTGGTTCTCACAAGGGCACGCCTGGGGGGGATCTTCTCTTCCCTTTCCCACTCCTCAGAGCCCGTGCTGGAGGTGTCCCAGAGCAGATCCCTCGTCCGTGGCTCCCTGCAGAACCACAGGTCCACCTTGCCTCTCCTCTCTGGAGACAGTTCAGCTCCACCATGCTGTCTGGAGAGTCCTCCATCCCACACGTTTCCTTGGGGAGAGAAATAAAATTATCATGAGTTTGCAGAGCTGCATTCTCAGGCACCTGGAGTTCAGCTGGAAATGGCTGTGGGCAGCTGGAGGCATGGAAAGAACATCCTGAGGGATCCCTGCAAGACCAGACCACATGCTCAAGGCTGGGCAAGGTGAGGGAGAATTCACTCAGGACTGTATTTGGTGAGATTCTAGAGTCTGGCAAGAGGCAATATGGTTTTATCCCCAAGGAGAAGAGAGCTGAGGGAAAGAAACACGAACAGGAAGCCAAGTCTACTCCCCTTTCTCCTGATCAAAGTTCACCTTCAGACAAGTTTTTCACTGATTTAAGCACTTTTACCCTCAGTGAGACATTTCCAGCCTGTGCTGAAGCAAAATACAACTGGGCTTGTGCCTTTGGGATGCCAGTCTGAAGTGATGGGTGAGATTCACTTCCCTCTCCTCTTCATAAGGGACAGTGGGAAGCAGTTTCTATGTAAAAAAACCCTAAATAATCAGCAACCTGAGTGACTGCATCATTCACCCCGTGGTCATCTGAGCATGGTGGGAGTCCAGAGGCTACACTGACCATGTGGATGCAGCAAATTGGTGGACCAAGCAGTTCATTCCTCACTTCTTTGTCCTGCTGAACCTGATTTGAGCTCCCCAGTGTGCCCTCTGAGAGAGAAGACACCCCAAATGTCATGGAATACCCTGAGCTGGAAGGGACTCACAAGGATGGAGTCCAACTGCTGGCCCTGCACAGACACTCCAACAATCCCATCATGTTCCCGAGAGTGTTGTCCAAACCCTCCTGGAGCTCTGGCAGCCTTGGGGCCATGCCCACTGCCCTGGGGAGCCTGGTCAGTGCCCACCACCCTCTGGGGGAAGAAGCTTTCCCTGAGATCCAACCTAAACCTCTCTAAACCTCATGCAGTTCCCTCAGACACTGTCACTAGTCACAGAGAGCAAAGATGGTGCTGTCCCTCTGCTTCTCCTTGTGAGGCAGTTGTGGACTGCCCCTCAGTCCTTGAGTTGTGGGAGAGACAAGGCTGACTGTTCTCCCAAAATACAATCTCACAAGGTCCCTGAAAATAACCAGCGACCCCACATCACCCAGATTTCCCTTTTGCTGCAAAGGAGCATCACAATTCCTTTCTCCAGAGCAGAAAACCCTGAGCTGTACCCACCCTGGTGCAGTAGACCAGCTCTTCTGAAAGCCACCCTGCTTGACCCCAGATGAAGATTTGAGCTGACTGTTTGCACCGTGTGCCCCGATATATTTTGCCAGGGCACCACACAGTTGTGTGCCCACCACTGACCTGAGCTACCAGCCCTGTGATCCCTCCAGGAGTGGCACTGGGGCAGAGTGGGGCTGGGGTTTGGATGCAGCATCCCAAAAATACTCATGTCTCAAAGGAAAGTTGGCAGGGCACGTTTTAGTCAGCAATTTCCTACCCTGCCAGAGTGACCACTGTGATATTGTCACAGACCACGTCTGCCTGTGCAACCCCAGGCTGGGGCATGAGGTGTCCCATGCTGGAGAAGAGGGCAGGGGGCCAAACCTGCTGTAAGGGTTGTTTTCCAGCCATTTCCCATTGTTTTTTCTGTGTATGTTCACCCATCCAGCACCCTGGGATGCTTTTTCCTGGTGGATGCCTTGACTTTTTAAGGATGTCACACCCCAGGGACATGCTCTGTTCTCACACTGTTTTCTGTGCAGGGGACCTGTGGGACAAACTGACTCTCCTGTCCTTGGGAATCTGCTCCTGCAGGGGCCTGGCCCTGAGGATTTTGGTTTTATGCCTCTATGCCTTGTCCATGGCTCTCAATCCACATCCACTTGGGTCTGGTTGGTTACTGCCAGAGCAGCAGCCCAGAGCTCTGTAACCTCTCTGAGGTTTTGCTTTGCCTCACAAACACCCCTCCCAGCCTCCTCCCCCACCCCAGACCTTTGAACATGCATCTTGTTGCTGCAAGAGATGAAACATCTTCCATAGGGGAAACATCTTGGATGACATTTAAGAGACCAGCGATTTTACATCTCCTTGGAAAAATAATTCCGCTTACCGTGGTCTTCATGAAGACGCTGATTGTGCTCAGCGGGGACGAGGTCACGCCTTTTGGTGCTGTCACCTCTCTGGAGAGTGTCAAGGACGTCCTTTGGGCTCAATTCCTTGATTTTTGGTTTATTGAGTTTGGCCTCCATGTGGAGATTTCGCTTCAGCTCTGCCTGAGTTTGCAAACGAGTCATCAATGTGAGCGCCAGAGGAGCGAACCCGTCTCAGCAGCTCAGCGTGGCACAGCATTAGGGGGGCTGGCACTGCCAATAATTGCACAGTCGAGGAGTTTAACCCCAGCAAATGGCATTTGCCAACCTGGGCACGTGACACAACATGACCAGGACAGGCATTTTTTGGTCTCTCCAGGAGTCATGGCCAACTGAGGGCAAAGTGTTGGAAAAATCAGAGGTAATTAATTACTCTGATCACAGTGACCTTTCATCTGCCTAAGGCACTGGGAAAGCTTCATTTCAGCTTCCCAGCAAGAGGCTTTATATCTCCTGCTCCTTGGGAGAGACGGCCCCATTCCCTTCCCAAATCCTTCTTGCCATTACCTCTCGCCTCTTGCGGGTCAAGTCCAGCATCTGAAGCTTGTGCAAGTGCTGCCGCCTGCCAGGGAGGGGATTCAGGCTCTGCCCCCTCCTCTCCTGCACCTACGAGGTGTTTCAAGATGGAAATAAATACACCTGCACCTTCTGGAAGAGAAAGGAAGAGCCACCAGCTCACAAACCCCTCAGGCACTCCCAGATAAAGGATCTCCCCGCATAGACAACTTGGAGAAATTTATCCCAGATTTCCATTTGGAGTTTATCTCAAAGCTCTGGGGCATGAGGGGAAAAAACATGATTAAAACAATGCATAAGTGATTCTGCCCCCCGAGGTGTTACTGCATAGAGTCGGTTCTCCAAGATAACCTCGTGATCCGAAGGGAAGAATCACTTCTGCATGTTTGGAGTTGCAAGGGGGGTTTGCAATACACAGCACCTGAAGCCTTAAAATCATAGATTTATGGAATTATTAAGGTTGGAAAAGGGGTGTAAGATAATGGAGTCCAACCATTCCCCCAGCACTGCCAAGCCCACCGATGTCCCCAAGTGCCACATCCACACATGACTTAAATCCCTGCAGGGATGGTGATTCCACCACTGCCCTGGCCAGCCTGTTCCAGTGCTAGACAGCCCCTTCTGTGAAGAATTTGTTCTCTATATCCCATCTAAACCTCCCTTGGCACAACTTGAAGCCATTTCCTCTCATCCTGGCACTTCTAAAGTGGGAGAAGAGCTCAACCCACCCTGGGTCCACTCTCCTTTCAGGGTGTTGTAGAGAGTGAGAAAGTCTCTCTCTTCTCTCCCCACCAACTTCAAGTGCTGGCTGTTTGAGTCACTCAGCCATTAAAAAAAGTGCTCCTCACACTTTTAGCCTCAGAAATCTTTAATCTCCCAGCTCAGCAGGTCCACCTCATCCAGGGAATTGTCATGCTGGAGTTTCAGAAACATTTCCCTTATTTTGGACCCTTTTGCTCACGCACTTGTGAGTCTGGGCTCAGCCAGGGACAGGAGCATAAACAGTGTAAAACACCAACTCCTGCCCTTTGGGGTGCCTGAACTGTGAGGGAAAGGATCCTGCAGCCACAAAAGGCCTGTGCATGGGCACAAACTCCCGTGCTTACCTTTGGGTTTGGGCTTGCAGCCACTTCTTGCTGAGTCCAGGGCTTTGCAGGAGCAGCAGCTTGCAGAGGGATGGTAGGTTCAAGCCTCTGCAAGTCCAATATTTATCATAGTTAGCATTGCTCATTCCACATAATCATGAAACCTGATACGACACTACCCTGACACTTTCCCAGCTCCAGTTCTGGCTGTTTGGGATACAGGGAAGTCTTTGGCATCTCAGGGAGATGAGCATCTCCTTTGGTCCTTCAGGAGTGGACAAAACTGAGGAAATCTCTTGCAATACAGTCAAAGCAGCAAAACCCTGTTTTGACATTAATTGCATCCCTGTAAGTGTTTCTCCTCGAGCCTCAACATTCCTGAAGGCTCCATCCAAGACCAGAGTGAAGAAAAACTGCAGCTCAGATTGTTCATGGCAAAGCTGGAGCACGGGGAGGTGCCATAATTTAATCTAAAGTAACCTGTCAGGTCATCCAAGGGCAGGTCCCAGTTATGCGAGAGCCAGAGCATCATCCCTTCTGTCCAACTAGTCTTTTTTATGTTGTCCTAACTGAGCATGGCACAATATCCCTTTCCTGGCAAGGGATGGAAGGGGGCAGAGACTTGCTCTACAAGCTGCTCTGAGCATGGATTTTCATCTTGAGCAGCTAGGATGTTTCATTAAATCATGCCAAACTACAAGACGTTATGGGGTCATTTCAGGTCTTGGTATTAATAGAATCATTAAAGCTAGAAAAGACCTCTAAGATCATCAAGCCTGATCATTAACCCAGCAGTGCCAGGTCCATCACTAAACCACATCCCTAAGTGCCACAACACTTCTTGAACACTTCCAGGGATGCTGATTCCACTCTTGCTGGTGTCCCCTTCTAGGCTGGGAGCTCAGGTCCATAAAAATTAAGAGGAGTGCAATCCAGGATTTTGACAGTAAGACCCGACTTACATTTTATTTGGGACATCTTAACTCCTGGATAACAAATTAGTGTCCAGTAAAGTGTCTGCACTGAAGTGCTGCCAAATCCTCAGCTGTCATTTTGAAGCAGCCTCTAAATCCATGCAAAAACTCGGGAGAAAAGAAGTCAGCAATGCCTCGTAAAGAGGAAACTCCCTGTCAGACCTGAACTCCAAGTCCTAACATCTCTTGGCATCAAAAACCCCGCAAAACCGAACGTGAAACTTAACAAATGGCACTAGATGGCAGCATGTGACACCACAAACTGCAGCGCGGGCTGTGCGTCCCTCCTGGATGCCACCAAGGATCGGTCAGCGCAGGATGGATGGAGGCAAATAAGCTCCCCCATCCCTCTGCTCGTGTCCCCGCTGCTGGTGGGGAAGCCAAGCTGCAGCCTTTTGGATAAAGTTGTGTCCCCGGGCTGGAAAATTGATTGTTTCCTTTAGTTTTTGTGACTCTCACGGGGTTTTTTAATTCTGACCAAAATCCTCTGTAAGTCCTTGACAAGGCTATGCAATCCTGCTCTGCTGCTTTTGAAAAGATTCCCACAGGGAAAAGTTCTTTTGCTGGTGCTGTGGCAACAGCACAGGGTGGGATTAACGGTGTCTTTGTCCTGCAATGAGTATCCACAGTGTTTTAATAACACAGAAATGCAACCATGATGGGGAAACAAGATCAGTGATTAAAATTTCCATGCTGGGAGGAGATTCCTAAAGGAGGCTGTGACTCCACGTGACAGCTCTCAGGGTGTAGCTGGGCTCACTTCTCACTTCAGGTGCTGTTGTCTCATCCTCCCACCAAACCCAAGGCCAAGTTACTCAACAGCTGGTGGCCACCTCTGCCCTCTGAAGCCACCAGTGCCAGCCAGAGCCATAGCCTGGAGTGGATGGGGTTCAACCACCCCTGCCTGGTGGCTCTTTTGTTCTTTACTATATTTAAAAGACTTTATTTACACCAAGGAAGGCTCAGGCAAAGCACCTCTGCTCCAGCAGGTTTGCTGTTCATGGAATCATGGAATTCTTAAATGCTTTGGGTTGGAAGGGACCCTAAACCCCATCTATTTCCAATGTCCCTGGTATGTGGAGGGACAATTTTCACTAGACCAGGTTGCTCCAAGAAGGTTCAAATTAGATTTTAAAAATAAATTCTTTGCTGTGAGGGTATTGAAGCACTGGGCAGGTTGTCTAGAGAAATGATGGATGCCCCAGGCCAGGTTGGATGGGGCTTGGAGCAACCTGGGCTAGTGGAAGGTGTCCCTGCCTATGCCTGAACACAAGATTTGAGCTGCCTCACCAGTACAGGGGGAGAGATAAAGACAGAAAGATGTTTCTGAGCTTTAGTTGTGTCGTGGTAACCCTTGTGTGGAGGGAAAATCCTGATTGCCAGGTTGAAGTCATGGGTTTCAGGGCTTGGGAAGGAATGGATCTGGGCAGTGCAGGACAGGGAAACTGAAGGGGGTGTGTGTAGGCACAGAGCATGCATAGCAATTCTTGAAACCTGAAATAATTGCTGTCTTCCACCATCCCCTGCTGCAAAGCTACTGCTTTACCTGCCTCTCTCTGCCCCTAAGCTGGTGCCAGACCTTTAGGGGATACTTGGGCTTCAGAGCCAAAACCACCCCCACATAGTGCAAGTTGGATCCCTTCTGCAAAGGGCTGTGTATTGAGAGCAGCAGGATTTGGCTGCAGGTACCCAGACACCCCAGAGGAAAGCAGGACATCCCAGCAGAGGTGGCCTCATGTCTCAATGTCTCACACTGGGACACGTGTCCTTGTTGGGTGTCTCCATAGCACATAAAGCTCATCTAGGGATGGTCACCAAAAGGTAGGATGTTCTGCTTGCATTGCACTGGATATTTGTTTCCCCCACTGGGGTGCTCTGACATGTGCCTGTGTCCCCAGAAAGCCCAAATCAACGGGTCAATCAGAGCAGCTCCTGAGGAGCTTCTCAAACTCGCCTTACTTGAGGTCTTCGGGGCGGGTGCTGCTTAATGATGCTGGTCCCTTCCTTCTCAGGCATGGTGTTGAAAGAGAGGGGACCTTAAAGATAAAAGAAATGGATCAAGTTACTTTTGGGTGATCATCAGCTGCTTAAATGTGCCCAGTGACCTCTTCCTGCCCTGTTTTTTGGTTGGCATGTCCCACTAAAGTCTCTCTGCGCACTCCAGCAACACGTGGAGAGCTGCAGAAACAAAGGGGATGTACCTGTGCCTGTCATTTCCAGCCAATATATGCCATGTACCTCTCCAACTTCCCTCTCCAACCTCTCATGCATCCTGCATGTCTCCATAACCATCCTTGTGTCTCCCAGGGCCTCCCCCAGTCCCTGAGTCTGCTGTGTGACCAAGGGTTCTCTGCTCCTCCCATGGCTTGTGACCATGTGCCACTAAAAAACCCCTGAGCTCTGCTGCCTCCTCACTGCCTGCCCTCCTAGAGCTGGGCACAGGCAGCAGTTTGGTTTTTTTCCTGCTGCTCAGCCCCTGAGAGTCATTATTGTTATTTTTTGGTGGGACTGAGAAACACCTCGGATGATTTCCTGACCATGGCAGAGCTGAGCTGCAGCAGCCAGTGAGTGCAGGAGTTAGAGGGCTGTGGTCAGACAAGTGGTGTATGATCACAGACCCTGGAAATCAGCCCAGACTGTGCTACACACCAGTGATACCAGTTAGTTATTAAAGCAGAGCTTTCACTGAGGCCCGGCTGTGACCTGGGCTCAGGTCTGTTCTGCTCCGCTGCTCCCACTGCCTCTCCCGTTCTTTTCTTGCACAAATAAATACTTGATTGTACAGCAAGTATTTATTTTACTAAACAGTTTGTCTGTTTATCCCTCCTATTCGCCAAAAAAAACACCCTGTTTTGATGTGTTCAGCACCTGCTTCCACATGGTGGGAGCCCCAGGGGAGGAGAGCTGGGGAATTAAATGCAGGAATTACAGCGGAGTTGATGCCAAGGTTAATAGTTATATTTAACATGAAAAATAATGCTTTGGAGGTCAGTTTAAGGGGCATTTCCATGAGCCTCATGCAACATCACCAGGCTGGGCTCTTGGAGAAGACAGAGAAGGTGATCAGAGAACCATGGAATGATTTGGGTTGGAAGGGACCTTAAAAATCCTGTTGTTCCAACCCTCTGCCATGGGCAGGGACACCTTCCACCAGCCCAGGTTGCTCCAAGCCCCATCCAACCTGGCCTGGAACATTTCCAGGGATGGGGCAGCCACAGCTTCTCTGGACAACCTGTGCCAGGGCCTGCCCACCCTCCCAGCCAAGAATTTCTTCCTCTGAGGCTGTTGGGTATGGGAGGATTTTGTGAGTCCATCAGATAAATGTTTGCTGGGCTCTGCAGAGCCCTGGCAATGATTAACCACGGAGCGAAGCGGCAGCTGCTCCTCACAAGCAGGAATGGGAGCCTGGAGTGAGAATTCCTGGTACAGGAGGCTCCTCTGGAGACAGGTTTCAGCTGTTGGGGGAACACTCACAGCAGCTTGTCAGAGCAGAAAGGGGTTATTGAGTCATTGCCTCTGTCTGCAGGGCTAAGGAATGTATAGGGAACTTCCAATGGGGAAAAAAACATAAGGAGTAGGTTCGTGGTTGCTGAGAAAGTAGGATATGGCACAGGGAAGGGAGTGGGAGTTGGGAGAAGCTTGTTCTGCTGAGGGGTATGGCCTTGGGGAAGTTACTTCTACCTCATGAGGTTTCATGGTTTGTGTTGGGTGTGTTTGGGGTATTTTTAATTATTCCCTCCCATCCTATCCGTGCATGTGTCTTGTAGGAGATTTGTCCTTACCCTCCTACAGATCCAGAATTTGGGGCCAAGGGTTTGCTGTCCCCAAACCTGCACAGTCCTGGGGTGGGGACCAGCACCAACCCCCTGCTCAAGGCATCCTCCTGTCTCCTGTTTTTCACATTTGCACTTTAGTAGAGGCAGATTCTCCCCTCTGGGGGAATCTGGATTTAACACAAGCCAAGCTGAACCCTCATAAACCAAACAAAACCTATTCTCTTGGAATTCTCTTTGCTTGTTTAGACAGCAGCTTGAGCCAATACATCCCTCAAGTTCTCTTGAGCATTCACTTCTTGTCTCTGAAAATGAAAAGAATTGGAAAATGGCATTTTTGTGGGGGGATTAAAGTTTTTTGGTAAAATATCCATTTTTTAACAAGCACCAGCTAAATGCCCAGTGATGGCAACTTTCCAGAACAGGAATATTTTGGTTGCTCTTGCTGTTATGAAATATTTGAAACCCACTGTTGAACAGCCAGCCCTGATCTGTATTCTCCCCAAGACCTCAGTCCTGGGAATGTCACTGCTATCATGGCAAGATTTATTTGCTTTCAGAGTTTCCTGATGCCTCCTGATGAATGATCCTGAAGGAAATATCCAGCTCCTGGTGAAGCAGCAGAGCTTAAGGCTACTCAAAGTGTGTCAGAGATTGATTTTTGGGAGTGGAAAAACAGGGAGGAGGATGCCAGGGCTGCAGATCCTACTTCCTCTGCATTGCCCTTCCTTAAATTCCATTGGTTTTCGTGGAGGTTTCTCCCTACACTCACCTAAAAGGGTTGTGGGAAGCGTTTGCCACCATCCAGCTCATCATGCAGAGCTACACATCCACTTCCAGATGGATGCAAACCTCCCTCCTCCCCTCCAGGAAGGGTTTGGGTACAGAGGGAGTTAAAAGGCTGTGAGAGAGGCTGCCTGTAGGAAAACACTGTGCTCCTTCCTCTGCTCGTGGCTTGGGAAACCAGCCCCGTGCAAGGCAGGACTGGGAGATCTTTCAATGCCTTTTACCTGCTGAGCACATTGTAAAGATCCTAATTCTAATTAAGTCAGGCTCTTCTCCCAGCTAAGAAGTGCCAGGGTGAGAGGAAATGGCTTCAAGTTGTGCCAAGGGAGGTTTAGATGGGATATAGAGAACAAATTCTTCATAGAAAGGGTTGTCTAGCACTGGAACAGGCTGGCCAGGGCAGTGGTGGAGTCACCATCCCTGCAGGGATTTAAGTCATGTGTGGATGTGGCACTTGGGGACATCGGTGGGCTTGGCAGTGCTGGGGGAATGGTTGGACTCAATTATCTTACTCCCCTTTTCCAACCTTAATAATTCCATAAATCTATGATTTTAAGGCTTCAGGTGCTGTGTATTGCAAACCCCCCTTGCAACTCCAAACGTGCAGAAGAGGTTCTAATTCTAATTAATGACAATGACGTGTCCAGCAGCAGCAGGTGAACAGGACAAGTAGATGATGGGAGTTTATGGGATGGCTGCTTGGATACAGGTGGGTGCCATCCTGTACCAGCTCAGTGCTGGGGAGCTGGGCTGTTCCTCAGGTGGGCTTTGGTGAGTGAGACACTTTCCCAACCAGACCATGGAAGGGACAGAAATGAGTCTTCCCAAAGCTAAAACATCCTTGAAATGGCCAACAGAAGATGCAGAACGGGCTGTGCACACACCTACACCCACCCCACCACGGCATCCCAGCGGTGACCTCCTTACCTGCAGAGGCTCTCCCGTACCAGGTCTCCCGGAGAGGTGGAAGCTCCAGGTGGAAGATGGGTTTTCCCCACTTTTCCATGTCCGTAGGATGTGGGCTGGGCTGTCCTGGCACTCCAGGGAGCCGGCACAGGGTGGTGAGGGCCGGCAGGTCCTCCCCGGAGCGCATCGGTGCCACCTTGGTCACCTTGGGATGGGCCCTGGAAGAGCTCAGGCCCATTTTGCACAGGGGAGGCTTTCAAAGGAGAAGGAAAACCCCCTTGTGCACCATCCTGCCTGCACAAGGAAGGATCTTTGTCAGCGACTGAGGAGCCCTGGCAACTCCCTGCTGGCTCCAAATGTCCTTCCCAGCTGGGTTAAACATTGACCTGTCCCCAGCCATTCCCCCCCAGGGATGAGAGGAGGCTGCTGCTGACAGAGAAGGGGAGAACACTTCAGGGAACCAGTGCCAAGCCCTGGGAAAGCTTTATTTTTACCTACAAGTGGTCTTGAACTAGGGCCATTGACTGGATCTTCAGGTTTTGGAAGAAAATTCAATATCCTTGGAGCATCAGAAGGGTTAAAGCATCTCCCATCCTGCATGGGAAAAGTAACTTTCCTGCATGGGAACAGAGGCTGGCCCAGAAATATCCTGCACTCTTGCTCCTGCTGGCTGGGGGCACTGCTGGAAAAAATGCATCTTTAGCACAAAACCACCTGGGAATGTTGGCCAAAGAGAGTCATATTCTGTAGCCCATGAATTAATGTAATCTCAGAGTGTTTGGGGTTGGAAGGGACCTCAAAGACCATCTCATTCCACCCCCCTGCCATAGACAGGGACACTTCCCACTAGCCCACGTTGCTCCAAGCCCCATCCAACGTGGCCTTGGACACTTCCAGGGATGGGGCAGCCACAGCTTCTCTGGGCAACCTGTGCAAGGGCCTCCCACCCTCACAGGGAAGAATTTTTTCCTACTCTGAGGGTGGTGTTCTGGAGTTGCTGCAGGATTTTTGGGCCAAAAGCAGCAGGATGGGGCATTAGGGAAAGACCTGCCCTTCTGCCTCTGTTCCCAAGGTGTATGAAGGAGTTCTGAAGGCAGAATCTCCTCAGAGCTGTAGGGATGGTTGGAAAATAGGTGGGCAGGATCAATTATGCAAGAAGATTGGTGTTGCAGGGTGGGTTTTGTGGCAGGAGTAGGTTGTGGGAGGAGGTCAGAGTACCTGTGAGCTCACCTGTGAAACACCTGGGAACAGCAAACACCAGGAGTGTGAGGGGGAGCCCAAAATGCCATCAGAGACCAGTTCATTTAGTGGGGATTTAACCCACTGGGATCCCAGGAGTGATCCTGTAGAGATTTGGAGTTATTGGAGCCTCTTCTGGCTTTTCCACAGGGCCAGGATTGCCAGGAGGAGGGTTGTAGGGGGACATGAGTGCCATGGCAGAGCCAACATCCAGCACTCCCGGCCAATAAATCCATGGATGAACCCTCAACTCCCCCTCAGTGGAAATGGGGAGGTTTGGAACTGTAAATGCCCTTGGCCAGGGGTGGCACCTACCAGAAGGAATTATTCATCCCTGGAACAACCCAACCAGCTCATGTTTTCAGCCACAAAGCACTGACATCACTCGTGACTTTGCTCTACAGCAGGTCACACAGGGCATGAGCGAGCAGAGCAGCTTAGGCTGTGTTTTCTTCCCCTTCTTCTTTTCAAATGAAGATATAAAATCAACACCATCATTCCCTCCTGAGGTTCTCAATGCTTAATGTCTATTTTTCCCTTTTCACTTTAATTACCCCTCCCCTGCTGAGAACAGGTCATTCCAGTTGAGCAGCCTGGGAAAACCATGAATTAAATGCAACGATGGATGTGTTGGAGCAGCAGAACCCCACGTGGATGTTAAAGCTGATGGCCTTTGTGGTGTATCTGGGTGTTCCATTCAGGTGCAGTGCTGTGGCCACTGGACAGGGTCTCCCTGCTCCCCAGCCTGCCAGATCCCCTCTCTTGTCCATGTTTCCTTCCCAAGCCACATGGATTTCCCCACTATGTCCTGTTGTACAGTGATTTAGGGAAGGGGATTGCAAAGGGAAGGATGCACCTGAGACTGATGTTGCTCCAAGCACTTTATTTCTGGATGCAGAGATGCTCCTCTTTACATTTAAAGGGGATGCAACATCCTTCTGGCTGGTACGTAAGTGCCAGTCCCACCATCCCTGCTGGGGCACAGCTCTGTCCTACACCTGCCCTGACAGCACTGCACAGCATCTTGATAATTCATCAGTTAATCACCAATATCTCAGGGCAAATCCCTAAAATCTCAGCATCTCAGTACTTTGGAGCTGCACTTTGATCTCCACAGGGCTTTACTCTGTAAGGCAAAGAGGGCCAAGAGCAGCAGCTGAGGGGTTGGTGGGGGAGGAAGGAGGGATGCAAGGAGAGGCCCTTCCTGCAGGTCCTGAGATCCTGGTCAGGGATGCTCATCCTTCTTTTGAACTGGGAATTGTTTAATGCAGCCTTTTATCTCTATCTGAAGTTCAGTTCAATTCCCAGATGCTGTGCTGTGGAAACACAGGGCTGGAAGGAGCTTTGGTCCCATCCAGTGCCATCAGGGACAGCCCATGGTCCCTCCCAGGGGAGCTGGAAGCTCTTTTGATTTATCTCCCATTTAATTTCCTGCCTTAAACCCTCCACCAAACTCAGCTGGAGCCTGTAAGTGATACTGATCTTGCCAGATTTGGGGTTTCTGGCCTATCCATTGTAGTAAAAATGAAAACATTGACTCCTAAGTGCTCTGATGTTCTTGTTTTAAGGAAGATACTGGGAAAAGCTGCAGGGTGGGGCAATGCCGTGACTTGGGGCAGGGCATTTTCACATGAGGAGAAGCAGAGTTTGTCACTCACGTGCACAGAGAGCAAAGGTGAACCAAGGGGAGGATTCAGCACAGGGCACCACTCCAACATCCAACTGGGAATTGCCTCTGCCTGAAGCTTCTCCTTAAAAATGAGCTTTAAATCACAAAAAAAACCAACACAGGCAAAGGAGGAGGTGGAAAGCGAGTGGAATGGATTTTTGCCAAAATAATGCCTGGATTTCATGCAAATCTCCAGTGAGTAAAGCAGAAAGAACCCTAAGGATGCAAACAGACTGCTGTTTATCCTGCTTGCAGCACGTTTAGGCAGCCACAACGTGAACAAAGGGATCAGCCAGGAGAGGAAAATAATCCAGCACGGTTTCGCTGGCTCAGATCCAAACTGCTGGGGCTGAGAGACCTTGGCATTTCACATCTGCAAAGTCAGGAAACGGGGCTTGTTCCTCCCGCTGTTCCTTGTGGCTCGTATTACCAGGGGATGTTCATCTTATCCCAGTCCAGGCTGGGAATAGCTGTGGTGCTGGGATAACACTGTCCATGGTTCCAGGTCACTGAGCTCTCTGGAGAGGGAAAGTACCCGTGGTGATGCTCAGGGTGGGTTATTTCCAGCAATTTTTGCTTTGCTTCCAGAGAGATGGGCCCTGGTGTGAAGGAGAAGCTGATAACGTAGATCAAAAGTAGATAGAAGGTGGTAACCAGATCAAAAGTGGCATTTTCTCTGTGGTACAAATGACATGATAGAGCAGAAATGGATCCCCACATTACTGGAGAAGGTAGAAGGGCCCCTCAGAGATGCCCAGAATGGTGGGGTAATGACACCTGATCATCACTTTGATGGGTGTGGTGGATTGTCAACAGCACCATGCAAAAGAACCTCCTTTTATTGTCTGAATTCTTGGGGTTTATGGGTTTTCTCTGGCTGCACTCCAGGGAAAACTCAACTTCCATGCTTAGTGAGGAATTTGAACTGGAGATTGGGCAGTGGGTGAATGAGGGGGTTTAAGGCATCACTGTGTGGGATGAGCACCCTGGAAAGCACCTGGCACAAGTTGGGCAGAGAAGCTGTGGCTGCCCCATCCCTGGAAGTGTCCAAGGCCAGGCTGGATGTTGCCTGGAGCAACCTGGGCTAGTGGGAGGTGTCCCTGCTCATGGCAGAGGGTTGGAATGAGATGATTTATGAGGTCCCTTCCAACCCAAACCATTCTAGAATTCCATGATCCCATGAACAGCAAACCCACTGGGGCAGGGGTGCTTTGCTCAAGCCTTCCTTTGTTGGGGTTAAAGTCTTTTTAACATGCTGTGCCCCTGGCCATGAAGTGTCTCAGTTAGGGGAAAGCTGACAAAGCTACAGACCTTCACATGATTTCCCTGCTGAACGCTCAGTGAGGTTCCTTGAAGGCTCCAGTCCTGTGCCTGAAGAAGCTTCCACGAGCCTGCCTGCCAAAAACTCCTCATCAGTGCATACTAAATGCAAGTTTTGTTTTCCCCATGTGTTCAGTTTGGCAGGACCTAAAATGTCAGTAAAATACAACCCCCAGTCTAGTAATGTAAATGGATGTATCAACTCCAAACCTGAGGTGCTGTCCAAGCTGCCATATGCTGTGTGCTCTCACTATTGTCCCATCTCCTGTTCCATAGAATTCCCTTTTTTTTTTTTAAAGAATATGTTTTTATGTCTAGCTCCTTTCAAAAGCAGCAGACAAGGAGGTGGAAGAACATACTCAAACCTTACACCTCCGAGTTCAATGCACAGGGAACGGGTGGTTGGTTGGTTTCTACAGCCCTAATTCTTCAGCCACGTGATAAAAGAGCCCAAGTTTGGGGTTTTGCAACATACATAAGTATTTAGTCAGCTCTGGCGGTTGCAAGGAACAGTTTGGACATGATCATTAAAAGATAAAAACACTATCAAGTGGAAGAATAAAATTAAAAAGTGCTTCTGTT
>VXBX01004002.1:106794-235539 GCA_013400415.1 Scytalopus superciliaris
TACATGACAGCTCCAATTTCCTTGGGAGATCAAAACCAAACTGCAAACACTTCCCTCTGGTCACTGAGTGACACTCAGTCCTGCTGCTGAGTCCCCTATGGAAAAGGAGCACAGCTTTGCTCCTCCTTGTCTGCTCCATGAGGTTGTTCCCTCATGGCTGGGATTATACACTTGGGTAGATTGCTGGGTGATGAATTATCCCTACTTTTTGTTCCTTGGGTGCTCACAGAGGAGCTGAAATTCTGGGCTCACAGAGCTCCCTGTCAGCCTGCCCATGTCTCAGGACGGGCTGCGTACCAGGCAATGACATTCTTTTTGCTTCTATTTAATAAATGTGGATGGAGACAGAAACCACTTCAATTATGAAATAACAGAGCCTTTACTAAAGGAAAGGATGTTGTTATAGCTGGAAATTAAAACACCCCTGGGCTGAATCCAACAGATACTGGCTGGAGGATGGCACTGGTGGCTCAGGGAGTGCTATGGGAGGGCTGTGTGAGCCCTGCCCAGAGCCTGCAGCACCCACAGAAAGGTGCCCCAGCACTGGGGGTCCTTGTGCCAGGGCACAAACACCCCACAGAGTGTGCCAGGGGGTGGGTGGGAACACACAGCCCTCAGAAATGGGATTTAGAGCAGTCAAACTGTGCCAGAGACAGGGGAATTGGCACAGAACTACAGTAGGGAGGAAAAAGTGGACCATTAGTATGGCTGCTTCATGTTCACCCTCTGCGATTAGTGTTACTATTAATTATTAATTATCATTATCATTTCTACCTTAATTATTAATTATAGATTAATTCTTTGTATTATTTCATTAAGAATAATGAAAAATATGAATCATTTCCAAGGAGTCCCAGTTTGCACTGGGACCAGACTTAATCTGTGAGGGAGCTCTGATGTTTAAGGGGACAGGGGGGAATCGTTTGTGCCAGAGGCTGATTTTGTATTGGTGGGGAGACCAATGCTGGAAAAATGAGTCAAATTTTTTCTCACTTACCTAACCAGAGCCCGGCCACTCCACACAGGTAACCCCAGGGCACAGCAGAGAAGGGGTACCAGTACTCCACTTTTGTAAAATACAGTATGATGGGGGTGACAGAGATGAAGATGAAGTTGAAGAAACCCAGGGTAGACACGAAATGAGCCGCTTCCCCGAAGTTTGCACTTCCAAGGAACATTTTGAACAAAACCTGCAAAGAGAGGAGAGGTTTAGATGCCATGGCTGTCATGGAATCAAAGTTCTCCTGCACAGTCTCCATTCCCTTGGGAAGAGCAGGATACAGCACAGAATGCCACAACCCAACCCTTTCCTGCACAGGAGTTTTTCCAGGGAGTTTTTGGTCTGATTTCTGCCCTTTCCTGTGTTTTAGCACAGTGTGGGACACCATGTCATTGCTGTGGGGGTGGCTGAGTCTGTGTAACAAAGCTTAACACCAAATACCACGAGGAGCAGGTGTAGAAGAACCCAGGAAAGACCAAGAAGAAACCAAGAACCCAAGGACATCCTTCATGCAATGAAGTGACAGGATCTGGGCTGTGTGTGGCACTGTTAGGGTTTGGAGGGGACTCCAGGGATTCCTCCAGGGAGAGCAAAGCCAGCCAGGACTCACTTCAGGCACCACAAACCCCATGGAGGGTTTGTCCTATAAGAACCTAAATTCCCACACACTGAGTGACTTGTGACTGGCCACAACAAATTTATCAGTGAGATTAGAAGCTGGGAGGCAACTCCCGATCCCACTACAACTAACTCCAAATTGTACACACACTTCAGCCTCCCTGAGCTGAAAATAAACACAGCCCAGATCCTGTTTGTGAGAGGTGACCCTGCCTTCTCTATCCCTCACTTTCCAGAGCAGCCACTGCTTCCAGGCAGAGACACAGCCCTGCATGTCTCAAACGTGCCAAGCTCACAGCAGGGCTCCAAGCCCAGCATTCCCGGTGCAGGGATGAGGATGAGCCCTCCATTCCCAGCATTTCCCACATCCAGGCTCTCCATTCTGCACGTGGAAAGACCCTTTTAAACTGCATTGGCATCATTAAAAAATGGCCTTAAACTCCTTGTAGTGTCATGGAGTTTTCAATAAGGACTCAGAGAGCAAAGCCATCCTGAATATTTGGCAGACAACAACTCATTACCCTCATGGCAGATTTCCTGACATCACCTGGTCACAACATGAATGACGCAGTAACCAAAAAAAAAAAATCTATTTAACAACCATTTTTTTGCACTCACCCATTATATTAACGAATATAAGAACCCCAACAAACAGTTGTGACCTACCTTATACAAGGCAGAGGTGGAGGCTGATCCCACAGCATAGGCCACCCCGATGATTGAATCGCCCTGGAAACCATCTGCATATGCCATCATCACAATTCCTGTGATTGCCATGATTGCTGCCACTATCTGCACAAACAAAGCAAAGCCATGTGAAGCTCAGGGCCACCTCAGCCCACGGGAAGACATCCTCACTGTTGGGGGGGGGTTCTCCTGAGTGTCACTCGCTACTTTCTCTGACTTGGAGATTTCTTTTTCCCTTAAAGAGGGGGAATTATGGGAGAGATGGAAAGCATAATGAAAGTGTGTGCACTGCAGTGATATGGATCTACAACACTGCAAATTCTCCTGGGACCTCCTGACAGAACATCCTTCCTTGTGTATTTTATCAGCTAAACATCCACTTTGAGGAGATGGCTCCAAGATTAAGAAATTTGAAGACATTACGTTCAACTATACAAGACAAATACTTAGCAACACCCCAAATTTTACTTGGAGTACAAACATTAGATGGCCAAACTTTCTGGACATCAGTCCAGGGGATTGTCTCCTGTCTTGTGGAATGCCAGGGCACCACTGGGAGCTCTTCCAGGCTGTTCTGGCTGTGCCCTGCCAGCTTTCTTGGACTGACATGACCAGATTTCTTCATAAAGCCTTTATCTTTGTGCTTAGGTTTCTGGCTTCATTTGAAAATCCCAGACAGGGTATCTAAGGAGCTTCAAAGAAAAAGAAGAGGAATAACTAATTACACCACATGTGAAATCCTGGGTGCTGATCCCAAGGACCACAAGGAGGTGGTTGAGAGCCCAATGTGTTTTATCCTTTGGAAAACTCCCTCTCTCTACCTAATGGTCCTCAGCAGGTAAATATAGAGTGTGAATTTCAAAGACACTGAACACCCAACTTCCATGGAGTGCAGAGGAAAAGGTGTTTCTTGAGCCAGGGGAGCTACCACCAAAGTGAGATGGGCACTTGCTTTGTGGAAAACATCACTGAACTTCATTTAAGAAATACTTAGTACTAGACAAGCCTAAGCTTCACATGGCATCTTGATTCAATCATGTGGCCTTCAGCAGAGAAGCCTGACTTGCAGAGCTTACAGGCTGACCAGGAGTCCCAGACCAAAACCAACTTCTTCCCAGACAGAACAATTTCAGCAGAGCAAACCCATGACTGAAGGGCTGCCCAGGACAGGGACAAACGCCTGGCTCAGGTAAAGGTGTCCATACATGGGGGGGCAAGGGGGAACCCAGAATCAAATCCCAGGGTAGAGCCAATCTCAGGTGAAAAAAAACTTAGTCCTCCCAAATCCATGGGTATCCAGGCCAACATCTTCTGGGTGCAGCTTTAAGTACTTCCCTCTCACTATTATCCCTGTTTTACCAGTACCTGAGACACACATGTACTTCCCTGGCATCCCAAGGGTTGTGCCAAAGACAGTCACAAACCACACTGCACGTCTATATTCCACTTTACTTCCATATAAAACATCCAAGCTCCAAGATACAGGTGAACAAAGCTGTCACCTAAACTTGGAGATACTGTTGATACCTCCAAATTCATCACGAAATGGTGAAATCCAAAGTCCCCCAACTTCATAAACAGGGTTGAAGTCACATGTGCAATCACAGTCTCTCAGTGGTCTGATGAGATCTGGAAGGGCTTTAACAAGAGAGGACCAGCTGGTTCTCCCTTTCCCTTCCAAGGATAACACATGCCAACAGTCAGGCCATCCTGGGAGACTCCACAGAAGTCCCAGCCTTAAAGCAATGCCAAATGACACTGAGGACCCCTGAGACATCCCTGGCCTCTCAGTTTCCAGAAGTCCCCCTGTCCCTGCTCCACTGCCTGGCTGGTTTCACCTCAGGCTGTACTACTCGTCTCGCCTCGCACATCAATTCAGATGCACCATTTCAGCTGTCAGCTGGAATATTTCAGCTGGAATATTTCCAGCAATGTGTCTCACAAGGCAAAACAGAAGAGCCCAGTGTAGTTATCCAAGGGAAAGGATCGAGATTTAACTCACAGGACACTCCTCACTCTGTCCTTTCCCTGTATTAGTGTGCATTAATAGATCCATCATCCCCAGTAGGAGATTCTTCCTATTGGGAAAAACTCCTTCCCGGTCTGACTGCACCAAATTTAGAGAGCCAATTTCCTAATTTAATCAAACATTTAGAGAGCCATGAGCTCTTTTTCCCTGAAACAACTGAAATGATGGACACATATGGAGCAAAATCACCTCATGAGACACTCAATAAATAAGACCTGACACTGAAAACAGCAAGAACACTGTTTAAGTTCCAAATTCCGAGCCCCTCCTGCACCTTTCCCAGCTCTGCCTGGCAGCCCTCAGGTGTTTGCTTTAGAAACCTGGGAGCACATCCCAGGCTGCTCTAGGCTGACAAGCAGCAGCGAGGTCACAGGGAAGCAAAGCTGGTTGTTGCAGCTGCCAGCTCATTAAACAAGGCTTTTAATTAATGCAGGAGTGTAGTAACTTGCTTTTGAAGCCTCCCAGGTACAGAATGAAATTATCGTGCTTCTTTTTTTTTTTCCTGGAAATCAGTAAGGCCAACCAGTATTTTACTCAGAAACACTTTTTTCCCATGTGGAGCACAGCAGAAAATGAGGTGCTGTAGTAAAGAATCATGAAGTGGTTGGGTTGAAAGGGACCTTAAATATCACCCTATTCCAACACCCCTGACACGGGCAGGGACACCTTCCCCTAAACCAGGTTGTTCCAAGTCCTGTCCCCTGGCCTTGAACACTTCCAGGGATGGGGAAGAAACCCATCTCCAGGCTAAACACAGCCTTTCCAGGGGAGAAAAATGTCCCAGACCATTGCATGCCTACCTCATAAGCACTGATTGAATTTCATAGTTGAAAGCCAACTAAGGGCTTAAATATGCAAACATATAAGCATGTGGCTAAATCTAAATTTAAGTATTTTAAATTGTTGTGATTGCTCTGAGCCCAAGGGGTTGGGCCTTCCCAGTGTAACATGGATATACATTACTAATCTGAGAGAGAGGTGACCAGAAGTGTCCAAGCAAAGATTAGGGTGCAGGCAGGGACTGTGCTGTGTGTCCTTGCCCAGGGCTGTGGGTACCTCAAGGTTCCTGAGCTCTACCTGCACTACTTTTGTAGTCAAATAGAATCAGAGAATCATTAAGGCTGGAACTGAGGCCAACCCTAAACCTACCACTGCCAGATCCACCACTAAACCATGTCCTTAAGCACCACATCTACGAGGTTTTTGAACACTTGCAGGGATGGAGACTCCACCACTTTCCTGGGCAGCCTGTTCAATGCCTGAATACCCTTCCTGTGAAGAATTTTTTCCTCATATCCAATCTAAACCTTTCCTGGCACAACTTGAGACCATTAGTCATACGGTCATGGCTGTCTGTCCTTCCCAGCTGAATTCTCTTTCTCCAGCTGCTGTTTTCCTCTCATGGTTTGGGTGCTACAACTTCACCACTGCAGATCACACACTCCAGGTAACTCAAACAGCTTCCATGGGTGGGATTAAGCCCATCCCATAAGGTGGCCATCAAGACAGGCTTCTGAAAATCCATCCCTGCAGCCTGGCCAGCGGCTGCTCTCCAGCTGTGCAGGAGCCGTGTGCCATAGGATAGGAGAGCTCCACATCTGGCCATCCCTGGGCAGTCTGGGGACTGCCTGCAGCCACACCAGCTGGGCAGGGAGCTGGGAATCTTCTGCAGAGCCACTGAGGCTGCTGGTTCTCCAACCAGGCAGGTGAAAGCTGCCCCAGGTGAGCCACAGACGTGCCCCACGGCTCCGAAGCTCTGCAAGAGCTGGTGGGATTTGGGAGCCTTCAGAAAGCTGGCTGAGCTCCTGGGTGCTGAGTGCTGCTCCAAAACCACAGCTCAGAGGATATGATTAAGCCCTTATTTCTTCCTGTCTCCTTACTGTCCAAATAACCTAATTACCCTGCTCTGGGTGAGAGCAGCAGAGGCATTCCGAGCACAAAAGGCTCGGGCCGTGCTGCTTTGTCATGTTTTAGCTCTCAAACACTCTCCTGTGTGGTTATTAACATCATTAAGTGTTACTCTGGCAGGAGAGCTGCTGGAAAATGCTGTGAATTACCTTTCCAGCAGCGGGTATCCAGGATCTGTCAGCGAGCAGCAAAGCCCAGTTTCTTTTATGTGCAGAATTTGCCGCTCGCTTTTCCTGCCGGGTTTTTCTTGTGCGAACCCCACGGTGTTTTACAGCCTTAATGCTGATGCATATTTATAGCAACCCTTTTTATAGGCAGTGAAAAATAGCTAATAACTGAAAATAGCTTTTACTTCTAGGTTTCTTTAAGAGGCCAGGCTAGGAAAACACAAGAGCTATGGCTGCTCTTCCAGAAAGGTGTTGCTTTGAGACAAAAATTAGTTTAAAATATACAAACTATTCGAATTTTTTCCAGCTGAATCCTGAGATGACCAAAGGGCAGAGAAGGGAAGTTTCTGTTCCTGTTATTTCTGTAGAGAAGAGCTGAATATTTTAAACCCTGCTTATTCTTGGAGTTGGTCATCAGGGGTCTGAGGGGAGGTCACATTCACCTGATGCTTCTATATTTTAAGGTTTATATGAAACAGGTGTCTGGCTTTAGCTCTGCAGGCTGGAATGTCCACGTCCTCACCTTCCAGGGCACTGTTGGTTCACGTTCCCAGTTTCCCCAAGAGCCAGATGAGATGCCTGTACACCAGAATGCCTTTTCCTTTCATTTCTGAACTATTTTATCACACTATTAATAATGATAATAAAAGAAAAAGCTGCTGTGCTCATTTAAAAAGTTCGCTTAGATGAGTGCCCTGATCCATCACACTTTCCATGGAACTGAAATCCAACTGCTGGTGGCACCTTCTGATCACAGGCATCACACCTGGCCCCAAAAAGTCCCTCATGAAGTTGAAGGCTCCTGATCATTCACTCAGGATTGTCAGGCCTTGAGCCTCTGCAGTGGGGGAATCTGTACCAGCAGAACTGGTACCTCACTACTCCTTAGACGAAATATAAAGTCAACAATTTAAATTGCTGCAAGTCAGGAGATTTGTGTATGCAGAATCACAGGGAACAGGTTGCTTCTGTTGCATTTGAGTTCTCTTTTTCTTTAAATTCATTTTTGCAGGGCCCAGACCTCTGCCAGTGAGTCCTGTGACACTTTAGTGCAGAATACACCTCCCCACAAAAGAGTTGTGTGCCTTTTAAGCCGATTTTGGCACATGTGCATGAGTGTGTAAGAAGTAATAGGGTAGCATAAGAGGAATAGGTGAAACAGTGAAAGCAGCTATCTAGCCAAAGCAGGAATAAAACTGCTTTGGTTAAGGAGTTTAAAATAAAACTAACAAAACTTCAGCACTGTAAGCCAAGACAGAAAGGGTTTCTATGAAACTGGAAGTGCTTCTATTCTAATTCATGACATTACACTTAGCTGTAAGAGCTTCTTGAAATTTCCCCCACCTCTGGAGCCTCAGATCTCTAACTGAGCTTGAGGCTTGGGTCTGCAGCACCCAATGAAATGAGAAACAGTTTCCTGGCATACATATACCACAGTGCAGCAGTGCCACGGCAGCACAATGGCTTAGGGGTTTTAAGTGCAATCGTGAAACAAGAGAGAGAGTGGAAAAGGAGGCACGTCATTACCCTTGCTCCCATGAACCTGTCTTTCAGCACAATCCAAGAAAGCAAGAAGACAAAGGCTTTGTTACAACAGAACAGGGCAGAGACGTCTGTGGCTGTCAGCTTCTTTAAAGCCAGTAAATACAGGTAGTTAGTCAAAGTCCACAGAATAGAAAAGGGAGCAGTCCTTTTAAGAAAGAGTTTCAGCGTCAGACCGTCTTCACCAAAAATCCGACTGCATTCCCTACGAAAAGAAAAGAGTTTCAGTCTCAGCCGGGTTTTTCCTCGGCATTCACTCCAGCACAACAAACATTCATTAGACTTTTTATCACATTCAATTAAGTGCTTTTCCTAACTACCCCGTGCACCCCTGAGAATCCATTATTTAATTCGCTTCGAGAAAATAACCCACAATCTTCTTAAAGCGGCAATTTCGCAAATAGAAAAGAAGTAACTTACCTGGAATAATCACACTCTGAGCAGCAACAATCCCAGGGACTCACACACAGAAATGAAGGTCATCTATAATGCTCTGAATGTTCCCAGACTCTGCCTTCAAGGCCACGAGCACAGGGATTATAATCACTATTTTTCCTCTGTAGCTTGCCAATTTTTTTCTTGCATTGCTCCAAACCCTGTCTTTGCTCTTATTGAAATACATTCTCACACATGGCCAAGTAAGCTTGAGGAATTGGCTAAAGATACTCCAAAAATACTGCCAGACACATCACTGGGGTGGGGAAGTGACACACCAGCCAGCGGGACCGAGCCAGGCAAACAGGAGTATGAGAGGAAGAAGGGAGGGAAGGGTATTTAATACCTTTATTTCATTATACAGTGGAAAACTAAGAGGTGTTTCCCCGTGGATTAAACTGCAAACAAAATCTCCAGCTCCCCAAACACTGTGTCACACACAACCCCAGGGAGCTGTTTGCTTCTCAGGGTTTCCTGAAAGACAAAGGTGAGCTCAGCAGACACTGCTCTGGGGACAGCTCTCCTGCGCAGGTACATTAAGGGCACATGGAATCCTGGAATGGTTTGGGTTGGAAACAACCTTAAAGACCACTTAGTTCCAATCCCATTGCCATGAGCAGGGGCACCTTCCACTAGACCAGGTTGCTCCAAGCCCCCACGCTGGATGCAGCCTGGCCTTGAAACACTGAACTGAAACATCTCTACCCTTCCCAAACTGGAAAGGACTTTTTTTCAGCAACACCACTGTCTGCACTCTTGGTTAAAGATATTCCTGAAGATATTCCCAGTGTGCTTCCCTTCCTGACAGGAGAGGCTCTCTGACACATCCATGTAAAACATGAGAGGTCCCACAAGTGAACTCTCCATCCAACCCAAACACCAGTGGGGTGAACGAAGGCACCACCAACCTGCAGCATGTGAGGGGACTGATCTGAGTGCCACGAGACCTCAGGGCTCCAAAGCAGTCCCAGCCTAACATGGCTGTGTTTGCAACATCACCAGAACACTTGTTATGTAGAGCTAATTAGCAACTTCAAAGATTGTGCTGCCACGTGAAGTCAAAACCACTTATTATTTGGGGGGCGGGGGTGGTGTGATAACGATCCTGATTTGGAAGAAAATTTTAAACTATTTTTAGCAATTCTTGGGAATTTTGCTGTTAAAAACATTGCATTTTTTTACTATTAAGATTGGAAACCATCATTCTTGTTTTGAGGGAAGTAGAGTAATAACATCTATGTAATAAAAGAGATCAGCTACATCTTAACCTAAATGATTCTGTGATTCCACTTAATAACCACTCATTCCCTGCTGCCACTGAGACGACCTGGGGGACAAAGCAGTCATTTCTGATAATAATAAACTCCATTCTCAGACTCTTCCAGGGTGTCCAACAAGTTAACACTCAGGCAGGTGGATCTGCTAATTATCTCCTTCACTCCAGTTGACCTCAACGCTCTCAGAAGTCACTCTGTTCCCCAAAGATCAGGATACAAACCTTTCAAATAGAAAAAAGAACAGCTGCTGGTGTGGGCCATTCATCTGAGATGCAAAGCAAATACTTGGTGAGGCAAATAAATTAATGCTTAATTTGACTGCAGGCTTTTGTATCACTGAGTTCAACAGGAGTTAAAGGTGATGAGCTCCCCTGTGTGAGAAAGGACTCACTGGCAGAACTTCAGCACTCCTTGACATGCAGATAGAGGAGTTTATGTTTAAGAGATGCCTCCCTTTGAGATTTAGGTGGGTGCAGAGGGTGATTCTGGGCTCAGACTACATCCCACCTCAAGACAGGTGGATGGACCATGGCTGTGTCACCACTACATGAGACCAGAGCCAGGATGCCTCATCTCCTGGCAGGAACTGGGAACTACAGACCAGTATGGAGCCCACTCTCTCCAGCCCATTGGTTCTGGTGCTCCATTGGATCATCACACAGTTGTAAATCTGACCTGCCTCAGAAGCTGCCAGGATCTTAAAGGAAACAAGCCTGTGCTGTGTTCAAACTAGAGAGAAAGGTGCCTGGGCTGCCCACAGGGATTCAGGGCACTGGTAGGTACCCAGATGCCAGCATGGGTTGGGTTTTGTTGTCTTGCAGATCCATGGGATGTCTGCACACAGACAAACCCAGAGCAGAGTCAGGATGGAGTCCAAAATGCCCCAACAGAGTGAATCCTCAAAGGGGGAAGGTCCAGTCATTATTGGCTTACTCTGGGTTGGACTCTGGGCTGCTCAAGGATTTGGGAGAGGGAGTTGTGGCAGCCCCAACAAGGTCACTTCTCTCTGAGTTCCCAGAAGCAGTGGGAGGGATGAGCAGAGATTCACAGCTAGGAAAAGAAACTGGAAATGCTTCAGAGGCCCCAGGCAATGGGCTGTCTGAGCAGATGGAAGAGCCTCCATCACACACAGCAGCGTACAGTGACCAGACAAAACAGGGGCCGGTGGTTCCACAACTCTCAATTAAGAAAATACAGCAAAGACTGTGACAGGGTCGTGCTGAGCGAGACAGAGACTTGATGGATTCACCTCGGTGCCTAGGAGAGCTCCATGAATAATGCTCAGGCAATGAGGAGACAGGGAGAACACTTTATTTTCCCACTCATGGCTACAGCCTGGGGCTTTGTGAGGGCTGGGTGCTCAGTGGTTAACTCAGCCTCTTTGACAGGCACCTAAAATTAAACTTGCAGGAGTCATCAGACATGACAGTGATTAAAACCCCGGGCTCAGGAGAGATCCCTCCCCACACTGGGAATATCTGCAGGCTGTTGACTTAAAGGCACAGACATGTCTAAGGACAGCTGACCCTGAAACTGTGACACAGACTATTGCCAAATGCAAGAAGTCTATTTAAAACCTGTCCTCTCACATAAATAGTTCTTTTTATTTGCAGGTAGCCCTGAGCCATGAGCTCTGGGCAGTGTGCCACGCTCTCAGGAATCACAGCCCCTCAGGCAGTCATGTAGCTTTGCCTCTGGCACACCCTAAATAGCCTGGGTGGCCTCTCAGTTATTCTGCTGCCAGCCCCTGCACAAGAACGGGTTTGTTCACCCCTGGCACGCAGCAGCCTCTGCAGTGACATCCAGCTGCTGGTTTGAGGCAGCTCACAGGAAAAACAGAGCAAAGAGGAGAGACCTGGGGTGATGGATGGAATGGCATCACAGCCGGGTCAGAACCCGGCAAGGCCACCAAAGCCAGCAGGGCAGCGCCACGGCACCTTCTGTGGGCACAACTCATTTAGCCCTTCTATCTGAAGGATGGCAGTAAAATACCTTGCAGCTCCACTGCAGGAGGCAGACACACCAAGCACAGCGAGGTTAAGCACACTGGTGAATTATTTTCCAGGGCTGGCCAAATCTGAGCATTAAGAAAGAGCCCGACCAGCTGTATTTGTCTGGTCAAGAGCTGGAGCAAAAGAAAAGGGAATTCTGTGTGAAACTCTCACATCAGCAGTGCCTGGCTCAGGGGGCAGCACCACAGGAATGCTGCCTCCCATAGGAATGGTCCATGGGAAGCCAAGCTTTGTGCTGATGGTCTTCCTCCCTGCTGTTGAGCCATAAAGGGTTGGAGCAGCTTCAGGCACCAGAGATCCTCATCCCTCCTCTGGAAAGCCCTTTGCAGGGAAGATTTGGATTTGCAGAGTTATTCCATAAGTGGCTGAGGTTGAGCTACTGCTGCTACACAGAGGGAGAGGTTTGTGGGTGATGACTTCAAACACCAGCTGGTTAAGGCTCAGTTTTTACTTCAGGTGATGCTCCCTTCTCATTATCCTGCTTGCTACAAGCCCAACTCTTCCCAAGGTGTTCATTACCAACACTCTTCCCATCAGCATCTCAAGGCTGTGGAGCACCTGCAGCACTCCCTCAGCTGGATATATCCCACCAGGAAGCTGCTGAATGTCACAGTGTTTGTCCTTGAGAAGACAAGACAGCAGATGGGGAGGCAAAATTTATTGACATTGAAAATCTCACCCATTGAGTCCAAACTACAACTCTAAGAGGATCGTAAGTCAAGCTCGTGCAGTGATTTCTGCTGTGGTTAAACAGTGGCAGGGTTAGATTTCCTCTTGCTCTGTTTCCAGAGCTTCAGGTCATTTTATCCATCAGGAATAGAAGTGTCAAGCTCCTTATGTGGAACGTACCTTTTATTTACAACACTGAGGGGATACCAACAGCTGTGTCTTCTGCCTCAAGACAACCAAGGTACTTCACTGAAACGCAGCAGGGAGTTCATAACCATCAGTTATTCTCTAAAGACCACAATATTGAATTTCGAAGGTAAAGTGTGCAAGGTAAGGAATAGACAATTTATAATCTCAAATATTATAATAACAGAATCCCAGAATGGTTTGGGTTGGAAAGGACCTTTAAGACCATCTCATTCCACCCCCTGCCATGGGCAGGGACACCTTCCTTTAGACCAGGTTGCTCCAAGCCCCATCCACCCTGGGATGGGGCACCACAGCTTCCCTCCCACCCTTACAGTCAAGAATTTCTTTTCAGTATCCAATCCAAGCCTGCCCTCTGTCATTCTGAAGCCATTCCCCCTCCATGCCCTTGTCAAGAGTCCTTCTCTCCTGTAGCTCCTTTTGGTACTGAGCAGACTAAACTTTTCAGGAAGCCAATCTAAAGTCAGAGATTGGGACTCCCATCCTTCCAAGTGGGATTTATTAAAAGAACAGTGTCTCTCTACAGCTCTGCCAGCCTGGGCCAGCTCTCTGCAAGTCTCTCACATGATCACTCATCTCTGACAAGATATCACAGACACTGTTTGCTCAGATCCACTGGGAATATCTGCTGGACAAGATGTCATATGTCTTTAAAGCTCCCAGAGAGCAACTACATCCTCCAGAAACACAATGATAAATCACCTCTGGACCCTGAGGCAAGCCTGGAATCGTGCTACAGGATGGGTTTATTGACAAAAATTAGCTACTCCACAGGAATAAAACAAGCAAATGAAGCAACAAGAAATATTAAAAGCCTTGTAACAGGAACAATACCGAGAATGCAAATAGACAACTGATGTAGCTTTGAAAATACCTGTTCTGGGTTAGATGACCTCCAAACACTCTTTCCAAATGAAATCTGTCTATAACTCTCTGAATTTAAAAACTACAAATGATGCTTTTCAGTTCTTTAAGTCCTCCAAAAAAACCCCAAGAGTTCATCCCAAAGAGAAAACCATCCTGTATCCAAACTGAAAAGTGTTTGGATAGTCAGGTTGTAACATGGCACAGACCAAACAGTTGGTCCCCCTGGGGAAATCATTATTTGTCAGCAGTTACTTCTTCCCTGGGATGTGATTTCCTGACATATCCAGAACAAGAACCACTCTGGGAAGATGCCTAACAGCTCTAACACCAGTCTCCTGATTTCACACATTCACAGACCTAATGTCCACCTCTGTGTGTGCAGAAATTCCCGTGGGCATGTAAGTATTTCAGCTTTAAAAGCTGAGTTCCTAACAGCTGGGGAAACGCATCAAATATTTAAGCACGGTCTTTTTATGCATTGCCTCAAATGCTGTACCCGAAATTTTCCTCTGATGGAGATATAATCCACCAACTGACTGCAGGGATATTTCTTCTCACCCTCTTCCTTATCTGCTGTGCAATCGTTATTACTTTCCCCCATGCCCAGAAGCCGAGCTGACACTGTTAATGTGCTCACAGGCACTCAAATCTGAATGGAGCCATCATTAATGTACAAAGCACCAGGGTTTGCCGAGAAGCACTTAATTAAGTGCAACTGCTCAATTGCAGTCACGCTGATTTGACACAAATGATAATTCAGGGCCAAATTACATCCCAGATCCTGGCAAAAGCAGCTGAGGGAAGAATTTGGCCCTGCCACGCTCCAGTCTGACAGTCCCAAATTGAATTGCCCGTGTGCTCAGTGACAGCTTTGCTGAGCCCTCTGCCAGAAGGAGCCAGGGATGGATCCCATGCTGGTTAAGACCTGATGGGACAGACAACTCTGCTCAAGTCAGGGAGGTTGTTTTCAAAGCAATTCTGCACTGGAAGAACAGAATCGTGTCCCAGCTCAAAATTATCCCGTGAAATTCTTCCCTCCATGGGCAAGGTGTGCTATCTCTTGGCAAGTTGAGTTTGGTTCCATCCTTTCAAGCAGCTCCTGCGTCACTGTCGGAGCAGTAGAATAATGGAAGTGGAGGAGGAAGCATGAAATTAATTGTCCCAGAATGTGATGGTTCTTCCAAGCCCTGAAGGCAGATTAGATGTGGCTCTCTTAAGAACTGAGTAGGGTGAAGCTAAACTGGCTTTGTCCTGCTGCAGTGCTGGTGGTTGGGCTGGATGATTTCTTTGGGTTCCCTCCTAATCCTGTATTTCTATGATGTCCCAGGAGCTACTGAACAGGGATTTATTCATTTCTATCCCTGCAGCCTAATGTTGGGACTCCTTAGCACCTGAGGCTGAGAGTCCAACTACAGCATGTATCCATGTGGCATGAGGAAAAGCTGGAGTCAGAGGGATATCTTCTGACTCACAGCACAGGGGAAAAGGTGTTTTCACGTGGAGCCTGACAGGAGATGGGACAAAGCCTCCACACCATTTCCCCAGGATAACAGGCACTCAGCTATGCCAACTTACCCCTCAGAGCTCCAGGGGGAGGAAACCAAGAGCCTGAAACCTGTTTTACCTCTTTACCCCACACAGAAGAGAGCAGAGAAGGCTACCTGGATGCTCTTACTCCATATTATGATCCAGGAGGAGGAAAGGGCAGTTTTTTATCCTGTTACACCTGCTGAGCAAGCCATGGTCTTCCACCTGGAAACCATCTCCCAGCTCGGAGCATCTCCCTTCTCAACTATGAATTGGTTTGGTTACACTTAACAATACTGTTCTCTCAGAAATGGGCCAGAACAGATTAATTAATGGCCTGATGCAGACAAGAACACAAAATACAGAGACATTAGATAATATCACATCAAGATCATAAGCAAATCGTTGACCTTCTCAACTCATTAAAAACCACCCTCAGCAATCATGTATCCCTTTATTCAGCGTATATCACTCATCTGTCAGCCTTCTGGGAGCTATTTATGAATGAGGCTTCCTGCAGCATGACCTTTGTTCTGCCTTGTGACACCACAGGTCCAGCTGAGCAGAGAGCAGTGATATCAGTCCTCGGGAATGGGGTTGTTTAAAGGGATAACGGCACGCTAAAACCTACCTGAATTTTTTGATTGGGGACTGCTTTTCCTGCGAAGTCGCGAGGTGCCCGGAATAATAAATGGGGAAAATCATAATGTTCCAGTTTGTTGAGAACCAAGTCATGAAAAAAGGACAGTCAAAGGTCTCAAATGTGATTTTGACGAACTGCGTGGTCCCGACCCAGGAGGAGGAGACGGACAAGATGATCAGGAATCTCCAGATAAGCTTGAGAAACGTGGATGTGCAAGACTGGCATCGTGTCTGTCCTTCAGCTTCTTGGCTGCTGCTCTCTGTGTGCGTTTGTGTTCCTTCTTCTCCTGAAAAAAGAATAGAAAAAGAGTTGTATAAATAATGAATGCATTCGAAACAATCCTTGGCACAATCTCCACTGTTGATCCGGTCACAAATCATCCCTCGCCTTCTCCCTATAATTCCTCTATGTCCTATAAATACTGAAATCCTGCACTGAAATACTTCAGTAATACCATCTCTGTCATTTCAAGGAGGCAGGAACAAACCACAAACACAACACCAAGGCCTGAGGTAACAGTGCCACAGTTAAGCTCTTGTCACTCTTTGCTTTATCAGCCCTTCTTTCCCTCTGTCAGCAAACCTCCAAAATAAAAATATATCCCTTGGAACCAATGACATTATAAAGTAAATTACTGTGCATGTGTGCAACAGAAAAGCTCCCTGAGCCTGCACTTGTGGAGCCAGGAACAAGTCCTTATTGTTCAAGATTTTAACTCCAGAATCACTTTATTATGCATGAGCGGGGAAGGAGAAAAAGCAACAGTTTGGTGGGTTTGTATATCCAAGTGGAGAAAGGCTTTTTGCAGCCAAGTGTGCTCACATTCCTGAAGTTAAAAAAAGGGGACTGGACAAAAATGAAGCTTGGAAATGCCTAGAAATAAACCCCTACACGTCAGCAAGGAGGGAGATCAGGGAGTTGTCCTTTCCCATTTCAGTACAGTGCTTTGCAGACCTACCCTGCAGACTCCCCAGCAGCAGAGGAGGGAATTGCATCTCACTGCCTGGTTCTCCAGGCACATCTCCCAGAGGTGGAACCCACGAACCCTGTTCTGACTTCACAGATCCCAGAACCAAGAGCACTAACGCTGCTGCCCCAGGAGCTCACGGGGCACCACTGGGCTCCAATATTTACCCCATATCACATCAGTTTGATAGAAGAAACAGGAAGAAAATCTTCTAAAAACCATGACCTGAAGCTATCCATAACTATTCCTATCAATTATTACTCACATCAACACGTGATACGATATATATATAAGGAATAATAAGGTTTTAAAAGGAGCTCCAGATCCCCTGCAGTGAGGACATGCACTGTCCTACACTGAACTCATATGGGACAGAAGTATCTCTTCAGGTTTAATTTCCTTTTACATTAATGTTTCTGCTACAGCCAGAAAGAAATGCCAAACTGAGGTTGCCAGTTACTACTTTAGACCAACATTACATCTAAAAAAAGATCCAACATAGCAGGGAGTGCATTTGCAATCAAGAATTCTCCTAACCAGGACACGGAGCTTTTTGTAGTTGTAATTGTGTGATGTGGTTTTTTCCTAAAAATAATCCCTATTTGATGGCTCCATTGTTTAGTGCTGAATCAAGCATTTAAATAAAATTACAGGTTTATTAAAAACATGCAGAGGATAACCAGCCACGGGTCTGAAAAGGCAAACATCCTTTTAGCATTCTCTTTGGCTGCTGAGGGAAAATAGATATTTTTATGGTACTAATAATGACTGATATGTTCCATTAAAAGGTAAATTACGGTTTATTTGCAAGTTAGAATGGCTTAGAAAGAATATATTATGTAACATCCACTTGCAGGTCTTCCTGCTAAGCAAAACTACCATGCAATTAGTCCTGCTAACAGTTCAAATAATCATACAATGAGAGAAGAATAAAGCACTTTTATCTTTGCTTTCTATTTTCCAATTACCAAATAACGATGTAATTGCTGTCACTGCACATGACACTACCATTAGCATTTGACTTGGATTTTACAGTCCCAGCTCTGAATGTCAGGGAAAGGCACAGAAACACACACTTGTTGCAGGACCTGCCTTGGATTTAAAGACCTCTGTAAGTTTTAGCCTGAATAAATGTATAGTGGGGAATTTCTGCAAGTGCTTAATGGGTGGGATTCATCCCATGGGATGTAGTTGGCAAATAATTGTGTGTTTGGGCCAAACGTGTTGTCTGGGGGCCCTTTATATTTAATGATAATGAAAAGACATGGTGAGAGGGTAGCTGATTCCATCCTTTTATTTATATATATATATATATACCCACTCTCTAGACCAGATATTTGATTGAAGTGAAAATAAGATTGATCCCAGTCAAGGTGCCATAGGAGCTTGACAGCTGCTTTCAAAATCCATGGGGTGTGCACACCTAACTCTTGGCCAAAGAATCCAAAGGGGCAAGAGAAGAAATATCTTTAAAAATAATTACTGGGCTTGTACTCAAAGACACACGGTGAGCAAGCACACAGTCCACACTGAAGAGGTTTGAGGATTTCCAAGTCATGAAGCTGGGGCTGGAGGGAGCCAGAAATTAGCACTTGTGTTCAGGCACCAAATGATCTGATAATGAGGAGAAAATAAACTGAGCAGCCAAAGTGGTTGGTAGACAGCATTTTAAAATTAGCAAGGTAGCAGAAATCCTTGGGGTCTGCATTTAGATCAGACTGGAGCAAAGCAAGAGATTCAACCCTGGCAAGAGCACAGACACAAGCTGAGCATTCTGAAAGGTAAGAAGGCAGATCCCACTGCAGGTGAGACGAGGAGATGACACAAAGATGCCAATAGCAAAGTGTGTGAAAGGCAGAGAGCAGAAACACCCCTGCATAGTTCTTTGGCCCTTGGTGTGATTCCTGCTTGGGATGTCTCTGTGACAAGAAGGCCACAGAAAAGCCTTTTGCTTTCGTTTTTCAGAAGAGTGAGATGAGGAAAATCAACACCTGCAGCTTTTCGTCTGAACTCTTTTGGCTATTTGGCAACTACACCCTAGAGAATAATATTCTTTATGTTTGTTCACCTGCCTGTCAGGTCAGTCCTACTTAGGCTTCACTAGTCAGGATGGGAAGAAGGTGAAAAGAGAAAATAATAAATGCAAAACAAATGTTTACAAGACTAGGATGTCAAGGCCTTAACACGTGGCCTGAACTCCTTTCTTAGGGAAGATGGATTCTGATTTCAGATGTACCTCAGTGCCAGCTGGCACAGTTATTTCAGCCTGAAACGTGTAAAGGTAAGACTGGTTTTCTGGTCTCTTAGTTATGACCTTTCCTGCAAGATGCTGCATCATCCACTCCTTGCAGCAACAGTCACCTCCAACACTTTCCTGAGGCTTTCCATGAAGAGACTACTCCTGGAGTATGAGATCCCTCCATTTCCCCCACAGGATGAAAACGGGTGACTCCTGCTGTCATCAGCGGTGAGGTGACAAGAGGAAGGTTCCCCTTCCCCAATTCCAGTGTGCAAGGGAGATCCAACCTGTTCTTCCTCCCCTTTTTTTTTTTTCCCCACAAAGTCTTCCAAAAGAACTTGGACAATTAAATCACTTAATTACAGAAACCTTGGACAGTTAAATTATTGTACTCATTTAAGATCTCTTCTCCTCAACAGTACGGTTCAGCAGACTCAAAGGTCTGTGGCTGCAAATTGCAACTGCTCCCATCCCATCCCTGCTGCTGCTGGATGGACACCATGGTGAAGAAGTCAGTGTTCACCATACCTACAGGCACATTTGAGCTAAACTTCTGCAGTAAAGTGGCTGAGACGTTCCTGATGGAAGCCCTGATGTGCAGCTGATCGATGAACTGAACTGTCACGGTCTTCCCTAGACATCCTTCCACCTGTTGCTCCTTCTCTTCCTCTTCATCAGACCATCCATGGTATGAGCTGAGGTTGTCACTGTCTTTGAGAAGGAACAGGGCTGGCTCTTAAAGGTCCTGGTCTCTGGCCAGGCTGAAGCTGAGGAAACACAATCACTTTGTAAAAAACTAACTGTGCTCTAACGTTAATCAGCTTTCAAGATCTTCTGTGCCCTGTGACGTGTCAGATACCTCACACATTACCTGTACCTGCCGACTCCCAGGCCTTTTCCTCCCATCCGTGCTTCCTTCCCTCCTAACCCCAGCCTGCACCCGGGCACAGGAAGGACCTGCACGTGGCTGTAAATCAAGGTCAGCATGCTCGGGCTCTGCCCCATCTCTCAAAGGGCAGACAAAAGAGGCCTCTCACAGGCATGCTGGGAATGTTCCTACCTGATCTGCTCTGCCTCTCGACTCTGCTGTGCCGACAGATTCCCGAGGGACTTCGATTCTGCAGCTCAAGAATGGGAGCAGCAGAATCTTCAGCAACAGATAGAGGGGAGAGCTGCCTAGTCATGCCTCTGTGTCTGCTGGGGCAGTTGCCTCCTGGCTTGCATTGGATGACAGATGATCGTGAGGCACCTGAGAAGAAAGAGTTTGCATCAGTTTGGCTGTAAAGTCCCTGGAGGAACGCGGGGCTTTCAAACAGGCTGTCAGCGAAACGCGCGCGGACGGCACAAATCAAGGCTCCAGCTCTGCTCAGAATAAAGGAAGTAAGCAAGTAAATAAATACTTAACTCTCTCTCCCCCCTTACAGATAGAATAGGTGCTGTATGAAAACCAGGCTTTCCCCTGAGGAAATGAGAGCCCCATGCTGCGGTACATTCCCAGCCCCACGGCTCCATCCACGGGGTCTGCACAGGCAAAGGAATTTGTACTCACGTGGGCCCCTTTCCTGAGCAGTGACCCTGGATCAGGCCAAAGGAGAGGTCACCATTCCCCCTTAGGGTGGAAAGGAGGGCTGAGGAACCACTGCCTGCCAGGGTCAGTGCTGAGAGCCTCTCCTCTTTCCATCCTCCAGAATGATCCTTGAAGGCTCTTGGATGGAATGAAGCCACGGTCAATGACAGGTCTTTAGGATGAAGATGCCAATTTTAAGCCTTTCCACGCATCAGATCAGGATCTCCACATCTTCAGAGAAGTTGCCTTTTCTTCTTCTGCTACATGCAGACAGCTCCAAAGTGCTGCATTTCCCAGAGGCACGAGGCAGCAGGGAAGACCCAGGTCCCAGAATTACCAGTTGAAAAACTTTCCAGTGAGTAGGACACCACCTTTGAGGAGCAAGAGCTTGAAGGACTGCACTGAGAATCGGTGAACAACAGCAAGGAGTGTAGTGCCCTGGGATCCTGAATGTATGGATCTTGAACTCCCAAATTTACTGGAGGTGTCTCTGGAAGAGGTCAACACACGAGCAGCACAAGAGAGTCCTTCTCTCCAGCAGAAAGCCAAGATGACAGGCCATTTTTGGTAAGGACAAATGTGTGTTCGTGGCCAGCTGGGATCATTCACCACTTGTTTTGCAGCTTCTACTTCAACTGGTGACCATCTGACCTAAACTTTTGGAATATACATATACCCAGAGCAGCCACTGATCTTGCCATGACTTGGAAGGATTTAATATGATAATCCCAACTACTTCACATTGAAAAGAATACAGACACACACACCCCATGTGTAAGGTGCTACATGTGCAACAAATACAGCAGAAATCTCAGAGGGTGATATTCTTTGTTGCAATGTGAGCCATTCCAATACAATTCCTGCAAATAACTCCATGCCTGGCAACATAAAAGTATATTCCAAAGCAAGGACTGTATTCAGGATTCAGGAGTCTGCAAAAATCTTGCAGAGGAAAGTAGAGTTCACTTAACCTTTGATGGACTTAAAGCCACATGGGATTCACCAGGTCTAACTACAAAGGTTTCAGAGGAAGAGATGTATAAAATATGGAATTAGACAGGAAAAAAATCCTCTCTCAGCCTATTTAGAGCCTCCAAGGTTAATTTTTACCCACCAAACAGACAAGTGACTGAACCAGCAGCAAACCCTCTCAAGATGCTCTTCCTTTTCTCTGCTGTCCAGTATGAGGTACCCCTGACACAAGGGGGACACCCAAGTTTAGGTTCCTTGCCACCTTGCCATGTAGTCACACTTTGCCATGAAGTCCTATAAACCCAATCAAGACAGCAGACAACCCACAGCAGACCCACAAGGTGACTTGGAAAAATTAAGACCTGTACGTTGTCTAAGCCCTGTGTTACCTCTCCTCATTTTTCAGTCAGCAGTACTTTCTACAGAGCTTTTTAGAACCCACAGGATGTTTAAAAATCCATTCACCTTCATGTATTTACTTTTTAATGGAGAAAATAATGTTCTAACAGCCACACAACTCCACCCATGATTTTGCTCTGCTCATTTCAAAACTCCAAGTGTTACTTCTTCCACTGGTTAAACCAGGATAACATTACCTACTCCTTAAGACTTAGTAAACATCTTGTAAGCTACTCTGATGTTGAACAGTTAGAAATGGCAGCCCTTGGCCACTCACCCCACCAGAAGCAGCATAACACTTTCATTTGACAGCTGAAGGTTCCAGACTCCACAAGGTCAAGCCAATCGGTTCTTTTGGGGCTAAATATTCCAAAAGGCACTCAGGATTTTTCAGGTCCCCAACTTGAGCAAGTTTTATTTTCAAGAAGTGTTTGCTGACTACCTGTCCTCAGAGAAGCAGCCACTGAGGTGGCTGGACTCAAATCACTCCTCACTTTGATATTCATCATTTAAAGAGATTAAAGCATAATGTTGAAAGACACATGCTATGTCTCAGCTCAGGTTCAATTTGGAACAAGACCAAGGCTCACATTACACTCAGCAGAAGTCTAGCAGGTGATCTGCAACCAAAATTTGAAGGAAACCAGTTTTTCCTCATGTGCAAAGAGAGCTCTGAGTTATTTGTATGTGGCACAGCAGAGCAGCACGAATCTTCTCCTGTGCACTGAGAACCTCAGCAGCTGAGACCAAAACTGTAATTCAAGACACAGCATTTAATAGGAAGTCACTGCTTGATTTACTGAAATCTTCCCTTCTACTTGAAGCAATCAGACAGCACAGCCATTTATCAGTATTTCATTGTTGCAGCCAGAAAGGCTGGGACCTCTAATGCTGCTGAATCTGAACATATTTTAAGGTTATCCTTTGACAGGGGAGCTGAAGAGATATATGCTGGGCTGACTTACCCAAGCCTGGAATCAGCAACGTGGACAACAAATCACCAGTTGTACAGCAGAGCAATGAAACCTCGAGGTGGGCACTGTTACCCTGAGTGAGAGGAAGGGAAGGCAGAACTTGTGTAACTCCAGTTCTCTGTCTCACACAGAACTACCAGCCATTGAGTAGAGATCTGCCAAGACCCTCCAGATTCGGAGGGATCAGAGCAGCATTTTCCATTCAAGCTCCATATAAGTTCATAAAACTCACACACGTATGGAGATCTCATGTTTTTGGGCAGTGAGACCATGTCTTCTCCAGAGGGGGCAACAGCAGAGTGCTGGCATGACTTGCCACGTGCAAATGGAGAAGCAACTGTGTCCTAAAAAGGTACCATAATAAAACTCCTCCCAAGCAAAGAGGGTTGGATTCATGTGACTTATTTTAGATGCCAGTTTTAGGATGAGAAAAGCAGGGCTCTGGGAGTGTCTGCATCTCCCTGTGAGTATACAGAGAATAAGTGAATCATGGAATGGTTTGGGTTGGAAAGGACCTTAAAGACCATCTTGTTCCAGCCCCTCTGCCAAGGCCACAAATACCTTCTACTAGACCAGGTTGCTTAAAGCCCCATCCAGCCTTGAACAACCATCCTGAGCAGAGATGTTAACACTGGGTTGGACTTTTTACCCAATTTGTAGCTTTAGCAGAGATGAACCACAGGCTGAGAATGAATCTACATTTTGGGCATCATTTGATGTTTTAAGAGAATGCTACTGCCAGAGATTTGGAAAAAACAAACAGAAAAAAACTTGCCAGACTGTCAGATCTTGGTGCTGGAATTGTTCCTTGGAGGTTCTGAGTGTCAAAGCAACACTCTGCCAATGGGGTTGACAAAATAGGCAAGGAAGAACTGCAAAGTACCACGTCTGATTGTATCAGCCACATCTTAATGAGTCAGATCCACCTGCATTGCTTTTTATTACTGGATAAAAAGAAATCCCTGCTTTTTCACATGTTTTTTTATGATTACTTCTAGTTTATTCATCTGTTCCAGCAAGTCCTTTCCTTGCCCTGCAAATGTGGATTCTTGATAACATAAGAAGTAAGGCCATTTCTCTGCACATGGAGACCAGAGGGAAACCAGCACGGGGAACCTGTGGCTTTTCTCATTCTTCTAATAAAATCTATCCTTGTCTTGCATTAATTATTATACACATACCGCAGTGTACTTTGATTTAGCAAGGTAATAATGCTTGTGACTAGTCTAAACACATGATTAATATCACTAAAGTCCAGCCTTTTCACGTTCTTTAACACCATCCCCAGATCCAGCTGTGAAAGAAGGTGAGCACCATATGCTGCTGCCATTGTGTCTATTCAAGCCAGGAACCAGCAGCACATGCTGGTCCTGACAACCATTTCCACCACCCATAAGTAGCCCCTCACCCCTTTAAAGGTGTTGGTACATGACCTGTGGCTTCTTGTTCACACACACATTTCCAGTGAGAAAGCATGTCCTCAGCCACCTTGGCTCGAAAAATCCCTTTGCTCTTTGCCAGGGGGCTTGGAGAGAAGGATTATGCTTTGAGGTTCAAAACCAATTCTCTTCAGATCATCTTCATGTGTATGAAAATTTTAGCAAGCGACACCAATGCTTGGAATAATAAAAACAACCCAAGCCATTTCATCGGGACAATGTTTCTGGTCTCATAGTTGCTACTAAAAATGGATCATAAAATCAGAGAATACCCTGAGTTCAAAGGGACCCGCAAGGATCATTGAATCCAGCTCCTGGCCCTGCACAAGACAGCCCCAAAAAATCCCACCATGGGCCTGAGAGCATTGTCCAAACGCTCCTTGAGCTCTGGGTGAAGAACCTTTTCCTAATATCCAACCTAATCCTCCCCAGGCACAGCTTCCTGCCATTCCCTCTGTTTCTACATCGAATGGATTGCCAGTTAAATCATCAGTGCAACAGAAAAATGCAGTCCTGGAAGTAAGTTTTACAACCAGATCATCACAGAATTGATTGTTTCGTTTTCTCTTCTCTTTTATCCAACTGCCCTGATGGAAATTTAAAACCTCTCCAACAGGTAACTGAATTCCCTTCCGAAAGCCATCTGTGCAACTGACACGAAGCGCTGGCTTATTTAGAGACAGCAACATCTGGCTTGACAGTACGTGCCAAAATACATACCATTTCTTTGCTTACACAACTAAATCCATGGTTATGTGGGTGATGTAAACGAGCTGGACAGTTCCTTCATGTTATATTCCCAAAGCAGTGGTCACCTGTAGCCAGAAGAGACACCACCTTTCCCAAAAGTCCAGTCAAGGCACCTATTGAGCACTTTATTCAGTATTAAACAGGCTTCTTTTACCGCATCCTCAAAATCCCAGCTCCTAATATGTCATTGTTTCTGCACTGACAGAAACGACACCTCCCCACCACCACCATCACGGAAACAATCGCCGGGCTCTGACAGATGGATGGAGGTAGGAGCCGGTCTGGTGGTGTGTGCAAAGTACGTCAGCCGAGCGTTCCTGCTAAATTGGGCCCTGGAGAAAGCACTGACGGCGCTGCCTTTGCGCGGCGGCGCTACCTGCCAGAGCGGCGCGGATGGACCCGCTCACACCCCGCCAGCCCCTTGTTTCCAGCAGCCTGTGCACGTGCTCACAGGTGAGCTGTCCTTCCTGAGGGCTGGAGGCTTTTGCACTGAAATTGCGGGTTTTATAGAATTGAATCATAGAATCATAGAATCGATTGGGTTGGAAAAGACCTCCGAGATCATCAAGTCCAACCCCCGGTCCAAATTCAGTCCTTTACTAGATCATGGCACTCAGTGCCACGGCCAATCTCAGTTTAAAAACCTCGAGGGACGGTGAATCCACCCCCTCTCTGGGTAGGCCATTCCAATGCCTGATTACTCTCTCTGGAAAGAATTTTTTTCTACTATCTAACTTAAATTTCCCCTGGCAGAGCTTAAGCCCGTGCCCTCTTGTCCTATTGCTGACTGCCTGGGAGAAGAGACCAACCCCCACCTGGCTACAATTTCCCTTCAGGTAGTTATAGAGAGTGATGAGGTCACCTCTGAGCCTCCTCTTCTCCAGGCTAAACAACCCCAGCTCCCTCAGCCTCTCTTCATAGGACTTGTGCTCGAGTCCCTTCACCAACTTTGTTGCTCTTCTCTGGACCCTCTCCAGCCCCTCAATACCCTTCCTGAGCTGAGGGGCCCAGAACTGAACACAACACTCAAGGTGTGGCCTCACCAACACAGAGTACAGGGGCAGGATCACCTTTATGGCACAGAGCAAGGAGAGGATGGAGGGAATTTCGCAGCCAGGGAAATATCGGAGGCGCTGCTGTTGGTAGAGTGGAGAGAGCCCACTTTGCAACAACAAAACCTCATTAGGTTGGATTAGCCATGGCTTTAATTGGATTGTTTGCTACTGTTAGCACACAGCTGGGAGCAGGGCTGTCCACTACTATCCATCCAAGAGAAAGTCAGGCCCATAGATTATTCTATCTCAGACTGTAAAATCAAACTCTGCCCAAACAAACCCTCAGCAACTCAGGACAACCAGCCCAGCTCTCTGGGCACACACTGCCAAACCTGAAGGTAACAGCTGACCTGGGAAGGTAAAACTGAAGGGCAAACTCTCCCCAGCTTTAAACGTGTTTGGAACCAGCAGTTTGACTAAGGACCTGAAATCGTAATGACATTTATTAAAGCTGTGCAAAATCCATAAAACAAGCAAGCACGTTTTGCAGGCAGCGTGTTACACGGGTTTGAGGAACAAGCATCTCTTGTTCAGTGAAGAAAAATCAATTCAGCATGTCTCAGACCTTTGGAGACAATGTTCTCCACTTAAACACACACCTGCAAGACATTGCAGTGGTCCCTGGGTGTTAGTAATGCACATATGACCATTCAGAGTGATGCCTTGTTCATTTATTATTTGCTTGTTCTTGAAGTTTTTGTGTTTGAAGGGGATGAGAAGGTTACAATTTTTTTTTTTTTTTTCCTAGGGGAAAAAAAGAGTTTCAGATTATAATGAAAAACAAATGACTCAGTGATGGTGCAAAGCACTTCTCTCATGCTATGATTAACTATTGTCAAGAACTGAAAGCGAAATGCAGATATTTTTGTTGTAGTTTACTAGTGACATCCATCAGCAATTTCTGCCAATTATCCCTTCAGTGTGTGTACACAGCCCTCACTTCAGATCAGCAGACAGCAACTCCACTTCCAATTAGGAATCTCAACAGCTTCCACGTGCCTTCCCATCCTTGCAATAAAGTGCACAAAGAGGAACAAAGGAAGTTAATAATCAAATTTCACATCCTGTAACTCACTTAGTGCCTGATCAAGGGATGTGCTACTCTATAGTCTCACACCCAATTACCCTTCCACAGGAGCTGTTCCAGCCTAATTATCAGGGGAGGGGATCCGACTTAGGCAAAAAAAAATTCCCTCCCCGCCATAGGCACCAGTGATGTCTTGTGCTTTGATAGCAAATCTCACCTGTGTGGCTTCCCACCTCCCACTCTCCTGACCACAGCCAAGGCTGGGCTCCTCAATGGAACAGACACCATCCAACAACTGGGGGAAAACCTCCCTCACATCCCACCTCTCACGTGGGGAGAGGGAAAGCTCTGACCACAGTGAGCACTAAGTGCCTGAAAAATGATCTCACAGCAGAGACACCTGTCAGGGATGGCCAAGGTGTAACTCAGACTCTGCTTTAGAGGACAGATGACACAGACAGCTTCCTGAAGTCACCTCCATCCCTGCATCTCCTTGGCTTTGTGATGGTAACAGCACTGGGACCAAGTCCCAAGGCGCTAACTTGTGATTTAAGGTCCAGACTGCTTAAAAAAATAAGGACCTTGATTCCCCTCATAACTGTGATCTGGAAAAGAGGCACAACAATCTAAATCAATATATAAACAGCAAGAAAAGCTGGCAATAACCAGATAGACTGAGGATGAGCCACTAAATCAAAGTGATGTGCCCAACTCTGCCAACTGCAAAACCCTAAGTCAGCTTTGAGCAGAAGAAACACAAAGGATTAATGACAAGGAGCTGAGGGCACCTTCATCTAACACTGTGAGATGTGGCAACTTAAAGAATTCAGAATTAAATTAAAACAACTGGAATTGGGTAGGACCATCTGTGTATGGTCCATGTCAGTTGTGTAAACAGTCTGAGAGTCCACATGGTCCTGGCTGTGTGTATTTGCTCCCAGCTGCTTTGGTTGCCACACAGAGATGGTTCTGGACTTCACTTCCAATACAGGAGCTACATCATGCTGCTGGCTCAGTGCCTGGTATGATCTGCTAGATGAAACCTGTCGGAGCATCAGTGACATCTGATATAACCTTGGGATGGAAAGACAGTGAGATCTGCACACAAGGAACATGCAGATGCACCGTGTTCATGTTAGAAGTAGTAGCAGTAATAACAGAATCATAGAAGGATAGAACGGTTTGGGTTGGAAGGGATCTTAAACATCATCCCATCCCAATCCTTATTCCATGGGTAGGGACACCTTCCACTAGCCCAGGTTGCTCCAAGTCCCATCCAACCTGGCTTTGAACACTCCCAGGGATGGGGCAGCCACAGCTTCTCTAGGCAACCTGTGCCGGGGCCTCACCTCCCTATTAGGCAGGAATTTCTTCCTAACATCTAATCTAAATATCTTATAGTTTCAAACTGCTCCTCCTTGTCCAATCATTATCTGCCCATCTAAAAAGTTTTTTGTTTTTTTGTTTATTAGCCCCTTTTAGGCACTGTAAGGTTTTCTAAGATCTCCCTGGAGCCTTCTCTTCTCCAGGCTGAATAACCCCAGCTCTCTCAGCCTGTGAAAACACAGAGACTTAAAGACATGACACTGAGGTTTGACACACATGTATGTTGAGGAGTCAAGGAGCTTCTATTTTTGTTCAATACAACCAGGTCTTGTGGGTATATAGATAGATATGATTGATTCACCTTTTGCAGTTAAGGGGAGTGGGAAATAAATAAGTTGCACAAAGGCATCTATTCATGCAATGGTTCATTCTCATGTGCCCAGATCCCCACAGCTGCACTCTGAGATGGGGGTTCCCAGATTACCTGCTGGAAGTTTGATGCCTCTACATGCAAACCTGATAAATGCCAGCCTGTAAATGCACCTTTCTGCACATCAGCTGCATGTTGTTCTACTGAAGAACCCATTCTGAGATGGATACTTTGGTGCCAAACAGGGAATATGATGTGTCCTAAAGCCCCTGAGTGGGGGCAGCAGCACAAAATGAATCCAGGCTGCAATATCCTTTATGTTCTATAGATGCAACTATTAAAAAAACAAATACAACAACAAAAAGACCTTTGCAGGAAGCATATGAAGGCTCTGCTGGTTGAAAGCAACCTGCAGACCACCTTTTCAGGAGCCCTGATAGGTGAGTGTAATGGTCCCACTGGAGGGCATCTCAAATTCTCTTTCTGAAGTAAATGGCTCCTCTTTGTATTGCTCTGGATCGAGACCTTTCCTCAAAACATACAAAAACAATTATTAGAAAAACCCAAATCCCCACTTCAAATCTTTGTTCCAGCACAGTTAAAAACATGGCAATGTTTTTTCTCCTTTCAGCATAACTCAAACAAATGTATCAGTGCCTCTGTTTAAGCATTGACAAAGAATTCCATTGATCTGCCACCAAAAATAACACACCAGCACCAGCGTGGGAGTGTCAGAACAGATCCTGGGAAAGAGGCTTATTTGAGAACATCTGTGCTGAAACCGGCAGCTGGAGTATGCATTTTGAAACACAGTGGCTAAACACATTTTAAAGTTACTGGGCATGACAACATATTTAGAGTTTGAAGGAATGTAGAAGGAAGTGCTGCAAATGAAGAATGATTTTTATATGCTCAAATCAAAACTTCTAGGACTCCTACACAAAATTATCGACATTGACCTACAAAAAAAAAAAAAAAAAAGATTTAGAACATCCATTTGGAGTGGAATGTTTTGGGCTGAATTCTGCTGTCAGAAAACCTTGCTGGCATCTTTATTCGCCTTGAAAAACAAACACTGTGTGGAAATCTCGTAATTGGCCGTGACAACCCCGGAGCAGGAACACACTGACCTCTTGGGAGGGTATGGACTCCTCCTCCTGAGCTTTTCCCAAGCAAGAGCCTCTGCTTATTGCTCCTTCCTTGCCCACCTGGACAATGTGTTTGGGATGAAGCCTGGGAAGGGCAGGACCAGGCACACAAACTCTCTCTGCAACTCACAAAGCCGCGTGAAGGGCTATGAGACCCTTCCACACCCTGAACACCACACAGAGCACTATCTGGCCAAGGGAAAACCAGGCCAATCTGCCCTGGTGCTGCAGAGGAAGAGAAAGGCAGAGCAGAGGTGTCCACAGGTGTGTCTACACCCTGGTGTCCATCCAGCAAAAGCCCAACCCAACAAACAAATCCACACCACGGAGACGGATCCAACCCCCAACAGAGTTCCTGGGAAGAGCAGCTCATTTCCCCAAGCTCAGCTCCTGGGCAGGATGGTTTGGGTCCTTCCACACCAGACTGCTCTGTGAGGAGGAGGAGGAGGAGGGAGCTGGACTGACAGATGTTTGTATTCAGGTGAAGCCAACACAGGCATGTCTGAGGGAACAACCACTGGGACCTACGACCCTTTGTCCCTTTACTGCAGCTCCAGAGCCAGGGCTTTATTTTAAGCTTTTGCTTACATAAACAGTCCCTCTGAGACCACCTCAGTCTGAGTGAGTGCCTTGGACACACATTTAAAGGGATATTCTTTGGTGCAACAGACCTACGGGACTTCATTTGCTCCAGATACACTTGACCCGACACCAACTCAAGCCAATTGCAGGATTCACTGGCCTGGAATCAGACCATCTTCCCACCTCTTCAGCACTGACTGTGCAAGATAAAACCAGGAATCATTTGAGTCAAAGCTGCACATCATCCCAGGACAGAAAATCTCTTTTACAAACTTGGTAATAAATCGTATCTGATGTGACTCCAATCATTTCACAATTTATACACTTCAAAACAAAAGGTTATCAGTCCACAAAAAAAAAAACCTTTTGAAATGAATCCTGTCACTGCCAGAATTTAGTGGCATCTCCGAAAAGGAACAGACATTCTGAGTTAAACTCTACCTTTTATTTTCACTGCCGTAAATCAGGAGTGGCTTCAATAAAAGCCACAAGGCTGCTTTGACATGAAGTTGCTGTGTTTAGACCCAGGACAGTCCAGAAATCACTCACGTGCATCTCATTAATAAATAACCACCATAGAACCTCTACTTTCAGGAAACACTGCAACAAATCCACTCTGGTTCTCCTCAGATCCGGGAAGCAAAGCAGCCAGCACACTGACAGACAGCCCGGCAACACACTGCTCCTATTTATTTCCTACACAGAGCATCGCCTCTCCGGTGCCCCCGGGCAGTGAGTCATTCCTGCTCCCTCACACACCAATCTTAGGAGGTGAATCACCTCTCAGAGGTGTCCGGCTCTGCCGCTGACTCCAGGAACCTCCACAACTTTCTCAGTACTTGGCAAGGCTTGCATTTAGATGACTGTCCCAGACTCAAGCCATGGCAGCACATCATGGAGCACGTGCTCCAATCTCCTTGCCCGACTTGGAGTCCAGTTAAGCACATTTGAGGAAGGGATGGGTTAAAGGAACATTTTCCAAGTAAGCAGCTGGGACAGAAGTAAGTATTTATCACTTTATGGCTGCATTCTGCAACCCCGGGAAATACTTGCATCTGTCTTCTCCACTGCCCTTGAGGTAAGGGCTCTCACAGGTGTGATCCCTGCCTTTCCATGATGGCATATTTGGGATAGGTGTCCACAGCACCCACCTGGGTACACACAGTGCCCTCGCTGTAGCTGCTGCTGGGGAGTGGGGTCGGCCAGGCTGAGATGAAGGCACGTTCTCAAAAGTCTTTGGTGGCTCAGGTGTCAGCTTGGCACACACTTCCCATCCTCCAGAACCACCCACGTGCCAGCCCTTCTCAGCAGCTGCCTCTGCTCTGCTTCCTTGCACATGAGCAGCACTTTCTGACCATGTATCTGCAAGCATCTGGGTGTCTCTTCACTGCTGAGGGAGTCCTCTTGCCTCGATTTCACTCCACCATCCAGGAGTCAGCAGTTGCTGTGGTTCTACCAGGAGGTATCTCTAGGAAGCCACAAACCTCAACTGTGTGGAAGCTGCCAACAAAAAGCTCACTGTCCCCCTGCTCTGCTCCCAGCACACAGGCCTGGAGCCCAAGCTGCTTTGGAATCTCTTCCATGTGCCCTCCTCATGCTTGGGAAGGAAAGGGGTGGCAGATGCAGTGCTTGGGAAGCTGGCTGCTCTATCCCATTAGGATTCTCCAGGAATCCCTGCTAAAATCTTTGCTGTTCTGCAAACCTGGCTGCACACACATTTAATGTATGGGTCCGGTATTAATTCAGCTTGGCCAGCTTCATCCCTAGCAAGAACCTTCCCATTTTCAAGCCTGTTGGATATGACAAGTGCTGTCATGTAGTCACTTCCAGTCTACTGCCCTTTCTTGCTGTGACGACTGGATTTTCCCTCCCTGAGGAACCAGGCAGTGCAGATTTTGACACTGCTGCTGCAGCCCAGCACTGAGAGAAGGTTAAGCCTGGTCTAACAGAGGCATCTGACAGCAGCTGGACTGATTAAGCTGGGAGGTGTGTGGGGCAGGGACAATCTTTAATCCTCTGCACTCAGCACCTGGCGTGACATGAGCCCGGACTGAGCTCTCAGGAAATAAAGAGCAGCAAATCACCCCATTTCACCAGCAGAGCCAGCTCACCTGTCCATAACACTGCTCTGAAAAGAGCAGGAGAGGGTATGAATCACAATATCACACATCCTAAAACCTGGTGTGGCAGCAATAAGCAGTCAGCTCCTTTCACCTTCCCTTAAGGCATTTTTCCCTCAAGAAACACCAGGTAACTACCAAGTCTGCAGAATTCTTAATATCACACTTAAAACTCCAAGCAAAATGACACCAAGTAATGCCTGGTCTATCAAAACCCAGCCCTGGTTGTAATTTAAGCCAGGTAGATCGAAGAACTGCAGGTCACGCTCTGCTGCCAAGCACTGGACCGTGGCTCCCGCTTTGTTTTGCTCCTGGATGTAGCGCTGGATTTAACTCACAAAAAGGAATTACAATTCCATTGCTGGTCGGTGTGACAGAGCTCAGACCAGAGGAGCACACACCTTGCAATTTTATGGCTCGAGAATTCTTACCTGGTGGGAAAACAGTTCATTCCTGGCAGAGCAAGCAACTTCAGAAAGTGCCACACAGCTCTTTAAAACATCTGACACTGCACGCCATAAACTTGACCAGTGCAGTTAAAGCCTGAGATTTCTACAAACATTTTAAACAAAAACTTGAACCTGAACATTAGGAATATTTCTAGAAAGGCTTTCCTATCAATCTTTGCTGGTGTAAATTTTCAGCACGCTGAGCTTTAGCTCTGTTTCACTCTCAGTGCAGTCACATCATGCTGGACAACATTCCCACATTTGCAGTGACTCTGAAGTGTGATGTGAAGTTGGTGGGCACCTCTTAAAGGAACGAGGCTGTTCTGTGTGATCAAGACCATACAAAAGAATTCCCAATTTCTGTCTTGTGGCTTTTATATTAAGGAATTGCTTCAGAACTGACACTTCTGAAAATAAGAGGGGAAAAAAGCAGTTTAGGGGGACAACTGCTATCTCGAGCTGAGGGACAGCAAGCACAAGAAAGTTGGTGTCTCTGCCTTTACAGGGAGAACAACAAATCTAGAGCACAACAGTAAAATACTCCAGGAAACTCAATGACATTATATGGACCTAATTTCACAGAATTAAAAAAACCAGCAGTGAAGTACAACAACTTTATCAGCTGTTCACCTTTCAACATCAGTTCCTTCACCAGAAACCATTTTCACAGCAGCTGAACACAGGCAACAGTCATTTAACTGCCCTTACCCCAGACGATATTAAAGTGCTAAAAATGCTGAGACTAAATTAAAAATTAAAAATTAAAAATACACACACACACACACAGAGAATCCTGTTACTCTGCACGGAGCAGGAGGAGCATGCGAAAGTGAATTCCTGCCTAGGATTAGATAGACAGGGGAGGGGGGGATAAAAAACAGCATTTACCGTCTGGCACGGGCGAGTTTAATTCGGAAACATTGTAAGAGGGCAGTGGTGCCACTCTCGCCGAATGTTTCTTCATCCTTTGGAAATGCTCTCCTACTCACGCCCTCGCTCCCGCTCTAGTCTGCATCGCCTCTGGTCCCGAGTACTCCGGCAAGCTGGTGGCTGGATGTTGTTCTTCTGGAGATGCTGCAGGAGGCTATGAGGACTGATTTGCTGTTTCCCTGGGAAACCATTTGCAACACGTTCAAACAATGCTTGACCTCCGCTAACACTTCTCTTTCATTCAGTTGTTGAGCGCGGCAGAGGAAATATAAATATATTAAGCGGCGGCGCCTCGGAAACTTGCAAGCCCCTTTGCAGGAAAAGAGGGATTTCACATCAAACCTCTGTGCTGTGCTGGCAAGGCAGGCAGGGATCCCTCAGACAACTGCGAGGGAATTATGCAACGCAATTTTCTGGTTCCTTACCCTGTGACAATATATGGATGATTACAGTAATTATTTGAAATAAACTTTGAATAATGGGACTCCTGTCGAGCCACTGGATCGGGAATGCCTTGGGCAAAAGAGCTGGTGACACCCAGCTCTGTGTCTGATAACAAAGCACTGGTGCTGCAGGAGGCTCTATAAAAATTGTCACAACCAGGAGATAAATACATTTAGGCTATGGCTGGTCTACATTTCTTCCTCGCTTCCCTCAGCTAGGATACGTTTTGTCCCTCTTTCCCCAACATCTTCTCTCTCTTCTACTTCCCTTTCATTATACTTATTAATATTATTGGAAGTTGTTCACTTGGAGCAATGGAAAAGTTTCACTGAGCAAACCAGTGTCAACCCACACAACTCCTGCAACTCTTAGAAGATCCCATCCACTCATGTAATCAGTACTGGAGCTTTTGCTGCCAGGAGGTGTTACCAACACCTCTGAAGAGCCCTGGATTCAGAGCTTTTCACCAAGAGATCTACTGTCAAGTCCTATCCAAGAATTCATAGGGAGAAAGCTTCATCATTGATATTCAACATATTTCCTAGAGGAACTATGGGAAATAAAAAGGAAAAGGCCAGAAAGGCTGCTCAGCTCTACCAGAGTCTGGTAGCAAAGCTGCTGAATTTTTAAGAGGCACAAGTACAGACCTTTTATCTATAGAATTTGTGCTTTTGACAGCAACTGAGAGTGGGCACTCCTGGCCAGGAGATTGGTCCTCCATCCCCTGTTATCCCACCAAAGAGGGGGAAGCTATCAGCTGTGAGGAAGGCCAAAGTGGTTTGAAAAGGATGGAGAATCACCGACCTAAAATGTCCCATCTTGGGCTTCCTAAAGCACCCTGCTGGAATCTGGCATGTTTAACACAGGAACATGTGCTGGGCTTGGGGTATGTGGGCAAGGACCAGTCCCTTCCCTCACCCACAAGGAGCCAGGGCACAAAGAGAAGCAGAGGGGAGGAAACAAGAACCCCAGCTGGATCATTCTTTGGACAGAGGAGGCTGGCACATGTGGAGAACTGTCCTATGGCATCCTGATGGAAGAGGCAGTCTGTGACTCCACTGTAGGAAGTAGGGGTAGGAAGGGATTCTTGGGTCCTTGAGGTAACCAAGCCAGCAGCACTCAAACAGCTGATCCTGCTCTGCACATTTCTTTAATGCTGCTCTTTTCTTCCTCTTTGGAGGATCAAATCCTGCCCTCTTCTATGGGGGTGCAGTGACACAGGAAGGAACTGACAGTGTTGAGCCCTATGGAAGGGAAGGAGAAAGTACCCCATCATCCCATTTCCCATGGCCATCCTGCCCCTGTGTCACGTACCTGGCACACACTATGGAAGAAGTACAGGGAAGAGAAGTGGTTAGAGCTGCCTGATTTTCTTCCAGCACATCCTTTTCTCGGAGCTCTCCTTTAGGATCTTCACTATATCCCCGGTGACTCATAAGGCTCTCCACCATGACAGTCTATTCCAAAGCATCACACTGCATTGCCTAAAGCTAACTGCCTTTTACTGCTTATCTGCATGCAGAGGATTTCCAGCACCGTGTAACAACCGCTATTCCAAAGAAAATTATCTTCCCAATTTGCAGAAGGAATTTTATTCTGCCGTCCAAAGTGCTGAGAGTCAGCAGAGAGTTTGTGATGGAGTAATCACCAGTCGAGTAATTGCTGGCTCCACAATCACAAGGCTCTCTATTAATACGTGTCTAGTCCTTGAGCATTTATATAACATAAACAACATAATAATATAACACAGAGATTGCTTTTAGAAAGCCATTTCTGCAAATAGGAGCTTATAATGGAATCATTAACGAACCTTAACAATGGTGGGGATGAAACACATGAGACAATGTCAAGCAATTCCAGACGTTTCTTCCAGACAATTTCAGCATTAACAGCAGAACGTGATTGCATCGAAGAGCTGCTGCATTTGTTTATTCAAAGGAGAATGAGCCATGGTTTCAACACTGTAAGTCAGAAGCCATATTCAATTCTTCAAAGCAATCTTTCAAATCTCTACCCCAGAGTCTCTGCTTTGTACAGGTACAAGAGAAACAAAGAAAATACAAAGCTGTTTAAAAATACGTGGGGTTGGTACCTAGAACTCCCATCAAAGTGTGCAGCTTGAAAAGCATCAGTTTCTCTGGTCGTGGCCATCTGTTTCTGCTCCTACTGTGAATAGCTGATTGCATTTCTGTATGAGATGCTGTTCATATGGGCCCTCTGATCCTTCCTCTGTGCTCTCTATCTCCATTCTAATGTGCTGAAGAAAGGAATAAAACAATAAGGAGTGGAAGAGAGAGAAGGAAGCTCTGTCCCTCTCTCCTGAGGTACATCAGACACCAATCCATCCACAAATGCAAGGTGATGACTGATTTACCAGGATGGCATAATAGTTTCTCCAAGTAACTAGTGCAAGACTGCAAGTCAGTGTAAAGTCTGCAGTCCTGTGCCATCATATTCACTGATGTTCATGCAAGGCACCACAGTGAGAAAATACGGAGGTTCCCCCCCAAATTCAAGGCTAAACTACTTTCCATGTACCTTTAAAACAGTTCTTCATATGGTGTTGCTTCTGTGCTTTCAGTCTTCACCATGTTAAAGCTTCCTTCTACTCAGGGAGTGGAAGCTGTGGGATACCTGGAACTCTGGCTCATGATTTCTGTGACCATGAGCCCCAGATCACTGTTAGCCACAGTCTAGAGTGAACAAACCCCAACACAATCCAATGCTCCACATAACACAAGGGTCTGGAGCACAAGTCTGATGAGGAGCAGCTGAGGGAGCTGGGGGGGCTCAGCCTGGAGCAAAGGAGGCTCAGGGGGGACCTTCTCACTCTCTGCAACTCCCTGACAGGAGGGGGGAGCCAGGTGGAGGTTGGGCTCTTCTCCCAAATAACAAGCAATAGGACAAGAGGAAATGGCCTCAAGTTGAGCCAGGGGAGGTTTAGGTTGGATATAAGGGAAAATTTCTTCACTGAAAGGGTTGTCAAGCCCTGGACCAGGCTGTCCAGGACAATGATTGAGTCACCATCCCTGAAGGGATTTAAAAGACATATGGATGTGGCACTTGGGGACATGGTTAGTGCTGGCCTTGGCAGTGCACAACAGTGCAGGGAGAATGGTTGGACTGATGATCTTAGACATCATTTCCAGCCTCAGTGATTCTATAATCCATCTACAAATCCCATTATTCTCTCTCAGGAGTCCCTGTTTGTCAAGGAAACCTGCAGCATGAATTACAGCAGTGTCAACTATAAAGCTATAAACTCTAGTGCAGCTGCAGAGTGTAAATGCCAAGCCAGCTGCAGGCCCACAACCTCCACATCTGCTCCTAGTTAAGGACACTCACCAAAGCTCTCCAGACATGCATATCCACTGCCTTGCACCAGTTTCACTGTAAAAGAAAATCACTGAATAGGTGTGGCCCAGGACAGATCTCTCATCCTGGCCAAGAGTCCCAGCAGTTGGAGGTCTCTGAACCGCATCCTGCTCGCTTCCCAGCACCCTCCAAACTGAACTTCACCCTCCTTGCAGGCTCTGCCTGCAGCAGTTTCTGTCCCCTGGCTCAGTAAATATTAATCCAGACGAGCTGCAAGTCTGCTGACTCACTAACCAGGCAGCAAACCAGTGCTGGCAGCAGAGCCACAACTGGAGGGTGCTGAATCACATCCTCTAACAAGTCCTCAGCTCACGGCTGAGAGGGGCTGATGCCGTCAAAACATACTCTGCTCTCCTGGCTTGCACCAGCTCTGCTGGCAGGAGTTGTTCATACATATTTAAGGGGCCTACTGCAAAACTAAAGGCTATTTGCTCTTCTCCTCTGAAGCCGCAACCTACATCAAAGCTGTAGTTGAACTCCAGGTAACCACAGGTTTGTGTGATGCAGAGAAGATGACAAGTGTGCAATGGCCCCAGGGAGACCAAATCGTCACAGCCAGAGGAAAACAGCTGCACAGGTACATGGAACAGTGAATTTCCACACTGGTAATGGGATTCATCTCATCTGACTCTGACCTCAGCCTGAACCAGCTATACCAACACCCTTTTAAGGTGAGTGGTGGGAAAGTGGTAACTTTGGAAGACAACTCACAACCTCATCTCTTTTACAGGTGTATTACAACCTCGTACCAGTAACTCTGAAGGCACCCACTTCTTTCCTCCAGCTCTGATGATGGTGAGGTGACTTGCTCACCCCTGATCATCTGGCTTTTAGACACCCTGGGTAGGGCAAATGCTCCCAAAGGGAAACAAAACATACCATGAATGCCTGGTAGAGACATGAAAGGACTTTCTTTGACTTTAATCGATTTTGGAAGAGTGCTCAGACCCAAAGCTATAGGCTTGGTTTGTTTGTTTGTTTGTTTCAAACACCACTGGTTATAAGATCCATATGAAATCCACCTTGCATATGTCCCTGCAGCCAACAGGTCAGTCCATTCCCAATCACTGGACCACAAGACTCTCATAAACACGACTTTTATAAGCTCTTCCAGGCTGGGCATGTGTTTTAAGATGACAAGCTAAAAGGCCATTATCAAGTTCATTTTATCCTGCTGGAATATAAATTAGATGCAAGAAGCAGAAGAGACAAACAGTTGAACTGAGATCAAAACAGACATCCTACAAAAGGAATTTTTATGTATAACAAAGTCAAGACTTCAGTTTGAACTTCTGCCTTGCTTCCAGCAAAATCAGACACATACAGCAAATGTTACTTGATTCAAACAACAAACTCAATCCAGAACAACTTCCAAGGCTCACAGAGAAAAGAACTGCACATCAAACTGCTGTGCCCAGTCATGTCATATGGATTTTAAAGAAGCAACTTTTGAATTCCTTACTCTGTCTTGACTCTCACTGGCTTAAAAACTGTTGGGTATCCCTGCTCAGCAACCAAGAGCATCAGCTGCATTCTGCAAAGCATCCCAGTAACACCCACCAGGCAGGTGACAGTCCTTCAGCCCCACCAGTGTGTGCCCACACATCACTGGGAGTGGACAGGCCTGTGCACACCTTCTCTCTCTGTGCTGTCTGCAGGAGTGACACCATCCATGTGACCAAACGTGACTGCACCACAGAGACAGGGCAAATAACCAAATGTAGAATAACCAGCGTCCACCAGTCCGTACTCAGGTGGTGAACACTGGATTCCTACACTCCCAGGAGGAGCAGGGCTGCCCCAGCTTCAAGGATTTAAGAGGCTCATAAAATCATAGAATCACAGAATGGTTTGGGTTGGAAGGGATCTTAAACACCACCCACTTCCAACCCCCTGCCATGGGCAGGGACACCTTCCACTAGCCCAGGTTGCTCCAAGCCCCATCCAACCTGGCCTTGAACACTCCCAGGGATGGAGCAGCCACAGCTCCTCTGGGCAACCTGTGCCAGGGCCTGCCCACCCTCACAGGGAGGAATTTCCTCCTAATATCCCACCTAACCCCACCCTCTGGCAGTTTGAAGCCATTCCCCCTTGTTCTATCACTACCTGCCCTTGTCAAAAGTCCTTCTCCAGGTTTCTACAATCCCCTTTAGGTGATGGAAAATGCTTTAAGGTCTCCCTGGAGCCTTCTCCTCTCCAGGCTGCATATCCCCAGCTCTCCCAGCCTGTCTCCACAGCACAGATACTCATGCACTTGGAGCATCTTTGTGGCCTCCTCTGGACTCTCTCCATCAGGTCCACATCCTTCTTGTGTTGGGGTCCCCAGAGCTGGACCCAGCACTGCAGGTGGGGTCTGACCAGAGCAGAGCACAGTGGAGAGAATCTGTTACCATGTCCTCCTGCCCACACTGCCTGTGGTGCAGCTCAGGACTCATGTGGCTTTCTGGGCTGTCAGTGCACATGGCTGGGACACACTGAGCTTTTCATCCACCATCACCCCCAAGTCCTTCTCCTCAGAGCTTCTCTCAGTCCATTCTCCCCCCAGGCTGTGTTTGTGCCTTGGATTGCCCTGACCCATGTGCAGAACCTTGCACTTGGTCTTGTTGAACTTCATGAGGTTTGCACGGTCCCACCTCTCAAGCCAGTCCAGGTCCCTCCGGATGCCACCCCTTCCCTTCGGTGTGTCAGCCACACCACACAGACTGGTGTCATTGCCAAACTTGCTGAGGGGACACTCAATCCCACTGTCCATATCACTGCAAAAGATGTTTAACAGCACTGGATCCAAAACTGGCCCCTAATAAGCAGGTAGGAGGATGTTCACACTGAAGGCACACTACAGTCTCAGACGTTCTGCTCACTGAGGCACAAACGGAGCTTTATCCAGATTTTCTGCTATTCTGCAAATGCCAAGAAGTAGAGTACTCACTGCCTGCTAAAAGCTCACCTAATAACTGCAAGACATACCTAGTAAATCTGAAGAAATTTTCATCCCCTTGGGGGTTGCATGTTTTTTATACTGATCTCTGGTTCATGTTAACATGGGCTGCCATTTTCAGTAAATCAGCCCAGGAATTCACTCGTTAATACTCACCCTGTTTTTGTGAGAGAAAAACACACTATGTTCTATTTTTAAGCTTCCCAAGCAGGCAAGTCCCAGAAATAAGATAAACAGCACCAGCTAAACATCCACTCTAAGAATGACAACACGAAGATGTGCAGTGATGCTGCAGGGAGCATCCTGATCCTCCAGGAGCTGCTGCTGCCCAGCTGACAGCTCAGCTCTGCTGCCGCCTCCCACAGCACGTGAAACCTGCTCAGAGCACTCAGATCACTGACAGACAGTCGTGTCTTGGCTACCAGAGGCCACATCCTCTGCCACAGAATGGTTTGGGTTGGAAGGGACCTTCAAAGATCATCTAGTCCAACACCCTGCAATGAGCAGAGGCATCTTCAGGTTGGTGCTGTAGTGTAATGGAAGTTCTGCCTTGACCCTGCTTTGTCCAGCTCCTCCACCTCTGTCTCTGGGCTTAAGAATATGAACCAGAAAGCAAACCCAAAGTGTCTCATGTTTCCCCCACCCCAATATCAGCACCCCCTCCCTCCACATGTACTCAGCTGACTTGGAAGTAGCAACATCTTCTGCTGCAGTGCTTTAGGGAAGCTTCTTATTTACTGTGTGATTTTATAGACCTGACAACTAGTGCGTCCCTGGGAAGCACAAGGATTAAATTTTCAATTAAAATAAACCTCAGATTTTCCTTAATCATGTGAATTTTGAAACATAAACCACCCACTGGCAACGATCAGGAGATACACACTAATGTCTCCAGAGCTGGTAAAGCAGCTTCTGGGGCTTTTCATTCTGCTGGAATATGGAAATATCATATAGCAAGAAATATTAAACCTTTAATGCAATTAAAGATGTAAGGGAAAAACATGAATTGTGGGCATAGAGAGCTGTTTTCAATTTTAACAGAACTCATTCGGCGTTTCATGGAAATAGCAAATGCATCAACTCTGATGCATCTTCAATATTTTGACATTACAAGAAACAAGACATGGATGGGACTTGGAGCAACCTGGTCTAGTGGAAGGTGTCCTTGCCCATGGGAGGAGGTTGGAACGAGATGATCTTTAAGGTCCCTCCCAACCCAAGCCATTGTAGGTTTCTGCTCACTGGAGAACCAGTGCTGGCAAAATGGCAAGGCCACAAGGTCTGAAAAACTACCAGAGTCTGGGCATCAAAATTCCCCATCCAAAGGCACCTGAATGTCAAACCCTCTCCAAGTCTGAAGAGCCTAGAAGGAAAGTTCTTACTTCAGCCTGGCCACTCTGAAGCTCCTCGGCAGTAAAACACAGCACAAGTAGACAATCAATGCTCAGCCTGCTCAATAACAAAGCATAAATCAAGTATCCATTTCGAAGATCCAACACAGCCTTTCCAGACAGAATAATAAAATCAGACGCCCAACACTTCCATTGTTGGGTTTTTTATCCCAAGGAAAACAGCTTAGATGTAATTGCATGTCAGATAATTATTCGCCTTCCCAACGTTTTATTAACAAAGCTGCCAGGAGTGAAATGAGCTGTCTCCATTTTCTGGTTCTGCAGTTATGAAGTGCCTCTTCTTTACCACAAGAGAGCATTTGAGTTGAGAAAACTTCCATTTTCTGCCTGTCATCGTGACTGCAGAGCATGTCAGTGTGACAGTAAATCACTTCTCCTATTTGCTACCTTTTGGGGAGCCAGCAGTTAATTAGATGGCTTAGGGCTTCTTTCAATACCATAAATCAGAGTTGCAGAGCAGGCCAGAGATCCAGGGCTGGCTAGTCCCAAAATTCAGCCATCCCTGTGTTCCTGTCTAAGCAGGTCCTGTGGTGGAGGTAGGAACGTGCAGCACCCAGCACTGCATTCCCTCCCACCACAGATGGCATCAGAAAGTCTCTTGGACGAGGAAATGTGACCAATTTTTAGGACAAATCACAGCATGGGGTGTAGTTTATTGTCATGTTAGTGACACATCCCAAACTCTCTGATTTTTACAGGCTGGGTGTAGAATTGCCAGAGCTTTTGAAGTAAGATTTGGAAGCTTCAGGAAAGATGTGAATAAGGACCAGAGCGATCAGAAATCTCAAACAAAAATAAACCAAACCCATATCTGTGTGTGAGGATGGAAAGAACTGTGGCCAAACAACTTCAAGAAGACAGAGGGGAGACAGAAAGTCATAAAATACTTTGGGTTGGAAGGGACCTTAAAGATCATCTTGTTCCAGCCATCCTCGTGCATTTTCCTGTGCAAAAGAAAGGATTCATTAGGCATGTCCATGTAGACAAGGCCAGGAGGGAGAGGCTTTGATGGCATTAATGGGAAGTTCAATGGGACAACTGTTAAACAAGGACAGTGAATCACTAAATGGGATGATGTCAGGTAGAAAATGCTGTCTGAAGCGGAGTTGACATCTCAGAGCACAAGGACAGAGTTTGTCCCAAAGGGTGGTCAGGCACTGGAAGAGGCTGCACAGAGAGGAATCACCATCCTGGAGGGATTTAAGAGCCATGTGGATGTGCCACTTGGGGACATGGGTTAGTGGTGGGCTTGGCAGAGCTGGGGGAATGGTTGGACTTGATGATCTCAGAGGTGTTTTCCAACCCAAATCATTCCATGACTCTGTGATTCACCCAACCTACATTAACCGAGCAACGCTGAGCTAATAATAAAGAGGTGCTCATAATAAACACTGGGTATTTAATAATAGCTGAGCTGACAATAAAAACTAGGGTGAAGGAAACATACTGAGAGCTCTGTAGAATTCCTAAATATGCATCCTGCCACTGCATCCACATCATTGCAAGTGGTGTTTTCCAGCCTGTGTCCAACAGGCAACACAAGGCCACTGTTAAGGACAGGGATGAAATGTCAAAAGCCTGTCAGCAATACTTACTAGTCATTTTCCCCTGGCTTATTTAGAAGGAATTTAGATCAAAAAAGTCAAAAGAGGTTGATACTCACTAGCATCAGACACTGGATTTTAGGAAATTCCCGAGGCAGATGTGAAGTCTTGGGAAAGGCTCCTATGGCAGAGCATCAGGGCTTCACAGGGCAGGAACATGAACCATCTGCTGTGTCCCTGCCTGCCCTCAGGGGCTGACATTGAACACACAGTGTTGTACCTTCTGAAGGAGAGCAAGGTGACCAAGTCCTGACTCAATGAGTGGCCCTATACTAAGATTACCTTCCAGTAGCTCTGAGAGTTAACAACAAAATCTCCCACCCCTCGGTTTCTGTTATTCTATTTTAAAGCATTTTTAATTTTCCATTTTAAGTGCCGATCTAATACCAGGGTGGCTTTGCTTCTGCCAAATTCCAACTACATTTATTTACTGATGGTGAAATAACAGCCCAAAATCTTAGCTGCAAGACACGAGCTCTACTCCAGGGCTGCCAGGCCTTGGACTTGGCAGGTGAGGAACTGGGGTTGTAAAGGCTCAGCACAAAACATCTCCCAGAACGTGCAAAGCCCTCTGAGGTCAGTGATGTGAGTGCCAAAGTCCATCTGCACTCCTCAGCAGGGATGCCACAGAGGATGCTCATGGATCCCCAGTCCAGCAGAAAGCAAATCCCATGTGAGTTTAATTCCCCCTCTTTTTTACTTCAAAAAACCCAAATACATCCAGATGACAAACCCAGCTAGTGCTAGTCTGAAAAATAACGAGTGCTGCAGTTCAAGAGAATTCTTTTGAAAAATAGCAACTTTTTGAATTTTCTAGGAAAAATTCCCCACAAACTCTTTGGAAAGACACTAAATCGTTGCACTACAGAAATTAAAAATTTTGGTACTAAGAAATTTCCAAGCTATTGTGAGCATTTCTTGTCTAATCTTCATATAATCCTCCCTAATACCTTTCAGTCTAAATCTCTGTTACGTGCAACATCTTATTAGCAAGACAATGAAGATAACACAAGAAAAGTAGACTGAGCAGCATTAGGGGATTAAGGCAGGATTAAATAGTCGTGACACAATGAAGGAGTCGGAGCTGAGTGTTCACCATAATTAGTCTGGTTCCTCATACCCTCCCTGGGTCAGCTACTCAAGTCCCTGTAGGAGTGTACTCGGTGTGACAAGGAGTGGGAGGACCCAGCCATCACCTCCTGACTGGGGACAGTTTCCAACAGAAGAAGAGGGACATGAAGTCTGTTCTTGACACACATGAAAAGCTGAGTGAGGAGAGTACATTTAGATAAGACAGGAAGAAATTTTTGGCTGTGAGGGTGGGCAGGCCCTGGCACAGGTTGGGCAGAGAAGCTGTGGCTGCCCCATCCCTGGAAGTGTCCAAGGCCAGGTTGGACGGGGCTTGGAGCAACCTGGGCTAGTGGGAAGGTGTCCCTGCCCATGAGAGGATGGTTGGAGCTGGATGGTCTTTGAGGTCCCTTCCAACACAAACCATTCAGATTATTCTGTGAGTCTATGATATGCATCAGAAAATGAGTGGTAACAGTGAAACAGGCTCTTCCTAGAGAGATCCCCTTTGTGTTTATTTAGGATGATGATACCTTTTAGTATCATGGTTTTATGGGTACTTGAAGCTTCTCTTTCCCAGAGAGGAACTGGCAGCCCCATGAACAATGACCCCCTTCCAGGGCTACTTTGGCAGCTCATCCTCCCCACTTGTGTCCCCATTATGGGCTGGGGAAGGAGGCAAATGATCACAGCAACATGTCCTGGGCCCAGCCCCGTTTAAACCCCCCTTACCTGGTGGAAATGGGAGGCAATTTTAGGAGTATCCTCCTCAGGTCCTCATGCCACATAGGGAACTGATGGGTTATACAAAACAAGGTGGCTCAAAGGGAAATTGCACTCATCAAGAGTACCCCTGGGATCTCTGCTGCCTTCCAGTTCCCAGGAAAATGATGTACCCCTGTTTTCACTGGCTTCCCAAACAAGGCTTTGGAGGAGCTGAGATCTGGACCAATGAGATTCAGCAGCCATCCTCAGACTTGAAAAACCAGTGTGCCCTATCCTTTAAAAACCCACCCTTAATCCAAAATAAATTCTTATTCAATGCCTAAAATCACGCCTATTGACTGCCCCAGAGCACAGTATTGATCTGGCACTGGTTTAGCTTCTCAGAGGTAAATCAGAGCCTGCAGAAGGATTTTGTTAAGTTACTGAAGAGCCCATCTCCTCATTAGGGAACATGCTGTGCTGTCAGTACTGTTCCCAACAATCAATCTGGCACCCAAGCACTCCCTTGTATCCCCTGCTAACTGTTGGAATCTCCAGGCTCAAGGTGACCCTCTGCCCACAATCCCAGTGTGTCAGCTGGATCATCAGTGGGCAGGAAGAGGCAGGTCTGGGCAGAGCAGGTCACCTGCACGTTCCCTGAGAGGCTCAGCAGGGAGAAGCACAGCTTCCCACAGCCTGTGGAACACCCAGTCAGAGGTTTATTTCCAACACCTCAACATCCATGTGAAGTACATGAGGAGTTGTTGCCCACTTTTCCAAAATCTTTCAGCGCATGGAATCCGTGTCAATGAAAACACAGGGTTATTTTAGGACCATTTTTATTTCCCCTGGTGTCTCCCTGGCCTTTTTTTGCCCCAGCCATGCAACAAATCAGGGCACAACAGCTGATTTCCAGCATCTCTGAGCAGGTTCCAATTCCTGCCCACTGCACAAGTGCACAGAAGGGCTCCTTGCAGTCAGTGCTGTCCAGGGGACAGAGGGACCATGATTAATTCCAGAATAACAGAACTACAGAATCATTAAGGTTGGAAAAGACCTCCAAGATCATCAAGTCCAACTGTTAACCCAGAACCACCATGTTCACCACGAAAACAAGTCCCCAGCTGGCACATCCACATGTTTTTTGAACACTTTTAGGCATGGTGATTCCACCACTGGCCTGGGCACTCTGTTCCAATGCCTGACCACCCTTTCTGTGAAGAGTTTTTCCCTAATACCTAATCTAAACCTCCCCTGGTACAACTTCAGGCCTTTTCCTCTCATCCCTTTGCTTGTTACTGGGAGAGGAGATGCACATCCATTGGGCTACAACCTCCTTTCAGGCAATTATAAATCCTGGTGACTTTGGGGGATTAAAAACGCCGGAGGCCAAAACCAGGGCTTTGAGCAACCTGGTCTAATGGGAAGTGTCTCTGCCCATGGGACACTTTAAGGTCCCTTCCAATCCAAACCATTCTGTGATTCCCTGAAAGAAACCACCTTCCTCAGCAGGAGATTAAAAAGGTTGCAAATTTGGGTGTGGCAAATTGTCCAAGCCTTGGGAGGGGAATAAAAAGATCCAGATAGGAGCAAGGAAAGAACAAAAATCCCACTTCCAGGTGTGGTGTTGTCCCTCAGGTGTGCTGGGTTACCTCTGACATGCAGCAGTACCAGCACTGCTGGCATCTCCATGGGGACATCTGGAAGACAGGGTTTCTTGGGACCAGCACTCCAGGGATAATGGGAATAGAGCAGAGGCCTTGGCAGAGCAGAGAGACTCTTCTGCTTCTCACAGGTATGTCCTGACAGCAAGGAAACTTTGCATTAGTTTCTCATGCACATAAAATGCCTGTAGGATTCTCTGTGCAAGAACTTAGTAGTAAAGGAGATTCCTGGGAGGGCTCAGTCAGACTGAGAGCCTTTTTCACTCTCTCCACCAAAACTTTAAGAGTCTAAAGAAGAAAAAAAGAGAGAGAAAAAAAAAAAGGGAAAGACATCTCCGTGTGTCATGCTCACCCAAACCTCCTCAGCTTGCAGGCATGCACTGCTGTGGTTTACCCAGTCAGATCTGTATTTCCTGGGCACAAAAACTGCTGTAATGATGCAAATATCCAGGGAACTTACTCTGGGGGACTGCAAGTCACCCTGTTCTGCTCGAGCCCTGCTCCAAGGGGAGCTGGCTGACCTCTCTCACACCACTGTCTCCTTTGAACAGCAGTTTTCCCTTGGGAATTGTCTCACAGCTGGTGTTCTGAACCAGCTTTACTCTGCAATAGGCCACCCAGGATGGCTTTCCCTGCTCTGAGGATCCCTATTCCAGGAGAGTTTCTCCAGCTATCATCTCCTGGGGTTTGTAACAGAGGTGACTCAGCATTAACCTCCCTAATTACTTCAAAAGGAGGTTGCAGAGAGTTTCATTCCACTTGTTCTTCTATCTCTCCTTTCTCTGTTAGATACAGTCCCCTGTGCCCTGCCCTTTCCATTATGGGATTCAGTGTGTTTAATATGATTCTCCTGAATGCCAAAAGCAATGAAAAGAAGAATGAACAAGCCCAATTCTCTCAGCCTTTCCTCACTGGAGGGATGCTCCTTCTCTCTAATCATCTTGGTGGCTTCCTCTGGCCTCACTCCAACAGTTCCTTGTCCTTCCTGTCCTGGGGATCCCAGAGTTGGATGCAGCACTCCAGGTGGGTTCTCCCCAGAGCAGAATAGAGGGGCAGAATCCCCTCCCTCATCTGCTGCCCACTTTGCAGCCCAGGATGGGATTTGCTTTCTGGGCTGTCAGCACACACTGACACATCATATCCAGTCTCTCATCCACCAGCACCCCCAAGTCCTTCCCCCAGGGCAGCTCTCCATCCCTTCATCCCCCAGCCTGTGTTGATAATGGGCATTGCTCCAACCCAGGTGCAGCACCTTGAACTTGGTCTTGTTAAACTGCTTCAAATTGGTCCCCTAATGACCTCATGATGGTGATGCTGGGGTAAGAGAGGAGCTGAAAACCAGGGCAGGAATAAATGGCTAAGCATGCACAGACCAGCCCTTTGACACCATGGCCTGCATTTGCAAACTGATCTTGAAACTCAGTCCTCATTCCTTACAGAGGAGCACAAGACACTGAGTTCCAGGCTCAGGAACTCCCAGTCCCCACCAGACCAGATCCACCATGAAAGATCCCAAAAGGATGCAGCAGGAGGGGGCTGGCAACAGATAAAGCTTTCAGAAATCCCATAAGTCAAATTCAGCTTTAACCTCCTCCTCCTGAAAACCCTGCTTGCTTAGAGCAGCTATGTAAACACTCTTCCCGAAGAGGGATAAGCTGTGCTGGGAGAGGGCATGGGAAGCAGGGAGTGAAGCAGCTGCTCTTCCTCCAGCAGAGCTCCAAGCAGTGGAACAGGATGCCAAGTCCTCCTCTTGGCACAGGAGAGCACAGGAGGCTTTGGAGGGAGAAGCTGCAGGCTCTTGAGCTAACAAAGAAAACCTGTTTTGGATGCTTTTCCTGCAAACATCTTTCTGCTTGATGCTGTTGGGTTTTGCAGAGCAGAGCCCAGGGTTACACAGCTGCAGAAAGGAGAACTCCAGCAGCCACATCCTCTGTGGCTTTTAATCATCCTCTACCTGTGCCTTCCTAACCAGGGGCACAATTTAATTACAAAAGCTTTGCCGGGAAAAGCTGCCAAAAACACAGTCAAAAGCCCAAAACTATTTTTCATGGTAGCAGGTAAAGCAACTATTTCTCTTTGCAGTGTCAACAAGCATCTATCAAAGCAGCCCCTCTTTTGTCATTCCTTCCCTTCGTGGCTCCAGCTCGCAGGGAATCGACACTTGGGTTTTTTTTTTGATAAAGCACAAAGCAAACTGAAAGACAAAAGTTATGTCAGTGCTCTGGTAAGATATGGCCATTTCTCCCACTTGCAGAGCCCATGTTGTTCCAACTTACCCAAAGCAAGGAGACTCCAGGAGAAGAAATCCATCATGAGCTACGGGTAAAGTAGTCCCGGGCTCCATTCCTTTATGATCTGCCTACTGTGCTTAGAGAAATTCCTCAACCAGAGAAGACTAATTGTTTCCCTGCCCATTTCCCAAGGCCTGCCTGGCTCAGCAGCCATCCTTGGAAGCGTGCAGGTGAGGGCAGGCTGCGGAGCTGCCAAGCAATCCATCCTTCGGGTGCCAGCAGTGCGTGCTGAGGGCAGAGCTCGGAGCCAAACCCGGCTCAAAAGCGCCAGGCACGATTCCCAACACCAACCCAGCCCCTCTCAGCCTTCACACGTGGCAGCTGCTCTGGCCACAGGGGAGTCAGGGCATGGCACGGGCACGTGCTGGCTCCTTGTGCCCCCAGCCAGGCCAGGAACGGTGGTTTAGATGGCATTAGTGAATGTCTCCACCCCCAGGAAGGAAAAACACAGAGCTGCTGTTTGCCCCAGCATTAAATACTTTTTTTTCCCCTTGGTTTTCCTTTACAGCAGGGGACCAACTCCTCCCTACAGAAGTTATCCATGTGAAAATCTGCACCTCAAAAGGATTTCCCTGGTGGAACACTGGCTGGAAATTGTGATCCCAACTAGCTTAATCACTGGGGAAATGCCCCAAAATGGTCTGGGTTGGAAGGGACTTCTTAAAGATCATCCAGTCCCAACCCCTATGCCATAGGCAGGGGTGCCATCCACTAGACCACGTTGCTCCAAGCTCCATCCCACACACAAAGGGCAAACAGCACCCCAGCTGAGTGCATTTTCAGAAGCATTTTCGGTTCTTGTCCTGATTTCTATCAGTTCTTTGCTTGTCAAAAATCAAAGACCAGGAAATGTCTTTGTGGGCATTTCCAGTTGTGCCCATCACTGTGGTAACTCAGTGCCACACACTCAGCTGGGCAATCTGATTTCATCTGAAGGTTAACCTGCAATTTTTCATGTGCCTAAATTCTAGAATTTATCTTCTCACTCTCCTGACTGAATCTCTTTTGTATTCCCATGGACAGCAACACTTCCAAAGACTGAAAGAGAATGGAGTTGGCAACCACATCAGGATAATTAGAAAGAGACAAAGTTCTGTGTTATTTCCAGCCAAAAGCCACCAGCAGCAAATCCCTTTTCAGGAAAGTTCAGATCAGGGAAACAGTTCCAGCTTTTGACAAATGCCTACAACCACATTCCACAGGAGCCAAAGAGAAATGACAGATGATTCAAGAACTTGCAGTCTTTCACAGCCAGTGAGTCTGTGGCCACTCATTGAGAATCTCATATTACCCACTTTACGTGGAAGAAGCCTCCCTTCCCAAAATCCCTCTGCTGCTTGGTAAGGGACTGACTTGGAAGAAGCTTCCAACCTCTCCTGGTACAGACCAGGCTCTTCCACCCGTGCCCAAAGATAAAAGTGACCTGATTTTCAGGAGAACTGAGCATCACAAACCCCCATTGAAATCAAGGATAACAACAAGATTCAGCACCTTGGGAAACGAGGACAGGCACACTCCGAGGTGGCTGGGCACGGATTTAGAAGCGCGTTGAAAATCTGGCCTGCTAATTTTACTTTCCAACAAACTGCCTCTTATTTATAGCTCAGACTGTATCAAGTATAGCACGTAGTATCCGCCCAGGAACTGGGGTGAAAGGCAAGAATGAGGACAAAAATGCAAGAGGTGTTTAAAAAGCTTTAAAGGAGAGAAGGGGGGGAGGGAAAGCAGCAATTTTTTTCAGGCAAAAATACACTTGGGTATGTGAGAAGAAGCACAGTGGAACACACAGGGCAGGGAATGGATCAGTGGTCAAGGGATGCTGAGGGTGCCCAGAAATACAGACCACCTGAGAATTTGGGCAATGGTGTTCTCCAGAAGATGAGGGTGAATTGAGTATCTGCAGATAGCCCTGCACCTGCCCAGCAGCTGATCTGAAGCCTCTGGGAATCTTTGCTGATGGAGTGGATGCTTACAGAACTAGGCAAGGGTTTGGAGAAATCCCTGCATGGGTTTGACATCCTAAACTCCTCTGAAGTGTCACTTCCAGGTCGAGGCCTGAGCAGCATCCCCCTGACAGCCCGCAGCATAAAGCCACACATGAGTAGGGAGGGAAACTTTGGGCTCCTGCAGCCCCAGGACCATCCTTTGTAAGACAAAGGTAGTAAAAATGCTACACATAATGCAAATGTTAAAAGAGTGCCTGTTTATGACATGGAATTCCAGCCAGGTGTAATTTATGATGAATAAATTACATGAATGAATGCATGTATGAATAAGTGAGGGAGGTATAATTCATACATCTAACTCACATCTCCAGAATGGCATCAAGTTCAGGAACATGGAATCACAGAGTCCTAGAGTCATGGAGTTGTTTAGGTTGGAAAAGACCTCTGAGATCATCAAGTCCAAGCATTGACCATCTATTATAGTTAACTACATTCCCTAAGGAAGATGTTTTCCCTTCCAGCTTCCTCTCCAGATCACTCAGCGTTAACTTGTAGCAAAGAAGCACAGCAGATGCCTGGTCTGTCTTTCCAGAGGCTGCTGTACTCCAAGATTCCTTCTCCTGCCCATTCCCACACCTTTCCATGCCTGGGTGAACCGTGCAGCATCTCAGGAGAGTCCATAGCTCCCTCTTGTGTCACTAAAGCACCGCTGGAACTCGCTCCTGAGAACCCTCCCTGCCACCCTTTGCACCTGGACACTCCTCTTGCACCCCAAATTCCCCGAAAAGCTGCAGCTCCACCGACTCCAGCTGCACTCTCCTGTTTTTCATGCCTCCTGCTCGCAGTGGGGAGATTCCCAGGCTGCGAGGTCATGGATCAACATCCCCAGGTAGTGCCAAACGGAGCCGGGAGGGCGGATCGAGCTTCCCACAGCGTGCCCCGGGGCAGCCACTGGATCGGGATATATTTGCAGGAAGGCAGGAAGAGCCTGCAGTGACAAACCGCTGTAATTCTGCACCTGATGAAGCCGCTGGGTTTGAGGTTTCAAAGCACATTTGAAGCCAGTTGCTTACATTTTACGAGCCTAAATTATTCATTATTCCGAAGAAAAGAGCAATTTAAAAAAAATAATATTTTAAGAGCTAGGAACAAATTCAGAGTGAAACGAATCAAAGATGCCCCAAAACACCCTTATTGGAAGGAAAACGTGCTAAGCATCCTGTTTGTTGCAGCACAGAGCTGTCAGAGTGCCTGACCACAGCTACATTAAACAGTGTATTTCCACTGGCACTCTCTCAACGAGGCTTTTCACACACTGTCCCTTTCTAATATTCCTCTTCAGACCCAGAGGAAGTGCAGGACCAGCTGAATCCGAGCCGAGATGCATTTGTATCCTTTTTTTGTAAGCCATTTCCTCTCAGTTCAGAGCCCCCATGAAGTGTTACCAGTATGTATTAAATGGAATTAGCTCATTGTTGAAAGGCAGTGACAGAAGGAAAGGGGATTTTCTACGCTGTGCTGTTGTGCACTGAGCAGCTGGAATCTGATGGACATCAACCAGGTATTGGTCACCACCAAATGAACTTTGTGAACCACGTGGCCAAGCAGGTGATGAACCCTGCAGGAAGAGCTCCTTTTCAAGGTGGCCCCATCACAGAACCAGCAGGGATCACCAGGCCAAATACATCTGTAAGAATCAGCAGTGGGTTTCTGCCTTTGATCTCTGCTGCCTCAGGGGGGTCGGACACTGGTGGGATGCTGTGCCCTCAAAGTCAGTGATGGAAGATGTGGAGGTGCAGGAGAGAACTGCTCTCCTCACCCCTCTGAAAATGGGAGTCCTGGATGCAGGAGCCGCTCCGTGGCTTGTCACAGAGGCAGCAACACGTGGAAATGCAACCAGCCTCCTTGCTGAGAGGGACAGCAGACAAGGGCCTGCAGTGACAGGATGAGGGGCAATGGCTTCAGACTGAAGGAGGGCTGGGTTAGATTGGCTATCAGGAAGAAAGTTTTGGCTGTGAGAGTGGTGAGACCCTGGCACAGGTTGCTGTGGATGCTCCAATCCTGGATGTGTTCCAGGTCAGGTTGGATGGGGCTTGGAGCAACCTGGGCTAGTAGAAGGAGTCCCTGCCCATGGCAGGGGGTTGGAACTGGTTGAACCTTAAGGTCCCTTTAAACACAAACTACCCTATGATTCTGTGAACAAAAAGGCTTCACTGACAAGGCCAGGCTTTCAATACTAAGTCACTTTATTTTGCTCCATCCTCTAGAAGCTCTTATCAAACACGGATTATTCTTGCCAACTCTTTATTACCACAAGCTGTTTGTTATAGCTCTGGAGCATTTGGAAATTTCATCCTATTTCCAGGCCTTTATCACCTTCCAAAACTGCTCCTTTTTAAGCCAATGTTTCTCACGCTGGCATTCAGCCTGGAGGTGAATTTCTTTAGAGAGTTTAAGTAAATCTGCTCAGTATTTTCTTCATGACAATCAGCAGATATACAGCAGTGCAATCTTCTGGTGATGTATTTAATGCAAAACCGTGCTTTAAAAGGAACTCTCTCACAGAAGACCGACAGGGGTTTTGGTGAGAGCAAAATCAGGCCCCTGAATTGTACAACATCAAGAGATAAAGATGGAAAGCTGCAGCACCAGCTCCATCTCTCTCCCTTCCAATGCATGTATTTCACCCCCATGCTGAGGAACAACAGAAGCAAAGTGATGCACACCCAGAAAAATCCTGGCATGGGAAAACACATTTACCCCTTCATGAAAGCCATATACGACTTCCAGCTTTTATCTGACATTTTCCCCTTTAAACTGTAATTTTAAAGCACATTTTAAACCTTTTGGGTGCACGTGCAGCATGTTGGGTCAGTGCCTTTAAAATGTATCATCATGAGAGGAGATGAGTGCAACCAGGGAGACACAGCTACAGCTTGCCCTGTGAATTGTAACTGAATCCCCCCATTTCGTGGCAATTAAAAGAATAAATTGACTTAAGGAGAGTAATTTTAATGGAAGTCTCTGACTTCACCAGAGTCTCAGGAGGTTAGGTAATTATTTACCTTTCCTTTTCCCTTTAGGAAATTTGAAAGGCTGATTTTTATTTTACTTTCTTTGCGTAGTGCTTAGTCTTAGCAAGAGAAGTGCCCTAAACTGCTAGTGTTAATTATTCATACACAGTGTTAAAATTCCCTCGAGTATTCAGCTGACATTGAAAAATTGAAGTTTTTTTCCCCAGATTTAGGACTTTTCACTGGTCACTTACCCACTAAAAATACCACATGGAAATTGCCTGGCTCTGAGGCTGATCACAGACACAGACTGTGTGGGCCAGAACACGCAACAAACACTGAATTTTGCTCCTGAAGGGATTCCAGCTCACCTAGAGCAGCTCTGCTGAAGGCTCAGAGCCAGCCCTGGGGAAATATTTAGTGTGATGATTTGAGCAAATCTAAGTGGCAGTTAAATTGTGACCACTGAGAGGGGATGTTTGGCCAAAACTCCAAAGCGAATGAGCAAAACCTCCCTAATAAAAATTTGTCAGTGGTGGTATTCTTAGTTTGACAGACATCACACTTCATCCTCCAAGAGCCAAGCTAAAATCCTCCAAAACACCATAAAAGTGACGTGAAACACATTTTACCTTGTCTCTGCCAGCTCTCCAGGACATACCTTTTGGTGGCCACCAACGCTGTGACGGTTACAGAGCTAAGTGGCTCAGCAGCTGAACCACCTTCACAATTCTCTCCTCTAATCCATCCCTGCTGCAGGTCAGAGACACACCCAGCCTGTAAAGGCAACACCTGCAAGTGCCCCCCCAAAAAAATATCCTTCTTCAAAGCTACAGCTCTGAATCATGAAACAGGGCCAACAAGACACCTGCAGAGGTCACTCGATGCATTTCCCCAGCCCAGCAGAGGATCCACGCAGCCCTGCAGGAGGATGACGTGAGCCTGACCTGCTATTTAAACCCTCCAGGAACAACTTCACAATCTGCTCCAGAGATTCGGTGTCCTGAGGAGATAACACAACTCTGCCTGACTGCAGGTTAAGCTTTTTAATTCCTCTCCTGTTCCCAGTGGCCACCACAGCTAGTGCCAGTCGATCACTTCAAGCTGGGAGAGTCTAAGGGCTTTTCAAGCTTTGCTGGTTGCTCCAACACCCCTCCATGCTCCAAAATACTGTGTGTGCATCAGATCAGAGCCATAGTAATTCTCTCACACGTGGCCATGGGCAGGCTGTGGCTGCTCCCCACAGCAGCAAGGGAGGGAATTTCACCTGTGCTCCAGAAACACTGAAGATGTCATGGAATGGTCACACTGTGGGTTGTGAGGGCAAAATCCAGGAGGGAAAGTGCTGCCCTTACATAAGCAAACAGGCTGTGAAAAGTTTGACAAATGTAGCTCAGCTCATCCCAAAAGGTATTTCCCTGTAAATTAATTGATGAAGGAGGGACACACACTGAGCAGGATTTACACAACCTGAAGATGGATCTTCCTTCATGTGAGACAGCCCAGTAAGCAGTGCTTAGTTTGCTGTGATGGAGAGACTATCTTCCCAGTAATCCTCCTTGCCATGTGGCTGTGCCCATCCAAACTTCTCCAGACAGTCCCACAGTGGCTGCCTGTGGAAGGGCCATAAAGTTGTGTTCCTCCTGCTGAGGAACCTTCCTTCGTGGGCCATGGAGGGAGGTGGGTTCCTCTAGATGGCCCTTTTGGGATCAGGTCTGGAAGGGAATCCTGTCCTCACTCATTTTTATGTGCCTGGTTAAAAGCACAGATTCCCCTTGCATGAACAGACAGCTCCCAGACACACAGTATTTCCTTGCCAGCAAGATGCCCACAAAGCCATTAGATTATCTTAATAGTCTCCAACACAGAATCACAGGATATTCTGAGTTGGAAGGGACTCACAAGGATCATCAAGTCCAACTCTTAGCCCTGCACAGGACACCCCACCAATCCCACCATTGTCCACACGCTCCTGTAGCTCTGGCAGCCTTGGTGCTGTGCCCACTGCCCTGGGGACCCTGTTCCAGTGCCCAAACACCCTCTGGGGGAAGAACCTTTTCCTAATACCCAACCTAAATCTCTCACAACACACCACTCCTCCCCAATCCCATAATCTATGTGTGTTCAGCAAATAAATCCCAGGAGTCAAGGCAACTTCCCTTTCGACTTCCTCAAGGAAAACATCAAAGTGCTGTGCTCTGCTTATCACCAGAGGGTGGTGCTTCACTCTGCCTTTCATCATTCAGGTTCAAAGGCACCTCTGGGTGCCATGGATACCTGATCATGGAAAGAGTTTATCCCACGGCATCCAGCACTGGAGAGCTCACCTGCACAGCAAGCACTGCCTGAGCTCTGCTGCTCAAGGCACTCACAGCTCCTCTATCCTCGTAGGAAACCAGATCCCTTGGTAGGAAAAGGATCAATGGATCTGAAGCACAGACACTCTGCCAGCCACGCTACCCAAATTAGGGATCTGTTGTAACTGGGGCATTCAGCTGGCAGATGTAACATATGGTATTTATCTGCCTCGTATGGGCGTAGGAAAAAAAATCTGACAACTAATTCCTGGGAGCTGCTCTCAGATCCACCAGCAGAGAAAGCCAAAAACAGCCCAACACCATCTGAGCTCCCAATGGCAGTAGCCTTATGGAGATTAAGGTACCACTAAAGTCATAAAGCATCACAGACCCATTCTTTGAAAGCACAACTACTGGACATTAACCACCTTCATCCCTCCACTGATGTGCACACTGACCCTCTATCTATCACTGCTCTAAACCATCCCCAAAAAAGTCAGCGTGAATAGTTTCTTGATGGCTTTTCTGGCATTTGGGAAATGAAAGCCTCCATTGTTTTCCCTCCAGTTATCCAGAGTAAGCAGCTGTGGGGCTTCCAAGCCCTCTAAAAGCACCACCTCTGGCAGTCCTGCCCTGCTCTGCTCCAGAGGTCTGGCTCAAAAGCCTTTCAGCTTCTGGATTTGTTTGCTTCACTGATCGCTGAGCAAGGAACGCATCAGGAGTGATGAAACAGTGCCAGGTTAGGAAACTGGGATGCTTCACATGTTTCTTAAACAGGCATCACAAAGAGCAGCTAATAGAGAATGACAAACCAGACTACGGTCTGGGGTAATTTTAATCATTTAGGGGTTTTTCCTATGCAAAAAATAAAAAACATTGCCCCACTGAAAACGATGGCAGTTCCAGTATTCACCTGGCTGGATTTAGGACTTGGCCCCAAATACCTGGGTTTTCTGCCAGCCAACACACTCCCAGGCAAAACATAATAACTGTTTAGATTCTGGTTTTCAGGAAACTTTGGGAATGGGAGGGAAGACTCAAGAGCCTCACTCCAGTTTACACATGAGACAGAACAACAAGCAAGCTATCCTGGGGCTCTCAGACCTACCACAGGAGAGGGCTCTGTGCCAGAGGTGCCTGCTTTGAAACAACCCCAGAGGGTCCCACAGCCAGCACAGCCCAGTCCCCCTTGGCTCACATGCCTGTGGTACCACCAGCACCACAAAGAGCTGAACCTGCTCTCTCCTTTTGTTTTTCCTAGAAATCAGGCTCGGTGCTTTAGGGCAACATTAAGTCAAGGCCAAATTTTAGTCTGGGGAAAAGAGCCATGAAGCTCCACTTGTGTTACAGGAGCTGACCCTGCAAGTACACCAAGGAGAGCTGGTTCCTGAGTGAAGAGGCTGAGTGTAAAGAGATGGAGGAGAAAAAATTGTGATGGGAAAGAGAGAAGGTGTAACTGTCTTTATTTCACAGAAGAGGGAAGTGATGTAGTCAGGAAATTAAGCTCCATGCACCTCCAAAGATATCCATGCACTTTGTCTTCACCAGCTGAGGTACCAAGTGCAGTTGGACAGTGGAGCCCATGCATCATTTCCAAGGATGGAGACAGGTCAAACCCAGAACTCAGCTGAGACCTCACTGCTCTCCAGTGACTTCATCACAAACCCGTCCTCTTCCTCCTCCTGCCTTAATGTCTCAAATTATAAAAAAAGTTAAAAATCAAAAAAACAGCAAAGCACATCCAAAAAAATCTGCATACTAGATATTTACAGTTTATTTACAGTCCATGTGAAACCTAAAATTGCCAGAAGAAAAAGACAACTACAGCAACAGCCAAGTGAACCCCGTGGAGGCTTGAAAATATCCCATCCTGACCCTCAGCACTGCTCTCCAGTGCATCTCATGACAGGGAAGACACCCCAACTGCCTTTCCCTTGGCCACACATCCTTTATTAAAGTAAGAGGGAGCAAACAGCCCCTAGAAGTCTCCAGAAACTCTAATCACAACTTCCAATTCTGAAGAAAATCCAAACACAAACACCCTGTATTAGGAAAGATAAGATAAAATCCTCTGTACTGGAGGCATCATTGAAATAATGTGATTACAGTAATTAGGAGCACATCAGTAGGTAGCTTTGCAAGCAAGAATCTCTTACAGATGTCTCAAGGGACATTTCTGAAGCCAGGCTTTGTTTAAAAAAAATCAGCTGATTTAGGAGCTGTGCATTGTGAAAGCCGAAATGGGGCTGATAGTCAAAAAGATACCAGAACTTTAACTCTGAAAAAAGGAATATTCTTTAAAGTGCAACCCTCCAGAACCACCAGGCACTTTGAAAACTTCCCAGTGTCCAGCCCTCTGCCCCTGCAAAGCCATAATGAGCATGTTCCACTCCCATGGCCAAGGAGTGCCCCAGACCCACATACCAAGAGCAGAGCACTGAGGGCACCATTCATCCCTCCCCTCCAGAGACAGTGGCAGGGAAGGAAGAGGCAGCACAACCCTCTGAGCTATTTATTTCCTGTTCCACCCCAGGTCCCAGCCTGGCAGGTGCCCGCAGCCACAACTGGATGCATTTTTAAAGGTACTTACAGAGTGCTCGACTCCAAACTTTATGGATCAGTGCTTAAGTGAGGAAAATCACTGCAGCTGTGTGGGGAGGGGGGGTGCATTCAAACCCTCTTGTTTATTTATTTCAGTGCCTAACTCCCTTCCATGCTGATCCAACGATCCAAGCAGCCTCCCCACACATCATATCCGTGCTGTTTTGACCGGCCATGCCCGGAGCGGGCACGGTGGATGCCAACCAGGAGGCAGGAGCTTCAGTTTTTTTTTTGCTATTTGCAGACACTGCGAGTTGACATGAACAACAACTGACAGGAAAGTGCAGGAGGAATTGAGGTTTCAACTGCTTTGAGGGAGGAGGGGCAGAGAAAGAAAGATCACCCAGTTGGAAGCGTTTGGGAAAGAGATGGAGCCAGCGGGTCAGGGAGAGGTGATTGGCAGGAGCAGTCTCATGATACCCACAGTCAGGTTGCAGAGTCAGAGCTCATTTCCCAGTCTTCCTCCTCTCTCTTCCCCCTCCGTTTCTGTTTCATTTGTCAAAGTTTTCTCCCCAGCAGAATTTGATGCCAGTGTTTTCAAAACCTGTGCTGCCTCACCCCAGACACCTCAAACCCTGTTGTGCCAGCAATCCGAGGGCACAGACCTGCAGGAGGAGAATACCCACGGACTGTTTTGACCTATTTACCAGTTCCAGAGACTCAAATGAGGTACCTGAGCTCAACAAACGTGAAATATTTCGAGTCCTTTTGGTACTTTTTCCCCTGGTTTTCCATCTGTGGAAGCACAGCCCAGCGTGTTGGAAGCAGGCTGACATGTCATAGCAGCAGCCACCCCTCTCCCCGCTGGGTGATCCCCCATCACATCTACTTTAGGAGGCGAAAAGAAGGAAGATCTCAGGGTGATTATCCTGGAAACAGGAGCCAGCCTGCTCAGGATCTTGCACACAGTGGTGATCCAGCTGAGGGATGTGTGAGTTTGCATTTAGTAAGGCTCAGACCTGTCCCAGCTCCATGTGGGTTTCCCAGTGCTGTACAGCCCTTGGTCTGTGCCTCCAGGCAAAGAATGCAACTTCAGTTTGAAAAATGGAAAATAAAAAGACCCTCCTGCCTGTCAAGGAAGCTTTTGGGGTTCCTGTCTTTTTTTAGACAGAAGGGATGGTCTTTTTTTTTTTTCCCATTATGGCCATGAATCCCATTTGGATCTAACTTTACAACTGACCCAACTCACCAGGTCTCTCCTTCAACACCTTTCATGTACAGTACAGTTCAACAGCATTCAAGGACAGGACTTTTGTCCTGCTCCTGATGAACTCCAAACTCCAAAGCAAGAGTGTTTTAGACAGACTGTATGATCACATATCACATGTCTGACAAGCCAGCACCCCACTGTGATAGCCATGGTCAAAAAAACCCAACTGGAAACACTTTCTGATTCAAAGTGTTATGCATCCAGGGAGAACAAATATTTCATAGCAAGGTTTCCCCAGGGTGCCTGATGAAAAGCAGGAGTTTCAGGTCACTTCTGCTGGCACAGAGAGAAAATATAAAGTGAAAACATTCTGGAAAACTCACTGTTTTTTTAAACACAGCTGCTTGCTGCGGAAGTCACTCAGCTTAGCACTTCTGTTCCCACAGACAGTAAGAACAGACACAAAGCAGAGCATCTGGTCAGTCCTGAGAAACAGCTCCCTGAGTTTTGGGTATTAAGACTCACTGCAGAGGTTTGGAGGCTCAACAGGAGATGAGATTTTTAAGCAGAGATCTGAGCAATGAACAAAAAGGATGTGGCTGCTGTCCCTCCTTTGTGCAAAGAGCAGCGGAGGGGAAAGTGTGAGGGTACTTTGTGAGAAGTTGTCTCAAACTGACAATGAAGAGCAGCACTGCAGAGCAGAGACAGCCAGCAGGTCACAGGCAGGACACAGAGAGGTCAGCAGAGCCCTTACAGGGCAGGCACACAACTTACATCTGAGGCAGTGGGAAAGAAAGAGCTAAAAAGAACAAAAATACAGTAGCTGCACCTCTCCAGGGCAGGGAGCCTTGCTGCTGCAACTGGATTTTCTTACTCATGCAGTTGTTAAGTTTCCCTCTCTCTCTCGCACTTGCAGGGCTGTAACAGTGATGGATTTCAGCTCTGGGCACACCATTCGTGACCAGGGTTAACCATGACCTCTGCTATGATTTTTTTGATTCCCAGGAGCTGCTCACATTGGCAGAACATGACCTTTCTGCCTCACAGTGTTCCGCTCCTCCCCGTGCACTCCCCAGTTCCTTGCAGCTCATCTGTTCGCGATGGACACGCCACTAACATATCTGGCATTTGGTGATGAGCTCTGACAAAGCTGAAGGTGAAGCCAGCTAAAGACAAATCTCTGGGCTGACATGATGGGCCTTCTTGTCTGTACAGAGGTTAAAGCTTGTTCTGATGTCTGAGGGCGACTCTGAAGAGATAAATAGTGATAAAGTGCAGAGCAGAGCCCTGTGCAGGCTCTGCCCCGGCTCTGGCTGTTTGGTGTGTCTCTGCTGTCACACAACAGCCACGGAACAGCACACGGGGCATCCCAAGGGAACATCCCAAGCCCCTCTGACAGCCCGTTGTAAAGCCAGCACAGAACAGCTCCCTTGGCATCCAACAGCACTGAATTACCACAGGGAGGCTGGAGGTTTTGGCAGCAAACCCCAAGCTTCCATTTAGCTGAGATACAGCCACTGTGCTCTCCAGAGAGCAAAAGGCAATGTGACCTCCAAATCACAGAACCATAAAATCAAAGAAAGGCTTGGGTTGGATCATCCTAAAGACTATCTCATTCCAACCCTCCTGCCATGGGCAGGGTCACCTTCCACTAGACCAGATTGCTCCAAGCCCCATCCAACCTGGCCTTGGACACTTCCAGGGATGGTACATTCACAACTTCTCTGGGCAACCTGTGCCAGGGCCTCAGCAACCTTACACTCAAGAATTTCTTCCTAAAATACCATCTAAAACTGTCCTATTTTAGTTTAAAATTGTTGCCCCTTGTTCTATCACTATCTACCTGTGTAGAAAGTTACCCTCCCTCTTTTTTTATAAGCCCCCTTTAGGTATTGGAAGGTGCTTAGAAGGTCTCCCCAGAGTCTTCTCTTCTCCAGGCTGCACAACTCCAGCTCCCTCATCCTGCCTCCAGAGCAGAGATGCTCCAGCCCTCAGAGCATCTTCATGGCCTTCTCTGGACTCGTTCCAGCAGGTCCATGTCTTTCTTATGCTGAGGATATAAACAGGGTCCACAAGCAGGGGCAGCAGCCCCCCAAAGTCCCACTGCCCCCCACTGTACTGCAGGATGGGGCTGGGCTGGCCATGCTGTTGTGAGCCTGGTCATCAGTGCCCTCCTTCACCCCACAGCATCTCCTTCAGCACAGACCCACTGCTCAAACCCAGCCTGTCTGAACTGTGCTTAAGCCACACGTAGCTCAAAAGCCCCAGTTGAGCACAGAAAGTGCAGGATTCAGCCTTACAGAAAACCCAGGGAAAGGATCCTCACCCAGAGGGTGCTTGGGCAATGCAAAGCCTCCCCAAGGCTGTGGTCAGAGCCCCAAGCCTGACAGAGCTCAGGGAGCTTTTTGACAACACTCTAAGACACATGGTGTGATTTTTGGGGTTGTCCTGTGCAGGGCCAGGAGTTGGACTCGATGATCCTTGTGGGTCCCTTCCAATTCAGAATACTCTATGGACTGAGCCCCTTTTCCTTACTACACTGAAGGTGATTTGCACATGTAGGCCATAACCCAAATACCCTGGCTTTCCACCTGGAGTCAGCAGAAAGAGCTGGCTTCAAATAAAAGCCACATTATCTTCTGGGAAATATCTGTGCCATAATATGCATGAGCCAGAAATAGACACTTCAGTAGAAAAGAAAGTGCCTCCGGTACCAGACAGCTACTGTCAGTGTCCCGCTCCATCTCTCCTGCACTTCTCTGCCTACCCACTAGTCCTTCCATCCTCGGCTGTCCCATGGCAATAGGAACGGGCTGGGATGCATTTCTCACCCCACAAACTCGATTACGTGCTTCAAACCGCTGAACTATAAATATTAGGAGAGCCGCACGAAACCTCAGCCAGCTCGCGTTTCAGCGCTTGTCCCTCAACGGGAATTCGAGAGATGCCTGAACTTCTCCTTTCAAGTCACGTAAAAGGGAAGGAGGGAATGCAGGCTGCTCCTTTCCACACGGGCACCACGAAAACGCCGGGGAAGAGCCGCACTGCAAATGTCAAAACAAGCGATCGGGTTTGAAACACGGGGAAAAGTTCACCCTAATGATCCTGGCGGCTCGTGTACTTATGTAACGTGGAGGAACAAGAGCAGGAAAAGCATTCTCCAGCTTCCCTTTATTTGGGGGTGGGGTGGGGTGATGGCAGACGTGATTTGCCTATAAAGATCATCCCCCTGAGCCCAGCCCGATAAGCCGGAAGCCTCCTCCCAGCACAACCCACTGTCTGCGGCAGAAAGGAGCTCGTCAGGGGTTTGTGCAGGCGTTTGCCTCTGCCACACACACCCTCACGACTTTATCCTAATGAATTCACCTCCTTGCAACTTCCCTGCCCGCTCTTGGGATGCTCCCGGGGCAGGATCTGCGTCTAAAACTCAACCACAGGCACCGAGCTTCAGCATAACAAGCTTCACGTTTCAGAGGCTTCGCATTTTCAGGTGCTGCCACAACAGAAAGGAGAGTAAATATTTGCTGCAGTTCTTCAGTACCGTGGGGTTTGAGCCTGTCAGATTCTGATGCAAAAGCAGGTTAAAAAAAACCAACCCACAACCTGGAAGCCCCACGGGCTGTTCAGCTGATAGGCTCCCAAATTTGATCTTGTGTCCCTGTCGGAAGCCACTGACCTGGCATTTCCAAAAGGCATTCCAACCCCTAGAGGTGGCCCTGGCAGCTGAAAATGTCGCTGGCAGCAGGGATGGGCCAAGCAGGAGAGCCCAGGAGCCAAGGCTGGGTTTGGTTCAGGAGCTGAGTCTGAGCTCTGGGGAGCCAAACTGGGAGCTGAGCAGTGGGAAGGGTCTGACCCTGCTGAAGGGGCTGCTGTCACGGGAGTGCTCTGCAAAGTCATGCCTGAAAACCAGCCTGTTCCTGGCCAGTCACAAGCCAAGGAAAAAGAAACTATTCTGAGCATCAGACAGAGCAGAGGGACTTCAGGATAACACAGAAGTCACTCGGTGACCGCTGACAACTCATAAACCTGGGACCAAATAATTTCCAGATGGCCAAGACCACTCCTTGCACAGCTCATTTTTGGGAGTCAGGGTCTCACCCAAGATGGGTTGTGAACTCGAGGGCCTTGAAACCATGGCCAAGAAGATCAAGAAGCTTTTTAGCCCAAGATAAGAATGGGGAGATCTGAAAAACTGATGCCTTGTCTACACTGGGGCAGTAAAGAGGATCCTCAGAGCCAAACCAGAGCCACGAGACAGGAGGAAGAGAAGAGGTCCCAGGCTGAGAAAGGACCTGCTTTCCTGGGTAAAATTCCAGCCCATTCCTTGTTGTTTCTTGTGAGCCCCTTAGCTCCTCAAATCAGGAACTGATCTGGGCTCATACGACTCTGCAGAAATAACTGTTTTCCAAAATTATTTCAACTGATGGGAAGAGTATTTAGTTTTCTTTTTATATATTTGTAGTTAATTTCTTCACTTTCCACCTAAGCAGTACCTTGCATTTTAAAACAGGACTTCAGAACATATTTAATTTATTGATTAATAGCAGAGTAAATTAGTCTTTACTTACTTTTTGCTTAATGACCTAGCAAAGGCCTCAGAATTTGGCTTAATAACAGTGCTGCAAGATACTTCAACTGATGAATTATGGCATAATAATTAACATCCTTGCAGTTGTCAGGCAGAAAGCCCAGTGATGTACAAAGCCTCTGCATACACAGCATATAAATGATGCCAGTAGCCCACAGTTTGATGTGCTTATTGCTGTCATATCATAGCTGATATTCAACATATCTGTAAAATATCCAGAGACTATTCTTTCTTTCAGCTATAGAAGCTGTAAACATATTTAATCTCCAAAACATCAACAGCCGATTTAATCCAAACCGTTAGGAAATGAGCCCTTGCATAGACAATTTTGTCTCGCTAATATCTATTGAAAATATAAATTCAAATTTTGCTCGCAGAAGAATCTTCTTAGCATAAATCAGAGAGAGCTGTTCTCAGCTCTAAATTCTTTAATCATAGTTGATCTCAGACTGACCTAAGCCAAAGAAATGAACAGCAGTTAAATGGCTGCTCTTAATTTCTGTGACCTGGTGTGGCTCTTTGGAGAGCCCCCACCAGCTCAGCAGAGATGTCCACTCCCCAAGCAGCCCACTGAGCAGTGGTTCATCTCTTCCAGCTCTTAACCAAGCACCCTGTAATTGTGTGGAAAACTCCATTTTCAGAAAGGAAGAACAATTCTGCAAAGGGAGAAGCAATAAAGAATACCTGGCTACATCCACCTGAAAACACAGCCTGGGATCTCATTCCATACATGTGGCACGAGCCAACTCTGAAAGGAGAAGGCAAATTGCTGACCCCCCTGAGCACGAGTAAATAACAGAGCAGGAGGTTCTGGTGACTCCCAGCACTCCAGCACTCAGGTGCTTTGTGAGGAATACTCTTGGGAGCTGATGATGCCCAGAGCTGTAACTTACATGGCAAAGCAAAGGACTTCCCTGAGCAGCTTCTCCATTTTAGTTGTGACAAGGACTGCAGGAATACCCAGTGGGGCCAGAGGGTCCTCAGCTGGCACAGCAAAGATGCACCTGGGTGTTTTTATTCTGTCACTAAGCAGCCCTAGTAAAGCCAAAGATGGTTCAGGTTCAACCTGGACTGCTAAACCACCAGACCTATTCTGTCAGTAAGAAAAACTATCACAGCAGCATCATTGCAGCCCAAGGTGTCTGGATAAACCATAAATATGAGAGCAGAAACTTCTCCAAAGCCCTTCAGTTTGAAACAGGAACCTTTCACTCAGAAGCCAACACGTCAGTCAAGCCTGTTTCAAAATCTGCCTTTAAACAACACATGAATGATCCACCTTCAAAAAAACCCACGGCTTATAAACCCCATCTCAGCTCATGTAGCTGTACAACAGTTGTGTATGTGCCGTTGCTGGGCTGCCTCATCAGAAGCTGTGCCCCTCTGAAACCTCTGAATGCTGCTCTGAGGAGGCATCGAGGGCCAGGGGGGGCTTTTGCAGGGGCTGTGCGAGTTGTCTGAGATCTTTTGATCACTCATCTGTCTTCTCTGGGGAAAAGAACTTGTGAAAGTGTCTGCAGGGAGGGGGAATCTAGAGCAAAGAGACATTGAAATCCATCTGTTTCACCGAAAGCAGCAAAAGACAAGGAAGGCAACAACACACTTCCTAGAAACCGGTTCTGTTGGAGTGTTAGGATACCAGTCAAAGCTTCAAGGCAAGGCTGAAAGAAGTGAAAGCTCGAGCTGTGACTTCAAAACATATTTCTCTGACCAGCTTTTCAATCATCAGGTTAATGGAGCTACTCCATGACACTGGTGTAAGTGCCCACCTTGACCCACCATTCCCAGCCGCAGCAGGGAATGCCTGTGCCTGCAGCCACCTTCACCTGAAGAAAGGCTTCAATCCAAGAGTGGAATTTCTGTAAAAACAATTAAATGGAAGCTTTGCAGCAGCTCAAGCTGCCATGGAAGCTGTCAGCCCTCATGACACCCGAGCACAAGCGATCTCCCCGACTGCCGGGCTGTCTCGCCAATGTGGAAACAGCCGCCCAGCTCTTGCCTCGCCTACAAATAGGACTCTTTGGTGTCAGCAGGAACCACAAACTTTCAAGGGCAGAGCGTAACCTTGCTGCACAGACTCCACCAGGTACCTGATGCCACCTTGGTTGAGCCACCACTGAATTTATGCACACTGGAAATCAAGGGACACACCCGTGAAAAGGCTCAAATCTGGCAAAATTCAGCCAAGTTTGAATGCTCGAGACTGAGCTTTAGTATTATGGCCCAGAGCCCCAGGACGGTTTGGGGTGGAAGAGACCTCAAAGATCATCTCATTCCAACCCCTGCCATGGGCAGGGACACCTCCCACTAGCCCAGGTTGCTCCAAGCCCCATCCAAACACTTCCAGGGATGGGGCAGCCACAGCTTCTCTGCCCAACCTGTGCCAGGGCCTGCCCACCCTCACAGGGAAGGATTTCATCTTGATATCTAATTTAAAACTACTCTCTTTCATTTGGAAGCCACTCCCCCTTGTCCTATGATCCCATGCCCGGGTAAAAAGTGTCTCTCCAGCTCTCTTGTAGGGTGCTGGAAAGCCACAATAAGGTCACCCTGAAGCCTTCCCTTTTCTGTAAGTCTCTGATTTCTTAACAGAAGTCTTAGACATGAAAAAGATGTTCCAGCAGAAAAGATGATCCAGTTTGGGTAGCATTTGCTTCACTGAGCACACTTAAGCAGAACATTTAATCAATGCATTTAAGACCAAGTTTTGCCTGCACATGCAGAATTGAAAGCACTTTGGTTTTAGGCTGGAGTGGTAGAACTTCAACCTGACAGCGAGTAACATCACAGTGATTTAATGACCGCATCATTTTGGCCAACACAGCAGTTTGCTTACATTCTGCCTGTAAAAGAGAAGCAGATGGTCCTCAGCTTTCTTGTAATGGGTTTTAAAGGCATAAGTTTTAAATGTACTACATGGCAGACTTCAGGTTTGGGAATGATTTCAAGGAGAAGACAAAGCCCACCTCAGTGACTGGGGATGTAGCCAGGAAACAACTGCAAAAGCCAGGACAAAGGACTTGTAGTACTTGGGAAGAAGGAAAAAGATACCAGAGAAAAGGAGGAAAAAGCAGAGATACCACAAGAAGTCACTAAAAGGCAGGTGAGAAGCAGTGAAAATTGGCATGGAAAAAGAATACAGAATAAAAGAGGGCAATTGGAAAGGAGCAAAAATGCCAGAAGGGTGGTCAAGCACTGGAAGGGGCTGCCCAGGGAAGTGGTGGAGCCAGCAGCCCTGGAAGGGCTCAGAAGGGATGTGGATGTGGCACTACTGGTGGGCTTGGCAGTGCCAGGGGAACGGTTGCACTTGATGATTTTAGAAGTCTTCTCCAACCTAAACAATTCCATGATTCTGTGACTCTAAGAAGGGCAGGACAGAGAGATGAATGACAGAGAACAGGGGCCCCCTTGCTGCCAGAATAGAGGGCCAGGCCATAAATCTGCAGAGGAAAACCTTTACATTCCCTAATGAGGTCTCAGAGGAGATTATCAGTGGCTGCCTTTTGGAATTATGCTGCAGGTACAGATGGGCTGAAATGCCATAGTTTGGAGGCTTTGGAGAGCTCCAAGAGCTCCACTGGCTTTGAACTGAAGGGGCCCGGTGTCTTTGAAGGGAATTATTTTGGCAGGAAGCTTTGTAAGAAGGGACAAATTGAAGACCCAAAGGAATGTCCCTACAAATTGACAGGTGATCAGAGACCTCACAGCTCTATCAGGTGCACTGCAGGGAGGCCGTGGAGAATTCTGTGACCATAATCCCGTTCCTATAACCCTCCTGGCAACAACACCAGCTCAGGTGTGTGTGGAGTTCAAAGTGGAAATAATCACCGAGCAGCAGACACTGGATAGTTAAAACTCCTCAGAGAGAAAAACTGCAAAATGTTTCCGTGCTGCAGCACAACAAATGACAGGCCTCATTTTTCAAGATGAAAACGCTACTCTGCAGACAACAGGAGGCTTATCATGTGCTATTAAGTGTAAAAATTAGTGTAAGGTGGGCTGCTAACATCATCACTCAAATCCTGCCGGGGAGATATGCTGTGGTATAATAGAATTTCTCAAGCCCAAGATAGGAAGAGCAGGCAGTCTCCTCTGCATGAAGATTAGCTAAAACGATGGCTTAATCTTTCTTTTTGGACTGCCTAAATCTATGCTTGTCTTCAAGAATCCAGAAGGCAAAGTTAAATGTAGATAAGGTCACCATCAGCACAGGCAGGACCAGAGGAAAAAAAAGCCATAAACCCTTGAAAGTGTCTCTATTAATCATAAATCACTGAAAAGTGCTCAGCTAGTTAAGGTGGCACAGAGTACAGCTGGCACAGAGAAACAGCAGAGACCTTTCCTGGCTGAGTTGCTTGAGTTTATATGGAAAAGTTACAGAAAGGGACATGCTGGGACATCTTGGCCATGACCAGCCAGAGTCACAAAGGGCTTTAGCAGCTCCTCTGATCTCCCAGCTTAACCAGTGGGAGGCTCATAGAGCAGCTCCAGTCACTGAAGGATGAGACACCATCATCAAACCACAACTGAGAAAGATCCAAGCCCACCAGGGACAGGAGGAGACAGACTTGGCTGAACTTGGTCACAAACTGAGCTACCAACCCACGGTCACTCCCTGTCTAAATGAGTGAGGAGACGTTGCCTAAAATTCACAGCAAGCTTGAGAACGTTCCCAAGGTCACATGAGGAGCCTGTGGAACAGCAGAGAATTAAAACCAAACCTCAGACCCGTTTTCAGTCTTAACCCCCAAATCAGCCTTCGCCTCCCCTGCAATGGATGGACTCGAGATCATTCTCAAGCTCTAAATAGAGTGCAGAGAATGGAAAATAACTTCCAGGGCTGACAATATTGTCCCTATTTAGCTAACAAGTATTGATTTTTGCCTCAGCCTCTCTGATGCAGATGAAAGCAGCACAGATTTGGTTCTTTTGTTTAATTCCCTGAATCCAATCAGTGTTACTGATGCTATCACCAGACTCCAAGGACTGATTACCCATGTGCTATTTAAAGTCAGAGAGGTGCTTACATCTCATTTTATTTGGGACCAGTGGGAATTGCAGGTTATGCAGGAAGTTTTAACTTTTCTTCCCTTTTTTTTTCTTTTTTTTCTGTTTGTTTGTTGTTGACAAAGCTCTCCCATGTGAAGGGACAGATCTCTGTAAAAACAAGCTGTTCTCAGAGCAAGAGAACAGATGATGCCTTGTTCTCCTACAGATTTATCCCTTTTCTACACAGGCACAGAAAGCCTCCTTCCACTTCTGCCACAGTTCCATCTCTCCATGGAAGAGAGACCTGGAGGGTGCTTGGGCACTGGAACAGGCTTCCCAGGGAAGTGGCCATGGCAACAAGGCTGCCAGAGTTCAAGAAGTGTTTGGACAAGGCTCTCAGGCACATGGTGGGATTGTTGGGGTTCTCCTGTGCAGGGCCAGGAGTTGGACTCGATGATCCTTGTGGCTCCCTTCCAGTTCAGGATATTCTGTGGCTCCATGATTTTTTCCTTGTAAAGCTCCTTCCCTGTCATTTCAAGCTCAAGGGGTTATACACAAGTTACAGCCGAAGATTTCCACTTGTGTCTGAGGAAAAACAGAAAGCAGTGAGGGAATGATTAGTCTATGTACCATTTATTCCTTCTCTACAGGCAGATCTTCCCTCCCTTAGTTCAGATGCAATGAGCACAGAGCACTTGCCTTGTCCACATCTGCTGTGAAGATGAACCACCTTTAGTGAGACGACAAATAAAGGTGGTAATTCATGAACTGCCAGTATTTTTTGCCAGGTTTCCATTAAGAAATAAGCTCCAGAGTCTGCAGGCAGAGGGGGTCACAAAGCATCAGTTCAAGCCTCACAGTTGAAGGCAGAAGTAAACTTTGGGGCTTTTTACAATCTTTACAATTCTTTGCTTTTAAAGCCATCCCATTGGAAAATTGTTGCAGAATCTCCTTTGGAGCTTTCTGCTCTGATTCAGCTTTGGTTTTGTGTTGCCAAACTGAGGCCATATAGCCCTGATACCATGATTGCAAGTGACAGACAATTACAAAATGAGCAGCTCTGTCTGTGTGACTGCAACATACACATATCCTCCTTTTCCTATAATAGCCTTATTTACCAGCCAAATTAATTGTCTCTGATGCAAACCCTCCCCAAAATCACCTGGAATGACTGCTAGCCCGTTTCTCTCTTCCAGTCAAGGCTACAAACACAGGGTCACCCTGGAAATAAATCCATTAAGCCCCCAGGGACAGCCACTGCTGCTGCAGCAGCACCTCTGCATTTCCACAACATCCTTAAGAATCACAAATCCCAATCCCAGCGGCAGCACAGGGAGAGCCATCAGAATTCCGTGCCCATCTCCACACATCTTTCCAGCAATTGTAAATCCCTCATCAAATATCCCCTCAGACACAACCTGGGACACGTGTCTGGCACACATGGCACCGGGCTATAAATAGTCAGGTAGAGACAATCATACTAGACACACCAAAGATTATTTGATTAAGCTGAGGCTCTGCCCTGCTGAACAGCCTGTGAGCAGGAGAGACACCTTGCAGGAGCTGGCTCGGATCAGCACAACCATCTCCTGGGAATGAAGAGATGCTGAAAGGCTGCAGTGACACCCTCTGCCCTTGTAGTTCTTTCAGCCCACACCACCAGGGCATTTCTAGCAGTAATTAAAAGAGTTTAAGGCCTACTGAGACTCCATGTTTTTCACTGGTCTGTGCTGGTTTTCTCTGGGGAGTCAGGAGTAAGCAGATGCTCACTGCTACACTCAAACAACTCCTGGCTGGCAAGCACCAGTAGCACCATTGGAGCAATGGCAGCTGGACTTCCTAAAAGGAAGGCAGGCAGCAATGTAAGGTCAAACAACTCTAAAGACACATTATTTTCACTTTACCCAACATCTCTGTGCGAACTACAAATGTTTCACCATCAGGGGAGCTGTGTTGCTCTTTTAGACCTGCCACAGCTCATACACTGGGCATGAAATTGGAACACGTTCCTACAGCAAGAGGGCAAAGGATCCTGCATTGCTGAGATGATGTGCAAAGCATTTCAGACCACACCAGTGACAGTCTCACCAGAGCAGCAAAACACAGGGCAGCAAACTGCATGTTCAAATGCAGACAGATCTAAGCCCATCACCTAAGAAATGCTGAAAGGCAGCAAGCTCAACTCTCCAGAGCTTTGGGTTTGCCATGGTCACCCACACCCTCAAAAACCAGCACTGCACTCCTATTTCAAATTAGATTCTTCACACTTTAACCCTACTTTGTTCAAATGTGGCAAGTTTTATGAACCACGGGTAACAAACACACCCAAAGACTCAAGAAATTAGTTAAAATTCCAGGCAGAAGAGGAGCACTCAGAGCCTCTGAACTGTTGGAAGTCCAGAGTGGAGCTCCTATCACAGAGCAGCTCCCTGTCTGAAAACACAATAAACTTTATACAAACCACCCTACCTGCTGGGAACATCCAAGAACTGTGGCCCTGGTGCTGCCACGGTCACTGCTGGGCTGCCTTGCTCAGCTGGGCTCTGGCTCTGCCCCAGGAGGGACTGCACTGGGGCACAGGCAGACTGAGCCACAGGCTGGTTTTTCCACATCCAGCCTAGCCAGGCTGCAGAGATCTGACTCACATCCCAGGGACAGGCTGACAAGGCGCTGGCTCTGAGAGAAAAGCCAGTTTCAGGTGGCTTTTTCATCTCTTCCCTTCCTGAACATCCACAGATGCTGTGCTGTCCCCTCTGGCTGCTTCCCCCCTTCACCCCCACCACACTCGTGGGCCCCTTCCATTAACTGGATCGCTGAACCAACCAGGATTTAAACAGTGCCAGCCCAAGCAGAGAGGTGTTTCTGGGAGGTGAGGCTGGATTGCCCTTCCAGAGGGATGGAGCAGCAAAGGCAGCACAAAAATCCCTGGATGGCTTGAGAGTGGCCTTTCCTCTGAGTTACCAAAACCGATTTCTGAGTCAATGGCCACACAGTATGAATACTGTCTACTATCCAGCCAAGACAGAAGTACCACCTCTTGCTTCCCAGCTGGGAATAGACTTATTTTGAGTCCATCTCCTTTCTGAATCCTGAGTCAGACCACTGACCCAACACTCAAATTTGAACTGTTCTGCAATGCAGAGTTTAGGAGGTCCAGCCTTCAGCCACCCCGGGCTGGACTCTTCCCCAGCTCACAAAAAGGCCTTGGAAAGCTACTTGATCCAGCTGGCCACGTGCAACCTGAAAAGTGAAAAATGCAGTTGAAGAGGGGAAGAAAAGTTAAGAAAATGCTTGGGCCACATTGCATTTTATCTGCTTACAAAGGAGGGGAGGAATGCAGGATACAACCCACAAAAAGCTTAAGCTCATAACTGACAGGGACATAACGGTGACAGAATAAAACAAATAATTTGGGAAAACCAGAAATGATTCCAGCAGAAATGCTGGTTTCCTTGGTTTTGTCTCCTGTGATTACTGAGCTTTGGTATCCAACATGATGCAGAGTGGAGAATTTCAGCAGTGGGTAAGGACCATCTGCTTCTGCTTCTTCTTCTGGTGTCTAGTTAGGGTTGAGCTCCTACTATAGACTTTCCCAGAGACAATTGCTAAGGAATTCTTTCCTTACTCTGCCTGTTGCATGCACAGAACCAGCAAAAAGAGAGTATCTTTGAAGCTTAATTCAACTGAGATTGCAAGAGTTTGGATCTCCTGAGCCTGTTGGATGGTCCAGGAGACTCAAAGCTGTGGAGAGCATGAGATGAGTGACAACATTATTGCCTCATATTCTGAGAAAAAGAGGTTGAAAGAAGAATTGTAGAAACCAGAGTCTGAAATGTGTGAATGGGCAGCCTGCAATACAAAGAGCAAGGTGGAAGGGTTAAAGGCCAAACCACTACCTATTAACAGCAAAATGAACTTGTGTGAACTGACACCAGGGAGCTTCCAGCACCTGCAATCCCTGCAGGAATGTGCCAGAATTGGCTTCCACCTTCTTATCCGGCAGCAGTGAAACAAGAGAAGGCAAAGGGACCAACACGACTGATGCCACATCACTGGGCTTGGAGTAGAAATCCTCATCAGTCCCAGGAGAGAAGCTCAAGCTGGCAAGTGAAACAGCATTTTCTATACCCCCCCTCCCCCCCTCCCCAGAGAATCACAAGGCAGCCAGGAGTATCCAGCTCATTCCACAACATTCCTCACTGGAGGCAAGTCCATTTTGAATAAGTTGCAAAGCTTCTTGCTTTTAGGCAGAGGCACTGGCTTTCATTAGCCAAATTGATATACCATCATTCAATCAGACACTTGAGCACTTCCAGCTACGAAGGGCCAGGGTTATTTTTAAAAAGCAGCATTAATCCAGAAGGAGAAGTTTCTCCAGCAAACCACAAATGTCTTCAGGTAAAGTGGCTCGCTGCAAAGAACAATTTCAGCTGGAGAACTTTCTGTTTCAGAGCATCAGTCTTCCTTAGTGATTAATGAGTTGATTGAAGGCTTTAGTGAAATTTTATTTTTTTAAGTGGCATGCAAAGAATTTGATGGCTTCATGGTGTTCATAATGTGTTTGTGCAGCTCAACAAAGCCCATGCCCCATTCCCTAAAATAATAGGTTGTATGCTTTCTTTCTAAGGACAACAAATTCAATTAAACTGTCTGGGGAGCTGAATTCCCTTGAGAATTTTCATTGGGGATTTAATTTGGAATATTGATTTTTTTTTTTTTTTTTGCAAGTAGCTCTCAATGCTTTTGTTAGAAGTTGAAGAGAGAAACAACATTCTGGAGATGGAAATTCATCTGCAGACAGACACAGGCTAATTTGAGTACAACTCTGAAAACCAAGCCTGTTTTCAAAAACAAAAAAAAAAAGTTTGGTTGGAATATTTGGGAGGGGAGCTCCCCTGGCAGTCAGAGCAGGTGATGTGTCCCCCAATTTAAAGTTGCCAGGACAGATTATGAGGAGCAGCTGAGGGAGCTGGGGGAGAAAAGGAGGCTCAGGGAGGACCTTATTGTTGTCTACAAGTCCTGACAGGAGGTTGGAGCCAGGTGAGGGTCAAGCTCTGTTCCCAGGGAACAAGAGACAGGATAAGGGCACATTTAGCTTGGATATAAGGAAAAAGTTCTCCACCAAGAAGGCTGTCAGACATTGGAACAGGCCGCCCAGGGCAGTGGTGGAGTCCCCACCCCTGGAGGGATTTAAAAGCCATATGGATGTGCCACTTGGGGACAGGGGTTAGTGATGGGCTTGGCAGTGCCAGGGGAATGGTTGGACTTGAAGATTTTAGGGGTCTTTTCCAACCTGAGTGATTCTGTGATCATCATTAGTGTTAGTTCCTACTGGTATGAGAATTATCAATAAGCAAATATCTGCTGTAAGAATGTGGGGGTTCATCCACAGCGAAGATGGGAAGGAGTGTTGTACTTGCAGTATTAACCCAGACCTGAAGCATTAGCACAGTCTGCCCTTGATTTGTAAAGCCCCAAGCACACAGGTCCCACCCCACCGGGGTTTAGCTTGGTCCACCAAACAATTCATAATGGTTTTACACCAAAAGAGGGTTGATTCAAACTGGATATAAGGAAGATTTATCTTTTTTTCACAATGAGGGCAGTGAGGCCCTGGCACAGGTTTGCCCAGAGAAGCTGTGGCTGCCCCATCCCTGGGAGTGTCCAAGGCCAGGTTGGACAGGGCTTGGAGCAACCTGGGCTAGCAAAAGGTGTCCTTGCCCAGGGCAGGGAACTGAATGGTGTTTAAGGACCCTTCCAGCCCAAACCATTCTGTGATTCTGTGACTGACACCATGAAGGACCATTTCTTTAGCCCCTGCTCTTGGGAACCGAGTGCAACTGGAAACCAAGTCAAAGACAAAAAAAAACCCCGTCTATAACAAGACAGGAGATAAACCCCAATCTCCAGAATGACAGTCACAGTCCTTACACAACACCAGTGCTGTGCAACCACCACAGACACTCCTTTGCAATGGATTCACTGTGTTCTACTAATCCAGAACTGGCCTCTTTAGCAGCTGGCAGTAAAAAGAAAGCGCCAAGTCATCTATTTCCACATTTGGGGATGATGAAAAGCACTTGAAAACGCTCAGCACTTCTGCAATAATTATAACAAGCGCAGTACTTGTTTTGGGAAAGTATAATGTATTCTGGGGAGCAGAATCACATCAAAGAGGAAGCTTTCAGACACTTCAAGGAGCAGAATATGAAGACATATATAGAGAGATATAATTATCACCGCGGTCACAAGTCCCTCTTAGGCAAGGATCATAGGAAGGAGAAGCAGATAAGTGAGGCATTGTGGACACAGAGCTGAGGCTGTAAGTTGATATAACATCAGTTCTCATTACCTGGGTATGGCACAAACTGGTCTGCAGCAGTGCTGCTCACTCTGCAAGGTTTTTTTTTTACCTGAGGATGAGCTGTAACTGCTCAAACAACCCAATGATTCTCCTGGGACAGTGCTTCACAGCTGTTTGTTTCCTCTAGAGGGCTCAAAGCCGGCCAGCAGCTCCAACACAAATCATCACCGACTTTTCAAAGGTCTCCCTCCAACCTCCAACTTGATGTCTCTGGGTGCCTGTTTGGGTATCTGTGCATGTCTGTCTGAAAGATGCCTCCAGCCCAGCACCCAGTGGCTGTGAGGGCACGTGAGATAAAATGGCATGTTTGCAACCTGCCTCTGTCTGTGGAAGAATCACAGAATGGTTTGAGTTGGAAAGGACCTTAAAGAGCATCCAGTTCCACCCCCTGCCCCGGGCAGGGCCACCTTCCGCTAGCCCAGGTTGCTCCAAGTCTCATCCAACCTGGCCTTGGGCACTTCCAGGGGTGGGGCAGCCACAGCTTCTCTGCCCAACCTGTGCCAGGGCCTGCCCACCCTCACAATATTGTCCCAGACTGGCCCATTGCAAGGGAAGGGTGATGGAAATCAGTTAAAAACCAGAAAGGATTCAAGTAGTGTCACTGCTGGCTAAGACAGGTTTGTGAAGTTTGGCCAAGTTTTCATTGTTTAATTATCAACCAAACCAAGGATTTGGTTTATATCAGTTCAGCCTCATCAACAACTGCTCAGCAATCTCATGTGAAGCAGCATGCAGCATGTGCCAGTCATAGAGAAAAGGTGGAATTCCATGAAAAAAAAATAACTTTTCTTTCTGTTTTGACAAAATTGAGGAAATAGGAGCATGTGGCCTCATTTGGATGGAGGGGGAAGAAAACAATCAATCTGGTGCACATGAGAAAAACAAACCAGTAAGACAAAACTGAAACGCACTTGAAAACCTCCCTTGTTTTGGATTAGTTTTTGGGGGATTTTTTTTGACTTCCAGTCACTGCTGGACATGTTGGAGTCCCCTTGGCTCTGTCTTGCACAGAAATAAGAAAATCCAGCACAACAGAGCCAGCAAAACCTGGCTGTGAAGGATTTCCCACTCCACACTGGCCTGTTGTATCAGTTCTCTGACTTTCAGGGTTATGTAATTACTCATGGAATTTGTAGGATCTTAATTCTAATCATTAATTGTTACTGCAATTAGAATAATTTGTAAAATCAAACAACCCCAAGATCTCTATCATTTGCTTCAAATGGAGCAATGGGCTCCAAAGTCACCCAGAACAAAGAGAGCCTCGCCAAGAAATCATGCTAAAACACAAGGAGAGAAATTCTTTACAACATTTTTCCTGCACCTGAAACCAGGATCTGTTGAAAACACAGTGCAGTTCCTCAGATGCATTTTCTCTGCAACATTTCATACTGTAACATGGTATTTTCAGAGAAGGAGATTAAGAACTGAGGTCATTTGCTGAACACTGAGGCTGGCAGCTTCATCTTGTTAGTTAACCACAGAAATCCTGCTCCTGGTGGGGTGCAAGTACCGAAGATGTACAGCTGAGATGGGGCGGTGTCATCTTCTTTGAGTAAGAGGAAGGGCAAAGCGAGCACAGAACAGCTACTCGCACATTTCCATAACCAAAAAGCTCAGCCCCTTCCCCCAGACACCCTGTGGGATTTCTTTAGGGTTTTTAATCCAGTATTTATTACTTTTTACATCAAACCTTAGCTGTAGAGAAGATGAGATGATGATGGCACTGTCCCAAGCTGAGGGCAGCAGAGAGACATGTTCCTCCCTCCTGCCCGACCGGCAGCTCTCCCATTTCCAGAGGTTTTATGGTGACCAACTCCAAGATGAATCACATCTCCCACCCTCACCTGATGGCTCTCCTAAGGGGAGCAAGGTAAATCCTGCCCCCCAGACTGCTGCCAGCACTCTTATTACAATTTTTTAACTTTCCCTTTTCTGGAAGCCTGAGATGCAGTTTGTGGTCCTGAAACCCCCTCGACTTGCACAGTTAGAGGTGTATTTTGTCCCGTGCCTACTATTAGGAAAGGCTTTTCCATGCCTACTACCTTACTAATCCTGGTTTTGCCTCCAGCCACCCAAACTCATCTGTCCTCTGCACAGCTCACAGTGTTTAAACCTGTGAGTATGGAAAGATGAAAGAAGTGAAAAGGAATATGTGCAGTGCTTTCCCCCCCACTTTGTGTGTTTGCCTTGTGCCATTTGAGTGAGTTAAAGCAGCACAGCACTGAGTCAGAGGCACCCAGAGAGTGTGAGGAGGAAGGAGGGAGCACGAGGCTCAGTCCCTGCAGTCTGACTCGCAGTGTCTCAGGGCTGATAATGCAGCAAAACTCAGCCCAGCATTTTTAATTTTGGTGGTTTTATTCCAAAAGTGCCTTCTGAGCATGAGAACTGTGCCTTCAAGCCCAGATGTTGTGCCTTGGGGGCTCTTTAAGTAGCCTGTGTACCAAATCCATTACAATTTGTCTGGAGACCAACCTACCCATTCCATCCTCTGTTATTCAAAATTCCCTCACCCTCATCATCAAATAGGGGCACTGCAAAGCCCTGCCTGGCTGGTACCAGACACAGCACAACATTCCCAATCCCTCTCCACCTTTCACTGGAGCAGGATCCAGTTGACACAGTCAGTCTCCTCAGTCAGTCCTACTTTTTCATATGTTTTTCCCTACTGAATCTTGGGAAAATCTCTCCAGATATAAAGCCAAGCTCCCTTTCGTCATCTTAAATCAAATTACCTCTTGCCCTACCCACAACAGTCCTGCAGAACAGTTTGTCCTGTCTTTCTTTCACACATTTAAAAGCTCACAGTTGTTCCTCAGTGCTGACTCACCTGGACTTAAGAACCCTGTAGGTTGCATTCACCAGCCCTCTGAACCAATGAATCCCCTGATACTCCTGGCCAGTGGTGCCAGAAAGTGAGCCTGGTGCTCCCCCAAACCTCCACAGCATTGCCACCACATGGCTCTTTACTGCACAGATTTGTCTGATTAGCCCAATGGGGGACACATGGAAAAGGAAGAAGAAAAGTTCAGTGCAATTCCTCATCTGTAATGCCCTAACAACAGAAGTTGCTCCATGGCATGTCCTCAGAACCTCCCAGAAGGACAGTGAGTCACTGAAGTAGCAGAGGCCACCTTTGATAGATGGTATCTCCACAGCATCAAAAGAGCCACAATCATTGCTGGTATCATCACACTCCTAAGATAAACAAGGACCTAATCAGAGGAGAAGAGAAATGGCCAGTGCCACAGCAAGCCAACTTTTCTAGGAGGGAAAATACATCCAGATTTTTTCCTTCCTCACCTCAGCCATCCATCAATAAGTCTTCTAATTGGGAAGCGGCAGAAGCAACTGCCATTGACCTGATGCCATAAATCGGCTTTCAAATCAACCAAGCAATGATATTCCCTTCCAAAGCACAAAATTCCTCAGCATTTCTCTGCCACATACCTGTAATGGCTTAGTCATCAAAACTAAGACAGACCCTGGTAAAGCCAGGCCCTTCAGTAGCATCTCAGAACCTGCTGGGGGACTGACAGGACGAGCTGCTCACTGGCAGTGCCACCTCTGGGTCTGTCACCAGCAGAGACACTGTCCCTCTGTGGAACCACCAGCATCCCCCCACCTCCCCTCCAGATGCCAGTGAGATCCAAGGAGCACATTTCTCATAAAGACACAGATCTGGAACCAGTCCAGACCAGCTGGAGCATCTGCTCTGTATTTGCATCACTTCACGGGATCTTTCCACTGGCTTCTTCGCTGCAGAGATGCAGGCAATTAAAAAACCTCAAGCTCATGTCTGTGGTTCTGCCTGTCTTATCCTGGCTCTCTGATTGTCACTGAAATAAGCACCACAGAGCTGGGAACACAGACCCAAGCTCTGCTCTCAGTGAAATCTGCAGGCTCAGAATAAACTATGGGCTTAAGGGCTTTGCTGTACCGAGCCCTAAATAATGGAGGTGGGAAGGGAACAGAGGCCACGGATGATACAGCACCATGGAAAGCTAAGAGAGACTTTGCATGAACGACTCAGACAAGACAGAGAATCCAAATGTGACCACCCTGACACAGCCTTTATCAAATCATAGAAACCACTGCAGAACAGGACAATGCTGTAGGGATACAGAAAGAGGGGAACAGGGGGTGCTGGGAGCCAAGGAGTTCACCTGAGCATCAGCACCATCACAGCACCCTGCAAGAGATCCAAGACCCTCCCTCTGCTTACTGAGAAGCAAGAACAGAACAAGGGAAAGAAGCCAGACATTTTCTAGTCTCGGGTCACAGTCCTTGCTGATATGTTTATCAGCTGTGGAGGGGAAAAAAAAAAAAGAAGAGAGAACAAGTTGCTCATTTTAGTCTCTCTTTTTGACCATATCCTGGATGACAAAGTCACAAGTTGAAGAAACGAGGACACCTACATTTTAGCTCTCAAAGAAAGGCAGGCCTGAAGCACCGCTTTTCCTGCCTTCATCTTGCAAGAGCTTCCGAGGTATTTTCACCTCACACAAGTCCTATTTCCCACCCACCACTGACCAGCAGCTGCTCTGCTCCTCCAACCCAAAGCACATCCTCCTTGAGAGTCCTGAGGCACTTCAGGTTGGAGGATTGCTCACCCAATCTCACATCCCTGGGGGGAAGTCAATCAGGCACATGTGACTGGCCGTGGAAAAGGAGACTGAAGACACAAAGCAGAGGAGGATTTACACAGGTTAAACTACAGCAGGCAGGCTGTGACTGTTTAGCAAGGAATATTACATGGGACAAGGACTTCAGAGGTGACTTTCAGAGTGACTTTGGCATCCACTAAGATGAAATCACATGGGGAAGTCACGGGACCAGGAAAGTAAATTCTGCTGAAGCATCAGCACCGATGCAGGACATCTCTACCAGACCCTCTGGTGGAATGACTTTACTCTGGAACCAGAAGTCAGGTGGTGCTTTAAGGCTGCAGCATTTCCAAACCTGAAAGCTTGCTGCAGGCTTTTCAAAGCAGCACTGGGCCAGAATTTCAATAGGGATTCACAGCCAGCCATCCCTGGCAGGGATTTGCCAGGCTCGAACATCAAAAGAACAGCGAAGACAGGTGGCTCCAGTCTCCGAGGACACCTCACTGAGCCAAGCTCTGACATCACCTGGGCCAAGGCTGCCATGGACAAACCGCCCCAGCATGTGTAAAGGAAACACCTCAGCGACAGGGCACAGGGTTCAGTCTGTCCCAACAGAGGAGAACAAGATAAAATGGAAATAAGATTTTAAAGGGGAAAACACCGTGCCCTCAAAAAAACCCCAAAAAACCCAAACCCTCTGAAATTTCCTCCCAGCTACCAAAACAGCCTGTCAAAAATCCTGCAGCAGCTCCTCAGTGAGGCACTTGCAGCAATAAATTCAATACAGAAACCCCCCTGAGCAGAGAGGCTACAGAACACGGCTCATTAATGGCGAGGCTGCACGAGAGGGGCAGTTCAACCCAGACCGCGCTGTGCTTAAGCAAAAGGAGGTCATCTTTACTTCCAGCTGCACAGGGGGATCTATTATTATTTTCCCCCTTTCATTAGCAGTGTGGGGCAAGAGTCCTGTTTCAGTCTGAGCCTTGCCCGTTGCGGGGGACGCCGCCACCAAGGCAAGAGGCCAAGCGACAGCCGCGGGGCCAAGAGCGAGCGGAGATGATTTCAGCCCTTCCCGTTAGATCTCCAAGCTGGAGCTAATTAACTGAGGATGGAGCATGGTCCAGGGCACAGAGCAGTGGCCAAGGATGTAGCTGCCTTTGGGCTTTCATGCTGGTCAGCTGGTGCAAGGGAGGCAAAGCACATCTTTGTGCCTCCCTGCCCCTTCCCACCCGCTACAGAGGCTGAGGAGCGCTCCCCTGTTTTCTGACAGGAGTTGCTGAAGCCGTGTCCTTGATCTCTGTAACAGCAAAGAATTAGTTAAGAAAGAAGATAAAGCATCAAATCCACAATACAGAGAAAGCCTCACCAGGAAAACACTTTCTCCAGCCCCCATCACTTAAAAACCCACAGCAACAGAGAGTGGTTATGAAACATTTAAAAGACCAAACACCCTGGCGGGCTGAGAGCAGGATGAGAAACCTCATCTCTACAGGTAATTTTTCACCAACTTACGAGCAGGCAGAACTGTGACTTTGAATGAAAGAGCCAACTCAGCTTCCACTGGAGCTCCAGTACTGCTGCACCAGCATAAATTTTAATAAAACACCAATATAAATGTAGTCTTTTTACCCCTTGAAATGTTGCTGTATACGGAATGAGACTCACGGGCCTTTAAATAACAGTCTATTCAAGCATTACAATGAGCTATTTTGCCCACGTAAGTAGATACTTTATTCCAGCAACCTGACAGCGATTCAGAGCTGCCTTTCCCTACTCTGAGCCATAAAGCCACTCCACATCCCAACAAACTGATTTGTCAGGTCTACTACTACTACAAGTTCTTCTCTGCCAGTTAGTCTACGCCCTCATCACCAAACAGCTACAAAGAGCACGTTTTTATTCCAAAGGAATGGCCCCTTTCTTGTCAGAGGCCCCCCGAAGAGTCTCCCTTGCCTGCTGCAGTTCTAAGCAAGGTCTGCACTACGCAGATGCAGCTTTACAAACCTATTTAATTCTATTACGTTTAAATTATGGCACCATCTCGCTGATTTCCCAGTCAAGGTTGAACTAGCAATACCATTTGTAAGACATCTCTTATTTCTAACTTGCTCCAAAAAGCTGCTTTCTCCAGGAATTTTCACCACATGCCTCACTAACCCAAGTAGAGCTTGGCTTGCAAAGCCTACCATAAATCAGGCACAGCAAAGCACAGGTGAGATACCTTTTTGCACGAACACACTCAAAGAGGTACAGCCTAGAAAAGCCAGAGCTGCTTTATTTACAACTCCAATGTGAAGGCCAGTATTTCAGAATTCAAAGTTAAGGGATGAAAAGAGCATTTCCCAAACAAAAGCCTCAGCTGGTTCTGCTCCCTGCTGGCATATTTCATCTGTGGGATTTGCATGTTATGTGATGCAGTAAAACGGTGCTGAGCGACACAAGCCAAGTTGGCATCACCCCCATTGGGAATGTGCTGAAAACACAGAGCAAAGGAAAGAGAGGAGAGAGCATCACTGAGCAGAACAAGGCTAACCTCTCCCCCTCAGATCAGGCACACCAGTGATCTCCACTCAGAATGGGAAAGTGAGAGAGATACGTTACATAAAGGTGTGGGTTTTTTTATATCTCAGCATCCCTTGGGCTCCTTACAGTACCAGCATCAACTGCAACAGCAAAAAAGCTTCTCCTGACTTTACCCCAAACGTGGCAGGGAAGGGAAGTGATGTAAAGGCAAACAACACTGTAGGGGGAAAATACTAAAGAGGAAAAGTCCTCAGACAGAAAATTATTGAGGGAACGCTGCAACTGGAGCCCATCAGCAGGAAAAGGGACAAGACAAGCTGGAAAGGCCACCTGGATCAACCACTGCCCAGGGCAGACAAAGAACACAGCTGTCCTGAAACCCTCTATGGCAGAGAGCAGCCCTGGCACCTTCCCGTGCTGGGAAGCAGCAGATTGATTTCAGGGCAGAGCTGGCTTTTGTGCCGACATCACAAATGCACTTCAGAGACCTGAAGTGGAACAGCTTGTTCTCCCATCCATGTTTTTCACAACTGTGCAGCCTCGGGAGCTGTCAGGCTGGGCTGTGATGGATGGCCTTGTGTCCAACACGGGCCTTCTGGAGGACAGCAGGAGCCACGCTGTTTACACCGGGACAGCTGCAAAGCCGGGGAAGGGATGACACAGGAGGGGAGGCTGTGGCCCTGCCTCCTGTCCAATTCCACCTTGGGCTTGGTGCCATAAAGGCAGGAGCACTCAGACATCCCTTTATGCCTCTGAGACAAGGAGTCCTTCAAGCAGGTGCATGAGCTCCGTGGATTTGGGGGCAGATGTGTAGCAGCAGTTTGGCAATCACTGCTCTCAATGTATTCTGCTCAAATATATGCCAAATAATCAAAACACACGTAGAAATGTGGGTGGTCTCAGTTTGTGCTCTCTTGGTACGAGACACAACCAAACAGAAGCAAACAGAGGTTTGTTTGGTTTTCTACCCTCAGAGCCAGGTTGGCACACAGGCTCCCCAGGGCAGTGGGCACAGCACCAAGCCTGCCAGAGTTCAAGGAGCATTTGGACAACACTCTCAGACACGTGTTGGGATTGTTGGGGCTGTCCTGTGCAGGGCCAGGAGCTCAATTTTGATTATCTGTGTGGGTCTGTTCCAAACCAGGATATTTTATGACTTTGTGATTCCACTGCATGAGATCCATCCCTGCAGATCCAAGCACTGACCCATCCTTCCTGAAGTGTACACTACACAGCTCTTGTTTCAGTCTCACACCAAATACTTCTCATCCTTGCCTTTGGGAAACAAGGAGAACAGCCTATTCCCTTCTTTTTAATGTTTTGAAGACAGACACCATACATGATCTCCCTGTCCTGGACCGAACAAGGCTTTCAACACCACACACTCAGCCCCAAAGGCCATCCCCCACCTCCTCTCAGCAAAGCACTGGAGTGACCTTGTCAGGACACAGGAATTGTGATGCTGGATCCAGATGACTGGCCCAGACAGTTTAGATTTTCCTCTCCAGCAGCTGGGATGTGATTCTCATCTGCTGAACAAGAAACAGATTGCAGCTTTTGCTGAAGACAAGCCTTGCCAAGGGCTGCCAAGCTGAGAGGGACACTCCATGTCCTCCAGGTCACTATACTTTCCCACAACAAAACACTTCTTGGAAACCTATCTTGTAATTTCAGGCCCAGTGTGAGCACTAAATTTATTCCAATTAACTCACAGAATGTCTTGGAGCATCACACCTTTATAACGAGGCTCCTCCCTTCCCCTCCGAGCTCTGCAGGTGATGACTGTGTGACAATGACAGAATAACTGAGGCTGGAGAAGAGCACCGTGTGCTTGTCCAACCTTCTGCTCAGGCCAGGACCCCACATCAGTGAGGTCAGGTTGCCCAGAGCCTCACTCAGTTGAGTTCTGAATGTCTCCAAAGACGGAATTTCCCAAACTGACCCCATTTCAGCTCTTACCTGCTCTCGTGGTGGATTTCACCCAGCCTGATATCCAACTGGATTCTTCTTGCTGCAACACGCATTCCTTGCCTCATGTCCTTCTGTGCAGCTCTGGAAAGGGTCTGACTCCATCTGCTATACAACACATCTTTAACTGTCTGGGGACTGCCCTGGCCCCCTGCCCACCCTGAAGGCCTTCACTGCATTTTACATCAGGGCTTGCTGAAAATTCCTACAAATGACAAGCTTTGAGCTCCCACAGCACAGCCCCAGCACCAGCAAACTGGTTGTTCCCTTTGAGAAGGACTTCTCCTCTGACCTGACAGGTATTCCTCATTTGTCAGTTCAGACCAAGCATTTCCACAAGATCCCTCCAACAAACTGGCGTGTGTCAGCTGGAAAATTCCCAGCTGGGTGTTGTGTGACAAAGCCACTGCTCCCACCTGAGATCTGTCCTGCCTCACTTGGCTGCCCTTCACACTGCACTGCTGCTCGCCCAGAACATATTGATATAAAAGCAGGTCTGATATGGGCTGGAAAAGGAGGGAAAGTAGTTACACTCAGTCAACTGTATGGACACCTTCCAGTGGCAAACCAGAGCCTTCAAATAGTGATGGATCACACCCAGGCAGAGCCAGCTTCTGCCTGCTCTTGCACTGACTAAGAAAACAGGACCAATCAAAATACCAAAGACAAGGCAATAATCTGAGCTTGGCTTAGGCTGTGTGGTCTTTCCCGTGCAAACACTCACACATTAAAAAGAAAATATATCAAGGCAAGTTGAGAGTGCACATTAATAAGTTAAGGCTAAAAGAAGAGAACAGTCAAGATTTAATATTTCTGCCACCTAAGAGCGGGATGTGACCACTGTGAGCAGCCAATACAAAACACATTCCTGAGTTCCAGAGCAATATTCACTGCACCCTCACAATCATTATGGGATCAGATACAAAGCAGACATAGGGACTTGTGAGTTAAGATTGCCAACGCAGCCCTGTGATGGATATGCATTTTGTGCACGAGCATAACCATAACTCTGAGCAAAAACCAGATGAGCAAAATGAGGCATCACTTCAGCAACGTGACAGCAGATTGAAATAAACTGGGAAGTTGGGGTTTGACTGCCTTAGTCCTCTGCCTCCTGTCCCCACTTTCTACCTGCCCTAGCACCATACAACTTACTCACCCTGCACAGCAACAACAGGAGCTGAAATCCTGTGGCTGACGAGGTAAATTTTCCGAACACAACAATATGCCCAAAAGCTGGGACTGCAGCATTTCATTCACAAGATCAGCTGAAGAAATCTGAAGCATTTGGGTGATTTAGGAATAAGAATCCTACCAAAAGCACAACTGCTTCTAAATCCCCCTGGGCTGACTCGAAGTACTTAGATAACTAAGAAGTAGAGGTAGGCAAGGGCTAAAAAGTTGGTGTTGGCCTCAGGCTGAGGTGCTCTGATTTGCTCTAGAAAAACCCCAAAGGGTAGACCTGGACTGGAGTAACCACTACAGGAGAGTTTATCAGAGACTGAGCTGGCCCAGAAGAGCATCAGGTCTGCAGGATACGTGGCACAAATGACTCAGTCATGCTCATGAGCATCCTCAGATGTCCCAGAGTGCACCAGAATCCTTCAATCCATGAAAACCAGCACATCTCACACTCCACAGGCAGCGGCGCTGTGCCCTTCATCACGGTCTGGAACAGATCCCAAGAAAAAACGGGATGTGCATCTGGTTTCCTATCAATTAGAAGCAGGAAACTACAAGTCCCACTTCGAGTGGCAGGAGCAGAGCAAAGGCTGCTGAATGCATGGCTGGGAAATGCTGTCACCCCCTGCAAAATCAGCAACGCTCCAGCAAAACACTGAACGGAATTATCTGAGGATCAAAAATCACTAAATGTTCCACGAAGGCCTTGGATTGTTGTGCTGCTGTGTTGTGTCAACAAGATGAAGATATAAAGCATCAGAAAAAAACCCACCCTTCTTAGAGAAAATCGAGGATTATGCTCTCACCTGCCCCATTACTACACCTCCAAGTAATCAAACATGGATATAATTTTGCTGCTCGTTAAAATGAAGCAGTTCAGCCCAAAATAACGGCTCGTGCCAATCCACCAATGCACACACCAGGCAATCCACTTCATTACTGGTCCAATAAAAAATGATTTCACGGATTCCTTTCTTCCCCTCCCCTGAGACACCAGCATATTGGTGATTACTTAGGATTATAACAGTGCTCATTCCATTAAGCAATCCAATTCACAAGGCAGCTCGGATTTAGACATGCAGTTCTGCAACAGGCTTGATGCTGTTGGATGTTTCCTTGGAAATACGAGGCCTGAAGGGTGGGAAGGAGAGACTGGGAAGTTCCCATCAACCCAAATTTTCACACAGCCTGAGGACTGAGGTCTTGGGAGCAATTTCCTGCTGGCACTGATAATCTAAACCAGAGCTCTGCAAAAGAGCTGAGCGAAAAAAGGAGTTAAAAATCCATGTACTCGTCTTTGTCCGATTTCATCCTACACAGAATTTCAGGAGGCAGATCACTGTCAGAGGTTCCCCAGGGGGGTTTCAAAAACAGCAAACAAACAAAAAATAACCCACACTACACCTCACACACACTAACTCCAGCACTCTGAGTTCTTTATTCAGCCAGCAGGCAAATTCTGCCCGACTCCATGGAACTGAGTAAGGGGGATTTGCTTTTAACCTGTGCAATTGCCATCCAACAGAAGCACATTCCTGTCATCCAGGTGTGAAGTCCAGATGTTGCTCCACGCCCCACGGCAATCAACAGCTCAGATTTGTCACAGCAACAGAAAGGTGAGCACTGAAGCTCTCTTTGTTCCCTTCAGAACAAAATGTGTCCCATCATCCTGAAACCAGGGCAGATCCTCATGGAAAAGCATCACCTGCTGGGTGGACATCGGAGGGCACGGCTTGGTTATCTCTCGTCAGCCACAACAGCACAACAGGTTTGAGAAAAGCAGTCCCTGAAAGAAATGCCAGGCCAGCAGGGAGAGTTTGTAACCCCTGTTCACTGCTGCTCACAGCTCTGATGCCTTAAAGACTGAGGTGAAAAAAACTCCAGGCAAATTTAGCAGGAGATAAGATAAGGAGAGCAGAAGCTTTAATGAACCTTCAGGCTCCAGGAATGCATGTCCACAGGATCCCCCTCAGTTCCCAGGTTCCAAGATTTTATAATGATGTCCATCCAATCCCATTCTGTTATTCCCCCTCGGTCCTCCCCCATCCCGCCCCTGTCAGTCCTCCCCCATCCCGCCCCTGGCACACCCCGTCAGGAATTGAGTCTGGGGGTTTGGGACCCCTCTTTCATCGTCCTTGTCTTCCTCACAGCATGTCTGCTCCTTGGAGGCCTTCCAAAGTTCTAGATTTGGTGTTCTTCTGTCCGTGTCTTTATCTTGTGGTGCAGGCCTCATGGCGCTTCTCTGCAATTCTACCTTGAAATGGAGACTAAACAGCTACTAGAGTTTTGAGGGATTGATATAGGATGGGATTGGTATGTGTAAACATTAAGCTACTGAAGTTACTTTACTGTTACCCTAAAACTACATTAACTTCTACAATCTATAAAATTCAAAAATCAAAAATCAAAAAGCCCTGAGGCATCATCTCCCTCCCACTTTTCCAGTGCTCACACTCGTTGTGAGAGGTTCTTCTTGGATCCACGTACATCCCTGCACGTCCCAGTCAGCTCCTTCCGAAGGCAACCAGAAAGTTCCCACCGAAGGGTCAGACACAACGACGCTTTTATGCCTCCTTTTATTTCTTTTACTTCCAGAACATCTCTTCCAAATGTGGCTCTTCCAGAAAACGTGTCTGTTTTTCACCAGCCTAGCTGGGCAAAGCACAAAGGTTTGTGCTGACCTCAGTATCTCTTTTACAGCCTACAGGAGATTATCTGCTCCAGCAGCTAAAGAACCTTCCTAAAGACAAGGAAAAAAAACCTCCTCTTTGATAAACAAACATTCTGTTAGCATTCCAGCCAAAGCCTTAGAAGTTCACTGCAGAAGGTGGATTGATTATGTAAGGCATTGATTCCTGCCTCACATAATTTTTTATCCTATAATAAAGATGCCTGAGAGCCAAAAATTCAGCAGCTGCAGTAAATAGGATGCGAGAGAAGTTCCTGTAACCAGCAATCTGATCCCAAATTTTCATTTTCTCTCTTTCAAAAGCACAATTAAATGCTAGGAGGGAAAATTTAAAACACCCCAAATCGTTTCACGTCAGTCTAAAGCAACATTCAAGGAACTGGGAAGAGAATAGAACCTTTGCCTGCATCAACCAATATTTACAGCAACACTATTAAGAAGAAAAGCATCCCAGTAAAGCAAAGCAATAGTCTTAATTTACTGCTGAATCTTTCAGTTCTGTTTCCTTCCTTTGCCTTCCTTGGAAAGCACATGTTTTATTTATGATTAGAGGAACTTATCCCTGAAGGGCACGTCTCACCAAGCTGATCTTTTAGGGGACAAAGTAAATTTAAGATGAACTTTGTCTGCTTCAGGTTTCCAGAATGTTAAATGAGCCCATGTGTTTCTAGCCAGTTCTCCTAGTTGCCATGTCTCAGTCAGGAAGGAAGGAGCAGGCTCTGCTGCTGGGCTTGGGAATGGTTTCCTTTCACTGGATGCTTCTTTACACCATCAAAGACTCCTTGCAAACAAAATAATAACGACTCCAGAAAGACCAGGAGAGCTTCTTTCACTGATAAACTAAACGAGAGCTCTGCAAAAGAGCCGAGCAACGAAGAGTTAAAAATCCATGTACTCGGCTTTGTCTGATTTCATCCTACACAGAATTTCAGGAGGCAGATCATTGTCAAAGGTCCCCTGTGCGTTTTTAAAACAACAAAAAATAACCCACACAACACCTCACACGCTCTAACTCGAGCACTCCGAGTTCTTTATTCGGCTGACCTAAAACCCTTTCTAGGTTATCCCAGACTTCCTGGGACTGGACAACTTAGGAACGATGAACCCAGACATGGGTCATTGCTGTTCCACCACTGGAGATCCCACAAGATCCTTCTCCTCACCCCAGCTTCCACATTACCAATGGGAGCAGAGGACATGGTCTCTTGAGCAAGCTCAGGCTTATATTTAGCTCACAAGTCCAGACTTAACACGTGTTTATATTTAGATGGAGAGGGGAAAAGCTCCATTGGATTTAATTGGCACAGTTTGCACTTTTTGTGGTGGGATTCTTTATCACCAAGGGCCAGACCCAAACAAATGTTCCAAGGTTTTAACTTCTTTTGCTCCACACCAAAGGGATGGATGTGGCAGGAAGGATGACACAGTATGTTGCTCGCTACATCACTTTGTTTGTCTCCTGCCTGCAGCAGATGAAAGCAATCCTACCCTTGGCTGATGACTAAGTAGTTCAAGGGGAAAGAAAACAAAACCAAGGATCAGTCCTACGAAACTGCCCTTTCTGGAGCTAATCAAATCTTATTTGCACTAATTTGATCCTTATTAGACTTTTCAAGGAAGATTTTTCCCCAGGCCATCTTAAAAAATATTCCCTTTTCCTTCTTCCTTCTCCTGCTGTTTGGAGGAAGAGAACACATTTACATACAAAAAATAAACTATCTTCAGATTTTCCAGCAACCTTGAGGTGCTTTTGCACAGAAGATCCCCTAAAAGGAAAGAGAGCAGCATTGAGAACCTGCTTGTGCCCAAAGTGCAAATTGTTGTTTAGCTCTTCCTTGGCATGTTTGTTCATCCCATTAGAGAACTCTTACCACTTGCAAATAATTTAAGTCCCTGTCAGGAGAATGCTGAGTCAAATGCTTCACTATACAAGGTAATTCTCTAAGTAACCCTCCAGCTACTCGCATCAGACTTTCCCTCCAACCTCCTCAGCTTTACCACATCAGCCTTATGTTCTCCTGGCTCCATCAGAACTGAGTTATCACTTGGGTGTGACCAAACACCCTGGAATGGGAAAATGGAAATGACACAAAAAGTTTGTCGTGTTTGCTTCTGGACAGCAAAGAAAGCCCAAGGTTTGGTTTTGTTTCCAAATGTGATCTGTGGAGCTGAAAGATGACAGCTCATCATAGCTCAGACTTCCCAGGACAGAGCATAACACAAGTAAAGAAAATATTCCAAATGTGAAGAACCAACCCAAGCTCAGCCCTTCAAATGTGAAGGACAAACAGAGGGGAAATTGCATCCCACTACTCTGCAGGCAAATGTGTGCCCACACAGAGGCAGGTCCAAAGTGAAGCCCAGGGAATATATTCTGGATACAGTGGCACCTCTTCTGCCCTGCTGCCCAAATCCCTGTGCTGAGAGGGAAAAGGTGAAAATCAGGAAATAAAACCTCACATCACAACACAAACACAGTGCCTCTCACCACCAGCAGTGATGCTGTTGGAAACCCACAGCGCTGGGAGCTAATTAAATACTCCTTGTTAATCAGTCATTTATAAAAAGCAGCTGTTCTGAGGTATAGAAACGTTGGAGACATTCAAAGGTCCCTTCCCATGACACTTCCTACTCAAAGTGGTACCAAGGCTGGTATCAGGTCAGGTTAGCTGTGCCTTTATCCAGCTCAATCTTGAAGTCCAAGGATGGAATTTCTGCCTTTCCCTGGCACAACTTGAGTGCAGCACTGCCTGTACCAAAAACTCCCCGAATGGACCTCCCAAGCTGCCACTTGAAGGACAAGGACACTGACCCTCATCACCCCTCCAAACAGGCTGGAGGAGTTCACTGCTATTTTTACCTCCTGCTGAGGCAGCAAAACGCAAGGAACAATTTTAAAGCTTCTCCGAAGATGAGATTGTAGCTACTGCAAAGGTTAACAGCGATGCAGAGGCAGTCACACAGAACAAGCCCACAGAGCACTGAATTGCTTCGGGTTCCTTGGCTCTGAATGAGTGCTGAGCAACAGCAAGCAGGTTTGAAGGCTCTCAGTAGCATTTTTTTACCATGCTCAGGAAGGGAAGCGCAGAGACTCCAGCAGAAAAAAATTCAAGCACACACAGCGAATGGTGGAGCCAAATGACCCCAAAACGGGCCAAGGCAAACGTCTGGATGGTCACACAGAGACTCTAAAATGCACTCTCTAAAATGAAAAGTCACAGTCCAGAGCAGACTCTGGAGCAATTCCTGTAGCTCTCTTTCAGCTGTCACACCTGGGGCAGGAAAAGGTGGTTTAGTGGCTGAAGACATGAAGCCTGGCAGCACGGATTGGGGAAAACAGATGTTAGAGCTGGTCCTATTCCTATCCCTGCTGATGACAGGCTTGGGAGGGGGTCCCCTCCTCCTTCCCCGTCTCCCCCTCTCCTGCCCCAGTAGAGGAGATGCTCTTCTGTATCCCGACACTGCCTCTCACTCTCCAGTTGGAATCTTCAGGCACTTCTACAGAACAACTTGTAATTCATCCCTGAAAGAGCAAAACACCCCCAAGATCCCACGAAAAGCACCAGGTATTTTCCCTTCGGTTACCGGTGTCGCCCAAAGTGCAAACTTCTTCTTTTCCCTCTCCTAAACCGAACATTTCTTAGGCTTTGAAGCATGAAATAAGTAAGCCCCACAGAGAATGGTATTTTTAGCTGCCAGGATCACATGATGTGCCAATGGTTTCTGTCAGGATCATCAGTCTTGCAAATTTAAATTGATTGAAGTAATAAGAGTGCTTGGCAAACATACTAGGCTGAAATGTATAAATGGCCCAAACTCCTAATCAGACAGCAGGAAGTAAATGCAGTCCCTTTCATAAAACTCCTAAACAATTCATATTAGCTGCAAAAAAAAAAACCAAAAACAAGCTTGCTGTGTTGCACAACTATAAAGCATTTTTAGATTTATTTTTTTTTAATTCTGTCATAGCCAGTTAATTTTTTTGTCAGTGCTCTGTCCTTTCTTTCCAAGTGTTTATATAAATCAGTCTGATCCGCATTAAGAACTAATTAAGTCAGGATCAAACAATAACTTCTACAACAAACAAACAGCTGGATACTTGCAGTTACCCCTGCATTATTCTTACCCTGGATGGCTGTGCAATGCAAAAGAGGCAAAAATGTATGATGAAATACCCTGACAAGGCTGGATTTACACTGCTCAAAGGCAGAACAGCCAAGGAAAAACTTCAGAACTCTGTTTTGGTAGAGGTTTTACTGGGATTTTTTTTTGTTCATGGAGATCAGACCTTAGAATAAAACCCCAATGGACAGAGATTTTCCAGCCATCCAGTCCAACTTCAGTTGGAGGTCCACACTTGCTAAATACCCACAAATACCCCTCCTACAAATACTGGAGAGGATTAAGGGCAAGAAAAGCTGAAGTAACAAGTGTGACAGAAGAAAACTTATATTGGTCAAGCTCAATGAAACAATAAATGAAAATTGGCCAAGCTGCTGTCTTCTAGGATTTTAGGTTTCTGTTTTATTTCATGATCTGGGATAAGATGCATTTACTGGAACACAAAATGTGTTTAGGAAAAAGCAGACAACATGTGGGGCAGGTTTTCTCCCTTGCACCAACAGTTCCAGTAAAATCTGTGGGTTGTCACTGGGATAAAACCAGGGGAAAGATCTCCCCTGACTGCCACTGTTATTCATGAATTACACTGGCAAAAGTAACTAGAATTTCCTCAGCGAGGCTGCACCATTTTTATAGTCAGAATTCAGAAAGTCTGTCAAGAGGAGCACACAATTATGGTCAAGAACCAGTGCTAAAAGGAGGTGATTTATGGGCGAGCCCCACGCGTGTGAGCCTGACCTTGGGGACACGCCAAGGGTGAGGTGCTGAAAACACTCCTGTAACTCCAAAAACATGACTATAAGTGATTGTTGTCCCTTTTCCATTGATCAGTGTCTATAAATATCCACTCTGAGCTTGCAATGACCTTCCCCTAAGCAGGAACTGACCAATTCCTGCCCAAGCACGGGACCAAGGCACTGTGTCCGAGTTCACAGCAAGCTCGAGGCATAAAACTTCACATCCCCTTGCTGAGATCCAGAGACTCTGAGTCCAACCACAGCCAGAGACTACCCTGACTCTCCAAGGATTTCTCACACCTTGAAGGAAAATTAACTGACTGCTGTACTCTGGTTCTAAAATGTGAGAATTAAAATTATATTACATGCGTGTCTTGGTTTATACGTTCAATGTTAGTCTACAGAATAATGTGCATTTGTATATAAAAGGAAATAGAGAAATAAAGGAGGTCGGGTTAACCTCAACTGTCCCCTCTGGCCTTAAAAACATCTCTCACAAGGCTTTAGGAACACAGAGCCAGCTGATCCAGCTGCCAGGCAAACTCAGGCAAGGCAGCCTGGCCACAGAAGCAGCTCCCTGGTTCAAATGGTGCTGAAATCTAAGGAATAGCAGGCAACCAAAGCTCATGATTTCCAGGGAGCAGACTGACCCCCAAGAAGTGTTATAAAATGATATGGTTGTCTGTGAACAGCAGCTCTGGAAGTCCTTCCCAGCTTGCCAGGAAAATTCCCAGTAGGATTCCTTTTCCCTGATGGTACCATGGCTACCTGCAGCAGGTAAGCACTAAAAGGTTGAGAGGAGTTTACACCAAAGGCATTTTAATCTACTTTCCTGTTTCAGCAGATCACAAAGCTCAGATACAAAGGAGACCTCTGGAGCCAAAACACTAGAGAAGAGAATTCCTTGAGAAGTGGTTCCAAGGTACAGCTGTCCTTGTGACAATTCCAAAACATCTCACATGATCAGTGATATTGCAGGAGTTACCAAAACAACTTCCCCCACGTGCTTTCCAACCAGACCCAGCTGGAAATGTGGATGTATTAGATCTGCAAGAATTATACCTGGACATACTAGTATGGAAACCCATTGGAAAAAAGGATGTAGAGCTTTTATTTATTTATTATCTTGTTTGTTGTGTTTTTCTGTAATGTGTGTCAGATTAGTGAGGAGTAAAATCATTAACAGCCATCCCCAGTGCTGGAATAGGGCAGAACATTCCATTTCCCCTTAAGAAGTTCATGTGCAAGTCCAGAAGAATTCACAGAATCCTAGAACGGTTTGGGTTGGAAGGGACCTTAAAGATCAACCTGTTCCACCCCCTGCCATGGGCAGGGACACCTTCCACTAGCCCAGGTTGCTCCAAGTCCCACCCAACCTGGCCTTGGACACTTCCAGGGGTGGGGCAGCCACAGCTTCTCTGCCCAACCTGTGCCAGGGCCTGCCCACCCTCCCATCCAGCAATTCCTTCCAAACATCTAATCTTAATCTCTCCTTTTCCAGTTTAAAATTGTTTCCCCTTGTGCTATAACTACCTGCCTATCTAAAAAGTCTCTCTCCTCCTTTTTTGCAAGTCTCCTTTACTTGTTAAAAAAAAACAACCCACAACTTCCTTTACAAGTCAACAACAAGAAGTCAGGCTCTGCAGACAGCTGACTGTACTTTTGTTCAAAGGCAATTTAAATTCCAAGTTACCACAAAGCCCTCTGGAAGTGATCTCTGTTTCTGCAGTGTTTGTGTATCCAAAGGCTGGGCAATGCTCTGATCCTGGTTATATATCCCTCTGAGCCTGAAAGAAATTCCCATGCTGGAAAGGAGTTATTCATCAGTCATTCCTTCAGACTGATCCCATGCTCAGAAATTTCCCAGCTTGGAGGGGAAGGTGACAGCCTTAACACGGGAATATTAAAAAAGCATTTTCAACTTGAGCAAACTCTGTGTATTCCACATTCAAAAACTAACCCGGGTGTCCACAGGAGCTTATGTGTCAGATGCTCAAAATCTGGGCTATAAATAGACTCCAGCAGCCTTCTGAAAAGCACCGAGACAGGAGAATTGGCAAACACAGACAGAGCCCCTAAACACCGAATGATCTGATTTGGATCTCACTCACACAAGGTATACACTGGTGTAATGCTGTATTTTTTTTTAATGGAGAGAGGATTCATCTACACACAGGATTACTAACCTATATTTATTCCTATTTTTAATCCTTGTGCTTAATTATTTATGTTACATGGCGTGTTTAAGATAACAACATATTGCTGCTCTACAAAAAAACTAATAGAATAGATTTTCCTTCCCTTCTCAGATAAAAGAAAATAACAAAGATACAATCTTCTCTGATTTCACACAACAGTCCTGTCTTCCTGTGATCACTAAATTAACAGTCTTGCTATCGCTTTGAAATAGTATATAACATTTAAAATTATTAGTCAGCTGTTTGCTTTTCCACCAAGAACTCAAACAGACACACTCCACAAAGCAGCAGACAAAACCTGAGCATCCTCCAAGCAATCTGCTCTCCCAGCTTGAGTCTTCCCAGCCTGCAAGGTAGGATGTGCAGGGATGATCCTGGAAGAGGGCAAAGTAAACCAATGCAGGCTGATGGATGAGTGCCTGCAAATAAGTACAGGCCAAGATCAAAATTAACTCACTTCATGCACCAGTAAGTACAGTGGAAGTGCAGGCAGGTGCAAACAAGCCAGAATGCAGCAGGGGGGAGAAAAAAGAAAAAAACACACCAAGGGCTGACTTGTGCAGCCCTGACTCCAGACAGCATTCCCATTTTGCTGGAGTCAGGATTCCAGCCTGGAACCCTGTGTAGGGCTGAACAACCGACCCACAAACAAATCAGTGCCTCTCTCTACATGGTGTAACAGGCAGCAAAGACTCTGCTTGTCATCAGCTTCTTCTCCCATCTCCCACCACTCCAAAGTCAGAAAGTCACTGACACACGAAACTAAAGCTTTGGGGCTCAAGGCAATGAAAAAAACAGATGGTTGTGGAGAAGACAATCAGCAGGCAGCTTCTCCACACAATGCAAAATGAGACCAAGGCACAGATCAGTCTCCATGCCCCCTTGAGCTCTGAGAGGATTTTGATGCTCAGGCCAAAGTTTGGCCACCAGGAGTACAAAATAAAAATCTTTGAAATATTAATCAGTGACACTGAGAAAAGACACACTGATGTTTATGAGCTCAAAACCCCCATTCTCACGAGTTTTCAGAAACCACTATGGTTGTATTCAGCTGGGGCTTGGCATGGGGCAAGCGATGGAGAGTTCAGATTGTTGCGCCCTTTGGCCACAGGGAGGCACCTCCTCCCAGATACCATTTCTAGGAGCTGGGACTGGGAAGGAGATTCTCCTGTTCAAGGTGGGAAATAATACAGGCTCTGGCAGATGTGCCAGCCTGCTCTGGGCTCCTCACCCCAGGAGTCACTGCTCCCTGTTCACAAGGTGTCCTATACAACCTACTCATAGATTATTCAGATTTTCCAGCCATGCTAGTTTTGAATTCAAGCCCCTTGACTATTCAGATCTCCCATGGATGGACTCAGCTCTAACTCTTGGCCCAGCTCAACAGCATTTTCATGCAGTGATAAAGTGGGAGATGTTTGGCTGGTGGATCAAACTGCTGTTTAATGGATATTCTTCACTTCCCAAGGATACAGGCCAAAAGGCAGTAGGTAAAATGGCATGGATGGGACAACCTCAAACAATGGGCTGATTCCAATGGGATGAAGTTCAACAAGGCCAAGTGGTGGGTCTTGCACTTTGGCCACAACAACTCCATGGAGAGACACAGGCTGGGGACAGAGTGGCTGGAGAGCAGCCAGACAGAAAGGGACCTGCCTGGGGGTACTGGTTGACAGAAAGCTCAACATGAGCCAACAGTGTGCCCAGGTGGCCAAAAAGGCCAATGGTATCCTGGCCTGGATCAAAAATAGTGTGGCCAGCAGGACCAGGGCAGTGATCCTGCCCCTGTACTCTGCATTGGTGAGGCCACACCTTGAGTATTGTGTTCAGTTCTGGGCCCCTCAGCTCAGGAAAGATATTGAGGGGCTGGAGNGCTGGTAAAGGACTGAATTTGGACCGGGGGTTGGACTTGATGATCTCGGAGGTCTTTTCCAACCCGATCGATTCTATGATTCTATGATTCTATGATTCTATGAATGGGACTATTAAACACGTTTCTCCTGGTATTGAAACAGTTTCTCCTTCACTGTTCCTCTGGTCTCCTAATCTTTGTTCTGTAGGTGCATTTTTCAACCTGTGCCAAGGTCAGGGTGATGTCTACAACTCCAAACGGTACCTGAGCCTTTGCTTGCCTTGTACCACATGTCACCATCTGTGAGCAATATGCTGAGATGACTTCACTTCCAAAACACTGGCAAAATGCTGGAGAGAAAGATCACAGAGTAAGTTATAAAGATCATTTCAAAGTCACTGATAACTTTGCCAAAAATTGTGCCTCTTCATCTGCCTGGCTTTTGCCTTGATCACCTCATAAAGGAAAAGCAGAATTTTATCTTAACATATATGTTTTAAATTCTTAATAGAGCAACGAAATGGTGTATCTTAAACATGCCCTTGCAGTCACTGTTGTGTGAAGCAGTAAATTCTGAAGAGTAATGAGGTGGCACCGAACCAAGGGCTGTCTGGAGCTTCTGGGATGAGTTTCACATCAACAGTTTGGTCTGGTATATCCAGGAAAAAAAAGCACTGCTCTCAGTTCTGAGAACTTAGTGGAATTTATAAACTAAACCTAAAAATGTTACAGGGATCTTCACAGGAACACAGAATGGGTTGGGTTGGAAGGGACCTGGAAGACCACCCAGTTCCAGCCCCCTGTAATGGGCAGGGACACCTTCCACTATCCCAGGTTGCTAGGATGGTCTTGGACAACGCTAGCCAGGCAAAAGAATTTGGAAAAGAGTGGGAAAGCACAAACTTGAATCAAAAAGAAGCAGGAGCAGCTGGAGCTCACAGGCAGCCCATGTCCTCTGTTCCCACCAGATCAAATAATCAAACCAGGAAAATGCCATTCAGAGGTTCCTCAAGACTAAATCCCATCAGACTAATTTTGGTTCTTTCTGTGACAGAATAAGGGGGTTGTGAACAGTGAAGGGCAGGACACACCCCAGATCTTGATGCCAGGACAGCTGATACTGCCCAGCATGACATGACAGGGAGACAATTCCACTGGGAGGAAAAGTACCCAAGAGACAATCCTGGGGTTGCTGCCAGTGGGTCCCTGTCAAGCAGAAGGATTTTAGGTGAGGGTCCTTTTGCTATTTGTTATTTTTGTAACAGGAAGCTTAATCATTATTCCTAAAATTATAATAAACAGGAAGGCTGCAACTACATTGAAGAACTGGAATGATTTTAACTACCTGGAGAAATAATTCCATGCAAATGTGAGAGGCTATTCCCACCCAAGAGGAGAATCAGCTGTACAGACACAGCTCAGGAACCAGCTGAAGTTTTCTAGAAGAACACTGGGACTTTGGAGGAAACCCCAAGCTGAAGCTGCATCATTTGTGACATGCTTGCCAAAAACTTAGATATAAAAATTCAGAGATGGATAATCCATTGTACATTCAGGATGTGAAGCAATTCTGTGCCCCACTGTGCTGGTGAGACCTCAACTGAAGACCAGGGTCCAGGCTGAGGAACCAAATTTTAGGAAAGGTGATAGCTACTGGATTGAGTTTAGAAGATAAAGAAGACAGGCAAGTTTCCAGAAAATATTATTACACAGAACAAGTGGAAGAATTTGGTTGATTTAGTGAAGATGAAGGAAAACAAGAAAAGAAAGGCCCTGAAATCTGTAAGGTATTGCTGTAGAGGAGGAGACCAGTCACAAGGTGACAAGAGGTGTGAACTACACCAAGGAAGATGCAGCCATGAGGAAATAACAGTAAATGAAGCACTGGATGGAGTGCCTGGAAGGATGGGCAATCTCCATCACCCATGTTTCCAAAATGGATTGGATGTGTATCCATTCAGAGTGATCCAGGTGACCCTGCTCCTTAAGGCATTAATTATTTCTCCATACCTCTGCCAGCTCTGCAATCCTCTTATTAGGTGATCACTGCTCAAACTACAGAGCTCACCAGTGACGTTTCTGTAAAAGTGACAAAACCCTGAACATGATAGTCAGAACTTCCCCTGAGTCTGGAATCTGCACTGATGGCAAAAATGGGAAGGAGCACACCAGGTTGTGCCACCCATGTAACTTCATTGGAGGAACAGATCGTTATTCAGCCTGGGTAACGTCCCGCTCAAGAAAGAAAATCAAGGCTGCCTGACTCACAATTTGGATGCCTGTCCACGATTTTAGGCCTACCTTTGTGGCTTCACACTTGCATCCAATCCCCAGAATTACTTTAAAATGTTCTGCTGTAATAGAATAATGAGAGGCAATTACGGAAGGTCAGGGAACGAGCAGGCATAATATATTCTGGGAGCTCCTCCTGATACTTGATGATGTGGAGCTTTATTAATGTGTCTGGGACACAGCCCCCAGCCCACTTCAGAAATGCCAAGGCTCCCTGGGGAATGGCACTGAAGGGACTCACCGCTTTCAGATGTCTCTTCAAAAAGAGAAAGATGATGACTTTCAAAGAAGTCAAAGAGAATAAGAAAACTTTTCCCCAAAAATCAAATGGGGGCATGCAGAGCATTAAGAAGATGTGCTGGGGCAGAAGGATTAAGGCATCCTTTCACCAACCCTGAGAGGCAAAGGTCAGCCTTGGTCCAAAGGCTGCATGGCAAATTAATCCAGCTCTCAGCAGCTCCTTGTTCCTGCAGACCCAAGCTGTGGATACAATCTTAGCCTCTTTATGTAACAATTATAGGCACTGCTATACTTTAACTTCACTCCAAAAGGGATAATGTTTAAATGAACTTTCACCACGGTCAAAATCCCCGAAGCTGGTTGAAGAAGAAAACTCAGAACTTTCTTCTCTGCTCATCCATCTCACAAAGTCAACGCCAGGCAAGTGCAAGTTCAAATTCACGGGCTGGGTGCCCTTTCCCTCTGCTCCCTTTCGTGCACATGACATTTTATTTTCCCTGCTGCTTGCACTTGGATGCTGTGGTGGAGCAGACACAGACATCTTTGCAGCTCCACCCCTGAAAGACCTTTCAGAGGGCAAAGGGAGAAATTTCTGATACTGCGTCAGACTTCGCATTAGGGGCGCGTCCATAAAGAATATATGCAGCGTGAATAAGTTGCTAATTATATCTGTAAGGATCAAAATCAAAAGATCCCCAAGTAATTTATGCAATCTATAGTCATCTCGTGATGTGCACCCAGTCACCTGTTTATATTTCTGTCTTTATAGTAAGACCAGTCGTCCTGACTGTCCTGACATTAAATTATTGCTGTGCTCAGAAATGGAGGGAAGAAACATTTCCCTCTCGGATATGCCCTGGAAATTATGCCCTGTTGTTGACACCCTTCCCTGCTACATTTCAACTGACAAGTTACACAGGACCACAGCTAATATACAAACTTGTTCCTTATGGCTAATCATCGGGAAACACTTGCAAAATTCCATTAAAAAACACGATAAATGTTGACGCACCTTCTCCTTAACTCCTTTCTGTATCCCACCATCCCAGAGCAGTACGGAAATTACAGGCACGTCCCCGTGGTCTTTGACAGGCAGAGACAGCAAATTGTGGCCCCATTGGAGCACAAGTCCTATGAAGAGAGGCTGAGGGAGCTGGGGTTGTTTAGCCTGGAGAAGAGGAGGCTCAGAGGTGACCTCATCACACTCTATAACTACCTGAAGGGGAGTTATAGCCAGGGGGGGTTGGTCTGTTCTCCCAGGCAGTCAGCAATAGGACAAGCGGGCACGGGCTTAAACTCTGCCAGGGGAAGTTTAAGTTAGATAGTAGAAAAAAATTCTTTCCAGAGAGAGTAATCAGGCATTGGAATGGCCTGCCCAGAGAGGGGGGGGGATTCACCGTCCCTGGAGGTTTTTAAACTGAGATTGGCCGTGGCACTGAGTGCCCTGAGCTGGTAAAGGACTGAATTTGGACCGGGGGTTGGACTTGATGATCTCGGAGGTCTTTTCCAACCCGATCGATTCTATGATTCTATGATTCAGAGCCCAACACACACAACAGGGTTTCTCAGGGCTGACACAGCCCAGAGCTGCCTGACATCCATTCCTGTGGCTCCCAGCAGGAGCAGGGCTAATCCACCTCTCCCCACGGAACAAATGTTCATGGCACGAAGATAAAGTCAGTCTCTCCAGAGCCTCTGGCTCTGCCAACAAAGCCAACTCACCAACTGGACCCACAAACTCTGCTCCAGTGTCTGATCTTGGCACAGAAAGCTGAAGTGATTGGAAAATGACTTGGGAGTTCTCTTTTTCTCAGGATACCTGAAGGGAGGGTGCCAAGAGGATGGACCAAGCTCTTCTCTGTGGTGTCAAGCAATAGGACGAGGGGCAATGGGCAGAAGGTGATGCACAGGAAGGTCTACCAGAACATGAGGGAGAACTTCTTTACTGTGGGGTGACCAAGCACTGGAACACATTGCCCAGAGAGGGTGTGGAGTCTCCCTCACTGGCGGTATTTAAAAGCAATCCAGACAATCCTGAGTGTTGTGCTCTGGGGGACCCAACCTGACAAGGGGTGGAACCAGATGACCTCCAGTGGTGCCTCCCAAGCTGACCCATTCTGTGATCCTCTGCAACCTCTGCCAAAGCAGAAAAAGTTGGCTTTAATTTGCTGCAACAGTCACCATTCACCGAAGAGTTGGGCTCGATGACCCTTGTGGGTCCCTCCCAGCTCTGAATATTCAGTGACTCTGATTTGGATTCTGTGATTTCCCAGGTCCCTTCAGGACACCACCAGGTATGTCCCATCCAACCCTCTCCTGGCACTGCAAAGACCACGAGCAGCACAGCAAAACAGCACTGCAAGCACTCCACACACGTAGCCCCCAAACTGCCTCGTTATTCAGTTTATGTTTGAACAGCACAGATAACTAAATTAATTTAATTAATGATAACTTTCAGCCTCTCTCTTCTCAGAGCTCCCTCATTAGGGGCGTCACCCTGGTTTTCCTATCATGCCCCCAGGGGTCAAGAGCCAGCCTAGAGTACCTGGATGTTAAACCTGCTCAAAGGGGCTCTGCCCTCTCTGCAAATCCACAAGGTAAAAAGCAGGAGAAAACTTCACAAACCACCTTTAGTGGGTTTGCAAACATTAATTATCTCCTTATCAGCCACTTAGTTGCACTTAAGCTCATGAAAGGAAGACTGAATTTTGTATTTTGCCTCCAAAGCAGAGCAGGGCCCTCCCATCCAGCAGCACTACATAAAGGAGTTTCACACCAGTGGGGAAAGCCTAATAGATTTTGTAGGTCAGTGCTTCTGGCAGATATTTCTCGAAAGACTCTTTGGAGTTCAAGGAAATAAAACCTCCCAAGTAGATTTTCGAAGGCACAGTCCAGTAAAAGTTAATTAAGAGAGGGGGACACACAGGAGGGGGAAAGACCTCGATTGATTTATCGTAAGTTGATCTGAAAGCGATTCAAAAATTCAGGGCAGGCAAGGACAAAATAAAGAATATTCTATCAGAGAACAACTCAAAAATAAAAATAGCAGCGGTGGCTGAGAACCATTCTTCAAAGGGATGTCAGACTTTACAATACTTCGCACAGCAGCAGCGACTAAAAAGGCTTCATGTTGTTGCCACATGGTGATATTAAAAATTAGCATTCATTTTTGGGGAAAAATAAATATATCAAACCCCCCCCCCATCCAGCAGANNAAAAAATATAACAACCCCCCCCCCCCATCCAGCAGAATAATGAAACGCAGCTATAGGGTGGGTGCTTGAAATCCTATTTATAAAACCCTGTGGCACATTTCCTTGTTCAGCACGGTCACTACAATGTCAAATTCTAATTTTCAACGCGGGTCAGAAATGTCACAACCTGCAAGGCGATGGATGGCACGGGTGACAAAAAACAATTCCTGAGAACTCAGCCTGTGAAATAAACAGCCCTGATGGCATTTCTTTATTGCCTGTTTTAAAGCCGAGAGTTATACTGAGGATTAAATTTGCTAACAAACTTTTATGCCTTATATGAGCCCTCCTGTGAGCAATTGTTTGCTTTCCCCGGGCTCTCAGGGAGCCAAGATCTCTGAAATTACTGCAGGAGCCTCATCTCCCAACCTGCAGGAGAAAGAGGGAGCAGCTCACTTTTCCTTCTCTGGGCACCACAACACACTTGTGAGCCCAATAACGTCCTGGCAAAGGAGATAAAATATTAAATATTACCACTCCATCGCCCCAGCAAAGAAATAGGGGGCCAATAGTCACTCCCAGTTCTCTGCGAGTACAGAATTAACATTGGATTTATTATTTCAAATAAGAGGAGATGATCATCATGAATATTTGATAACATTTTCTGTAGCTTTAATAAAACGATCCTGTTCTCTCTGTTTTTTAAAGCTGTAAGGGATTCATGGCCACCTCCTGCCTTGCTCTGTCAGACCTTTCCTGAGAGCTGCAAAGTGATCTTTTGATTTTTGATTGAATTTCAGACCCGAACCTGAAACCGTCCCGTGGAAACGTTTTATGGCTTTTACTGTGTCGTCTGCAAGTCCCAAACCAAGGCAGGTGTACCCTGTGGGGCTCCTGGCATCCCACCACGGCCAAGCAGCCAAATCCTCTCCTCCCAGGCTGTGTCTTATCTCCGTGCTGGAAGGAATTGTGGAATAAAACATGTGTTAGCTCCACAGGATGTTTATTCACACTGGGCAGGCCAATGTTTTGTTCTCGTTCTCCTCCTCTCTCTCTCTCTCCACACATATTGGGGGTGGGGAGGACCTGACTCCAAGATTTCATGGGAGTTTCCCTCATTCCTCACTTGAAGAGCTGGACCCAAAGAGCCAGGAGCAACAGAGAAAAGAAATCCTACAACTGCAGGATGGACAAAGGCGCTTTCCTACAAACTCATGCAAGGAATATCCACTGAAAGCTACTAAAATATACGTACACCAAGCATTTCCCAAGGCACAGATCAGTGATGGATGGAAACACACCAGGAAACACACTATATTCTTCCCTGCACATCTCCTGTTGACCAGGAGGATGTTCACTGGATGTGGCTTTGATGAGATCCCAGAAATTGCATGCAGTCCATCTCATCTTCAGGAGTGAGGTAATTCCACAGCTTTCCCACCATGGGAGAACAAAGGGCCCATCAGGGCTTCACTCTCTCTGATTCCTGCTAAGTTTGCTTGGATTTTACAGGGAGAGGGAGTGGGGAGAGAGATGTGATGTTCAACATAAGCCTTGTTTCCTTAAGAAACCAGGTTACCAAAATCAACAGCTGACGAGTTACAAGACGTTCTGTAATCTGCTTTGAAAACGCCCCGGAATGAGGCGCAAAGTCCTAACAGGGCATATGAGGATGTGTTTGACAAGGAGCAAGTGCTCGCATTAAGGAAAACATCATCCTTAAAAAATGAACCCATGATAAAAGAGAGACCCAGCAGCAACTCCAAAGAGCAGGAAAAATGATCCCACGATGAAAGAGAGACCCAGCAGCAATTCCAAAGAGCAGGGACCTGCTCAGTCACAGATCTACCAGGAGGCACAGGACTGTTCTTTCCTTTCTAAATTATCCCTTTCACTCTCTTGAAGACCTTAAGAGAGTGCTACAAAAATACCATAAATTATAGAGTATGAATGATGTCAAAGCCTGTTCTCAGAGGAAGGCTGGGAACAGCAATCATGTCTTCTTCAGTTTGGGAATATACAGACACCATTTTTGTTCCCAACATCTATTAAAAAAAAAAAAAGAGGGTTCTGCACATCAAAGGCACCGAATATATTTCCTTTCAGATCGTCCCTTCAAGCAGCCCAGCCCGATGCCACAGACACAGGCAGGGAAGGGAGGCTGGGATGAGACGGGAAAGTCAGGACCAAGGACAGCGGCTCAAGCCGCTGAAATACAGAGGGAAAGCAGAAACGCAGCAGATGAACGAGTATCCGCAGTCAGTTCAAAGTGCACCGTGCAATTCCAGCTGGATTTCAGACTCACCTGCTTCTGAACACCTCAATGTGACAAGAGAGGGCTGCAACCCTCAAAAGGAGCCCTGTGAATCTTGTCTTTGTGGGCAAGGAGGATATTTGGCAACTCAGGCTGCTCTGAGCTACAGTTTCTGTGAGCAGTACCAAGTAGGGCAACAGAAAAACCTGGGGATCACGAATACAATGAGATTACATGCCATCCATCATCCACAGGGAGGATGAGAAGGGCAACACCAGAGAATTCACCCACTCTAAGGTGCCCTTTTGCCAGGTCTCCCCACCATGGAGAGAGGAAAAAACCCTACAGAAAGTTACCAGAACATAGCTGGTGTTCTCCAAAGCCATGATCATCAGAAAATAGCTTTTAAAAGGGCTTAATTTTTGCCTATAGCTAAGCCAAAAACATCCTCAGCTGTGGACATCCTACATCTGGGAGCTGCTTTGGAACTTAAGTAAATCTGAACCCAACCATCTGAGGTCTGTCCCTCACTACTGCTACATGAAACCTGAGACCCAAACCAACACCTGTAAATAATGTGCCCAGTGACAGATTTTTCCCCACCCTTCATTCCCCTGATGGGGCAAACCAGAGAGCTGTGCCTCCCCTTTCCTTTCCCTCCTTGAAGCAGTAAACTCCACAAAGTGCTATGAAACTGTATAAATATTTTGCACCAATAATAACTAAGGGGCACGCTTTTCAAGGAAGTGCATCCAAAAGCCAGGCACGCCAAATCTGAGAGCACTGCAGCCACACACACGCTCACCAGGGGTATTTCCAGCTCTGCCTGAGAGACTTTGGCTCTCAGAAGAGCCACCTGTGAATACCCAAGCTGAAGGAAGTTCTCTGGAGTCTGCCCACATGCAGGAAGCTTTTCTTCTGGCTGACTTCTCCAAGCCCAGAGCCAGGGATGCCTGTTGTCACGAGGATGCTTAAAGCAGTCGCTCTGAACCCACTTCAAAGCAGACCTGCACAAAAACACTGCACAGACCCCTGCTAGGAATAGAGCTGCCCTAATTTGATCTAATTAACCTCCTTTCCAGCAAGGAAGCAAACAGGATGCCTTGGAAAAGCCCAGCTGAGCTTCCCTGCTTTCACCTGCTGCAGTGCATCTACAGGTGGAGGACAACCCCAATAACCTGGCTCAGTGGGGTGTGCATCCCAGAGCAGATGGCCTCCAGAAGGAATACTCCTGGACACACAGCTCCACGAAGACACCAGGCCAGAGGACAGCTGTGCCCCTTCAGTGCACGCTGAACAGTCCAACACTGCCCTTCGTGCCACCCAACCACAGACAAATCCGTGCCCACCACCCAAGAGGAAGGACAGAGGGCAAGCCTTGCACTGGATGAATCACCTCGAGAAGACACACAGGGCTCAGCACACCAACAGCTCAGCTAAATCTCTCTGCTGAAAAATGTCTTTAGCTCCATCCTCCAAAGTTTGTTTTCCAATCCATGTGAAAAGAGGCACTTCTTTAGTGACATTCCAGGCCTGAATTCTTTTTCCTCAAAATAAATGTTCTCAAAGGGCTTAATATTTTCTTTTTATCTAATTCCTCACTTTTTTTTTTTTTCCCTATCCCATCCTGGGAGGAAGCAAGAATTGATAGAAAACTAAGAAACTTCATTAAACATGTTTTTCCTTTCCTGATAAACACTGAGTTCAATCATCTCCCAGCTGCTCTTTTTGCCAGCAGCCTCACCGAGCACTGAATAAACGCTTTCTCACACATAGAACCAAACCCTGCTCAGGTAGAATTCCAAACCATGGTGCAGAAACACCACGAAAAGTTCACCTTCCTGCCATCCACGCTGTCAGCATTGAAGAATTTCCTCTGGTGAAGCACTTGGAAGCATCCCACTCACACACAAGCTGCTACAAATCCTAGCCCCTGTAACGTATCACACAACAGGTTATTTCTGGCACCGTGCAGAGAAAAACCCCAATCTGCACCCACACAACTCCAGGGCTGCACACTCCACATGGCAAGCTTTGTCTAAGAAAGGAGTTAAAAGTTCCAGGGTTTAGACAGATAAAAGAGAAGACTCATAATGGGTGCGCTCTCAAGTGCTCTGTAACTGTGCCATCTTACTTGAAGATGCCAAATATAAATCACGCCGTGCAAACTGATGTGATGGCTTTTCCCTCCCCGACAGAGCACACGTGTCCCAGCCCCTGTTCCATGCTCATCTCACAGCAGCAGATGATTTCAGTGTTGTCCTCAGACATCCATGCCCATCAGCTGGAAGGGGCCTGCACACTTGTGTTCCCAGGAATCGTATGAAAAACTGGTCCCCAAAGGGAAAGCATTTTTTTACAGTGAAGTGCACAGCATCTCCAGCCACCCCGTTAATAACAGAGGTAGGTGTTAACACTCATCAAAAATGCTCCCCAGAAAACTAAGCCCCCACAGGAAGGGAGGTAACTCTACTGTACATTGGATATAAAAGCAGGATATTGCTCGAACAATGCTGCTTCAGTGCCATAAACAGCCACTTCTCAGTCATCACACAAGCAGGAAGGAATAAAATGGGAAGAGTTGACAGGGTGGCTTCAAGCTATGGTGTCTTTCTCCCTCTGGATGGAGAGATCACTGACAGGACTATGACTGCTCCAGTAGCAGATCTGATAGACCTGTTCTGGTGAAGTCATATTGACCCATGAGCTGCCATGCTGGTACTTGCCTCTTCCTTCTTCCCTGACAAATATTTAATTGGAAACTTAAATGAGAAAAGAGGCCCGGGAGCTCTTCTTGTATCAGTTAAAAACGGCTTTGAGACAAAGAACAGCTTTAAGATTGCCAGAAACAGCAGGAAACATCATCTTCCACCTCTAGACTTGGATCCTGCTCTCCTGTTTTAGGTCATAAGGCAATCAGAACAAGAGCAAAAGAACAGCAGAGGCCCCTTCCTCACTCCCTCACTGTGCTACCCCTGAGCCAGCCCAGCTGAAGGCAGGAAAGGACAAGCCCATTTCATCGAGAGTATTTGCAAGGGAGCTCTAGGAAGACTCAGTGTGTTTTTGAAGTAATAACAGGAAGGTGTTGGTGTGGCAGACACACAGAAAACCTGTCACTTGAACATCCCCCTGCGTGCCTTTGAATAAACTCCCCACCCCAGGTGCCCGGGATGCTCTCACTTCCAGCTCTGCCATACCCCGGGTATTAGCTCACAAAACCTTACAGCTTGTGTCTCTGTGCTGGCAAATCTGCCACTCTGCAGAGGGCACCAGGGAGCCTCACTCCACCTCTCCGCAAGAAGAAAAGGTTTTCAGTCTCACTGAGCAGAGCTGGTCCACTTGGTGAATAATTTAACCAGCCGGTTAAGCACTTCGCTTCTTTTCCCCCCACCCCATTTGCACATTTGCCACAGAGAGACACTGACCTCTTTCGCAGGCATTTTTATTATTCATTATGATGTGATCATCCAGCAGCAGGTTTATGTGAAAAAATTCCTGCCACCAATCCTTCAACAAACACTAAAGCCGCAAGTTCACTTTCATGGGTGAATTCCCATGCAGGCAGTTGAGCAAAAGCCCATCAATTGCCAAATGTGCAGAAGAAATAATTGCAAACCTTTAAAACCACTATTAAAAAACAGGAATGTGAGCACTGGCAGGATAAAAGTCTGCCAGAACCATCTGTCACTTTGGAATATTATTTTATAACATTTAAGCAAGACCAAGTATGAGGTTGCCTGCCTGAGTGGATGGGGAAGACAATGGCAGGGAGAGACTGCTGGAAGGGCAAGACAAAATGAGGGATATTCCTCCTGTGCACTCCAGAAGAGTATGGCACACCCAGGCCATATAGGGCAGCCATACTTCTAGGACAAACAGGACCAGAAGGAAGGGTGCAGCTCCATGCAGCTGTGATGGTGCCAAGCTGAGCGAGGTTAAAGCCACCTGAGGCGAATGGTGGCACGTGAGGGGAACGCTGTGCCACCCGGGGGCATGAGGCAGGCAGTGAGGAAGCCTTTCTGCAAGGATCACAGAGCCACAGAATCATCTGGGTTGGAAAAGACCTCTGAGATCCTTAAGTATGACCTTTGATCACCAACTAGACCGTGGCACTCAGTGCCATGTCCTGTCGTTTCTTGAATATGCCTGGCGATGGTGGCTTCATCACCTCCCTGGGCAGCCCATTCCAATGCTCAACAACTTGTTCTGTGAAGAAATTCCTCCTGATGTCCAACCTGAACCTCCTCTGGTGCAGTCTGAGGTCATGTCCTCTCATCCTGTTGCTGGTTGCCTGGAAGAAAAGCCTGACCCCACCTGGCTCCCTCCCCCCTCCTGTCAGGAAGTTGCAGACAGCAAGAAGGTCCCTCCTGAGCCTCCTTTTCTCCAGGCTGAGCCCCTCCAGCTCCCTCAGCTGCTCCTTATACCCTCACGACCCATTCCCAGCTCCATTCCCTCCTCTGGGCTTGCTCCAGCCCCTCAATGTCTTTCTTGAATTGAGGGGCCCAGAACTGGACACAGGACTCGAGGTGTGGCCTCACCGGTGCCCAGCATGGGGGACAGTCACTTCTCCAGTCCTGCTGGCCACACCGTGGCTGGTACAGGCCAGGATATCACTGTCTTCTCACCCCCCTGGGCTCATGTTCAGCCCCTGTCAAGCAGCATCCCCACGCCCTTTCCTTTCTTAGCTTTCCAGCCACTCTTCTCCCAGCTTGGAGCACTCCATGGGGTTGTTGTGACCCAAGTCCAGGACCCAGAACCTCACCTTGTTGAAACTCTTACTTTTTCCCTCAGCCCATCAGTCCAGCCTGTCCAGGTCCCCCTGCAGAGCCTTTCCACCTTCCAGCAGATCAACACTCCCACCCAACTTGGTGTCCTCTGTGAATTTGCTGAGGGCACACTCAATCCCCTCACCCAGATCAAGACCTTTAACAGGACTGGGCCCCCTTCTGAGCCCTGGAGAACATCAGAGAAGGGCTGGAGCAAACAAGCATGGGAGGGCAGAGGAACTGAAGAGCAGACAGAGAGCACATAGAGAAGCTACCAAGTTATTGAGAGCACCTCTCCCACCCTTAGCACCAGGCCAGGTACAGCACCAGACCTGCTGGGCAGTCACCAGTGGAGGCAGAGATCACTCCATCAAACTTTATGGCTTGTTCTGAACAACCTCTGGCAAATTAGCATTGCTCCCCCATCTTCCTGTCTCCAGTTTCCCTGCCAAATAGGGGCAATTTTTCTCAAAATCTTGGCAAACTCCTTTATGAGGCATCTTTAAAGCTTGGGAAATAATTCTTATTTAAATACATAAGACTGCGTGAGATTTTTGGCCATTAATTTCAGCCTTCTGCTAATTTCCAGCCTTAATTTATTCATGGCCTGTTCATACCCATTTGTCTGTGTGCCAACACGCAGTTTCAGTTTTAATAACTCTTCTTTCCTACATTTTCTTGTCCTCACAAGATGTATTTGGAGCAGCAGCCCTGTTCCCACCTTGGCCAGCCTAACAGTCCCCTCTTCCAAGGGTATGCTCCTTGTTGCCCTGCTCGCCATGGTGTCCTTCCCAACTGGAATTCATCCCTCCTGCCCACAGATGTCCAGTACTGCAGGTTCACAGCTCAGCTCCCCAGAGATAACCAGTTCCAAGAGTTAATCAGTCCATGAGGGAAAGGCCAAGGACTGAAGCAGTTTCCTCTCCTCCCAGCTAATGGGACCCTTCATCTTCCAAAACACTTGGGAGTCCCCAGGTAGGGGAGGTCCTACATTCCAGCCACAAGTTTAAGGCTGCCAGGCAGAAATCCAAGCAAAGCCTGGTGCAGTTCCATTAAATAATTCATACCTGGTCTTGCAAAACTAGTTGGTAAAGGAGTATTTACAAAATCTGTCTTGCTGAAAGAAAGTATTTCATAAGTTATTGCTACAAAAGCTGATACACAGTGATCCTTTCTCCTACCTGAACAGAGACAAGCCTGTGAGGAGAAGCAACTACAACAGGGCTGCATCCTCTGCCACGACACCCACTTAGGGCCCTGAGCTGGGGGGGAAAAAGATTGTTAAACTGGCAGTTTGTAATCCAGCCCTCATTGCAGCACAGCCTCGTAGGGAACAACCCCCCTATGGAAAATCCCTGTCCAGTGGGGAAAGGAAGGGCTTTGAAATAAAGCTTACCCTGAATCTGGTGTCCTTGCAACTCAAACACTGGCAAGAGGCACAGGGACAGCTGCCACAACTGGCGACAGCCCTGAGACTTCAAACCACACAGAGACTGAGTCCACCACATCCCTCCCAAACCCCTCAAACACAGGCCCATCCATCAAAAATTTCAAAGCCCCTTTCCTCGACTGCCCCTTTTCCCAGCCTCTGTGACTGCTCACACTCCAGGCTCTGGGAAGGGCTGGAGAAGCAGCTGGGAGCCTCCAGCAAACAGACAGAGACTTTGTTCCTCTGGCTGGAAGTGACAGGCCACCAGGAGGGCAGAGTGTTCAGTAAGCAGAGATGATCTGGGTTTGCCATGTGATCTGTACTGCAGCAGAGCTGCTGGCACAGCTGCTGGGATAACCAGGAGAAAATTCTCTCCGGTGTTTCTGAGTTTGCTTTTCCCTCCTTTGACTCCTCGCGGGGGAGCGGGAGCCGAATTGTCAAGGCAGCGATGCTGGCTCAGCATGCCACGTCTTATTAAGGCAATGCAATTAAGCAGGGACTTAACTTCAAACACACTGTCAAAGCCCAGTGGCTTAGTGCAAGTTCAGACTTAAGCAGATGCTTAAGTTCAGATTGCTGACTTGAGGTTAAACTCGCCAAATTAAACCTTGCTTGAGCTGTTCCAGGGGAGTGAGAGATCACATGGGCTGATTCCTGGCGGTGACTGTGCTATTGGTAAGGGCAAGTTCAGCGTTTCACCCCGGGTGCCAAGCAGTGGCAGACTGAGGTTACATGCTGGTATAAGGGCTGTCCAGCTCCCTGGCAGACACATCTGACCATGTGGTGGTCACCCAGTGCCACAGTCCTGCTCTGCACAGACACGTGACAGCACCTTCTGCTTCCAGGAGCTTACACAATTCCATGTTTTCAGGTCAGGCCTGAAGGAGAGGAGAAGGGAGGATCATAACAGCACAGGATAATGTCCAAAGGAACTGGTTTAGAAGTCTAAGCAAACACCTGGTGGAGATGGGCACTCACAACCTGCTGTGGCGGGAATGAAACCCTCCAGGCATGAGAAGATCTCCAAGCATGATGCAAAAGAGACGAACCACTGTTTTTCCAGTACATTTCTGCTCTGCTCGTCCGGGCCTGAGACAACAGCATTGCAGGAACACAGACCCGCAATGCCGAGAGCATCCTGCAAGACATCAGACTTCGTGGATGCTGGAAAGGCTCCACCAGAAAGACATGACACAGACAGAAACTTGACTTGGAGGTGGACTTGGTGAAGTTGCTGAACATCAGAGATGAGAAACTTTGACTGGAGCGGTTTTAATTCAGCGGAAGGCACAGAAGAGGTGTTAGGACAGACTCGAAGGAGAAGAACTTTGTAGTGTGAAAGTAAAAAAGGTTTGAGTAGTGAGATGAAAGGCAGATGGGGTGGCAGTTGGAATGAGGGGAAAAAAAGAAAGAAAAACAAAAAACAAAGCCCACAAAAAAACAAGCCCCATACATACTCTGGAGCCTGGAGACACTAAACATGATTTTATTACCAGCAAAAAAAGGCAGAGAAGAATGAGAAGTTATGGCAAAAATCAGGAGAGGGAAGAGGGTTTCCCACTGTTTGTGGTCATTAACATGGGAGCATCATCTGCAGCCCCAGGTCAGAGGCTGGAGCATCTGATCTACACCAGCACCTTGCCCTGGAAATTATGGATAACTCCGAAGAAACTGACTGCAAGAGGGACACAGCCCCTCTTTCTTCCCAGAGAAGTATGAGCTGACTGGAATCAGGAAGAGTCCTTTCCATTTCAGCACCAAATGTGGGGGAAAAAACATCTTATCTTGTTCCAATTCCTGCAACTTATGAGGCAGGATATAGGATTTTTGTAATATACATGGATGTAAATACCAGACAAAAATACACGTTTCTGCTTATTCAGATGATTTGCAGAGAAATAAAACAGGCATTTTCTTTCTCTAGTAACTTCTTTTAAGGATAATTAAAATTATAAAAGCGCCTGACTTAAAATTAACAAAAGACTCATCATATGCACACTCCAAGTCTGAAGTAGGTTAGTGCACATAAATATAGACAATGAGGCAAAAGTCACTAGAAAACACTGCAGTGATGATCACAAATTCTTTGTGGTAACAGCTCTTGAGCACTACAGTCCTGCCATGAGATTTCATGGCCATTTGTGACCAGTCCTCAGCCTTCACACACCGAAATCCAGGCACAATCTCCTGTTAAACCACGGAGTACATGCTGATCCGCTGAGGGAGGGATGTAAATCACCAGCACAAGTCACAGAGCCCTCAGGGCTTGGCTGGGGACATTTTTCAGGTCTCCCCCAAGAGTGAGCAGAGCACCAGCCACCCAGCCCTGCCTTCAACTCTCCTCAGCAAATTTTCCTGTCCTTAGCTGGACACCACAGGCTGGGGCCAAGAAAGAGCTACCAGGGAGGTGGTGACCACCAGCAGGTTGTCATCACCCAAATAACAACCCCAACCTGGTGCCTGGGCAGCTCTGTGGTCAGACCCGAGGGGTGGCAGCACAAAGCCATCCTGGGGGCAGCAACTCATGCCCAGGCAGGAGCAAGGTGACAACACAAGCACCTGCCACAGGTTTGGGCATATGACAGGACAAATGGGGAGGGCAGGGACACATCCTGCCTGGAATTCTGGGCACACTGCATATCCCCAGCATGCTGCTCTCCAGCCAAAGGCACCAGCACCGTCCAGCTGCACTAACAGTGAGTTTGGAAAGCAGTGACAACAACCACGCCCTCACTGAAATAAATCGAGATATCGAGCCCTTTAATAGTCAGTTGCAGGAACTCCCCACCCTGCGTGTTTACACGTTGACAGTCCTGCTGCTGTATGAACAATTAGCCACGGCAAGAACTGTCAATCAACAGAACTCTGAAGCAGCACCACTCTTGGCTAAAGCCAAGACACAGGAATGAAGCAAGAACTGCAAGCCCCAAGAGTGACTCGTTGCCTAAATGCCTAGAGGATGCATGTTCATGATGCCTGAAGGATGACTGGTTTTTACCCCAGGTAAGGGCAGAACATCTTTGTGAAAACTGCAGAACATTAAAGTACTTTATCAAACCAAAACTCACAGCCATCAAGATAAAGAAGTCACCCACCAACTGCAAGCACTCCAAAAATTATGATGACGGTTCCAAAACTTATGAGAGTTCTTTAAAAAACATTCATAGCTCAGAAAGGGCTCATGCTTTTCATTTACCCAAGGGCATTTAAGGACTGGAATACTTCTGAGTTCTGCCCTTGCAGTTTTCCTCTTTTAGCACAATGACCACAAATTCAGCTTACTTTCTTCAACCAGCAAAACCTGAGCTACTAATCACTTTTGTTTCTCCTCAGCACCCAATCATCAAAGGCACAAAAGGCTGGGAGACTTGCAATAAAATCCCAAGAGTCAGCACTTTTGAAATCCCTGGCCTCTCCTGACATGCTTTATCTAGTTTTAAGGAGATGCAGTTTGTAGCATCTGCAGAACCTGGTCCTGGACTAAGAGAGCTTTCCTTTGTCCGGGCAGTCCTCTCCTGGCATTGCCACTGCACCACACAGAGCATTTGCATTGCCAATACTGAATTCAGGTCCACAGCTTGATAGAGAGTGGGAGTGTTGCTGCAGACTGGAAAATTGCATTCTGCCACCAAAGCAAACTTGGGACAAAGCATTAAGGCAGAATCCTCACCCTTCCCCAGTAAATCACACCGTAGACATCGTCTGGAATTGCTGAAGAATTTGGGACACCGGTTCCACCTGGGTCAGACTTAAATAGTCCCTGGGCTGACATACAGCCCTTCCTGCAGATTGTTCTGAGCTCCTTCCCAACTCTTCTGACTACAGAAAAGCCAAGTGACCTCACCAAATAAATGCCCATAGCACCTGCCATGCCGTTAACGTGCCACAAATAACAGCTGGGTAAAACCACAGGGCTTGGCTTGTTGGATTTCTCAGCCAACCATTACACAAAGGAGTTTTTAGTTCTTATTTTTAAGTGTCAACGCATGGCTTTCCTCCTTCATGAAAATCCCACAGACATTTTTGTCTGATATTAGCAGTCTATTAACTGTGTTTTGGTTTACTGTTGCACTGGAGCTGGAGAGCCTGTTCTGGAAAGCACTCCAACTCCTCTGATTCCGAGGGGAGTTTAAATATGCAGAAGAAAGTCTGTTCCTCAGTGCTCACCTCACCAAGGTGGCCTTCTTGCCTTTCCCTTTTTTGTCCCCCCACTTTGCCACAATTCCCCTTTTGTTTTTTAAGCTGTGGCATGTCGTAGCTTTTGCCAACTGCAGAGCAACTGTTAATACAATAAAACCTGACTGCATATGGTTCCTCGGTGGTAAAAATGAATCATTTCTTTCATCAGCCAAACTTTCCCCATCAAACAGAGCACTGGGACCGCCAGAATTCCAGAGAAACCTACTGAGGTCCTCCCAGCTGCTAGAAACCCGCTGCTCCTAATTAAAAAAACTTCAAAAGCAAAACACAGGTAATTTCTGCAAGGACCAACTGCTTTAATTTCTGCTTCTTCGTTGAAGGAAAATAAACACACACACACACACACAAGAAAGACCCCAAACCAACACCAAACCCTTAGACCACAAGTGTCTCATATTAAAACGCCACGAAGTTAAATCCCCGTCGGTAACTCCCCACTTTTCTGGAATGATCCCATTAGTTTGGGGAGGAAGATGAATAATTCAGGAGCTCCGCGCCGAAGCGCCCGNCCCCACAGCGAGAGGCCCCCCCCTGCCCTCCCGAGCCGCGAAGTCCCGCGGCCAAACGCCGGCGGCCGCCCCTCCAGCCGCAGAGCCGCCGCGTCCCCTCGGGGCACAGCGGGCACCCTGCCGCCCCATACGCGCCCCGGGGCGCGGGGCATGCATTTTGGGGGGGGGCACGGGCACAATTAGGGCTCTGCCGACACCTCCCTCCGCCAAGGGCCGGGAGGAGCGGGAGGGCGCCTTACTTTTCTGGCTGGAGTATCCCGGGTAATATCCATAGTAGCCGGTGATGCGCAGGATCCGGTCCTCGATGGTGGCCACGCCGTTGGGCGCTGCCTTCCCATCCATAGGGGGAAGGAGCCGCGCTCGGGGCGGCCGGGCGGGCAGCGGCAGGAGTGGGAGTGGGAAGAGGAGAAGGAGAAGGAGGAGAGGGAGGAGGAGGAGAAGGAGGAGGAAGAGGAGGAAGGCGGCGCGGGCACGGCCGCCGCAGCTCGCGGTGCCGGCGGGGCGCTCGCTCTGCCTCCGCCGCCTGGTGCAGGACGGGCTCCGCAGCGCGGCTCCCGCCCTCTATGGATGCCAAGGCAGCGAGCGGCTCCTCCGGGCCGCAGGTGGGGCGGGGAGGGCGGCTGAGGGTCGGATCGTGCCCCCGGAGAGCTCAGGGGTTTGCCTCTCTGTCGCCTGTCCCGCGGTCCGTGTGGCACCGTGGCACCCCCCGCGGGACGCGCTGCGATGGGGAGTCGATGGAGGGGTTTGCTCCGCGGTGGGCAGTGCTTCCCCAAGCACCAGGAGATGGGGGTTGATGTGGGAGGGGAGGGTGCCGTGAATTGGTACCTGAGAAGCACAGGGCTGCAGGTGCGGGTCCTCAGATCTGACCCCCTCCCAAGGGGCTGCACGCTCACCGGGAAAGGAGAGAGGACAAATTTGGCCTCAGAGGACTCGAGGAAACATGACTATGTCCATGGTGTAGGGTCATAGAGTGGTTTGGGTTGGAAGGGACCTTAAAGAGCATTTCATTCCACCCCTCTGCCATGAGCAGAGACACCTTCCACTGCATCACGTTGCTCCAAGCCCTGTCCAACCTGGTCTTGGACACTTCCAGGCATGGGGCAGCCACAGCTTCTCTGGGCAACCTGTGTCAGGGCCTCCCAACACTCACAATGAGGAATTACTTCCCAATATCCCATCTAACCCTGCCCTCTGGCAGTGGGAAGCCATTCCCTCTTGTCCTACCGCTCCATGCCCTGGTCCAAAGTCTTTGTCCAGCTATCTTGGAGCCCCTTTAGGCACTGGAAGGGGCTTTAAGGTCTCTGTGGAGCCTTCTCTTCTCCGGGCTGAACATCCCCTGGGCTCCCCCAGCCTGGCTCCAGAGCAGAATTGCTCCAACCTTCTGATCTGACATGTCCATCTTGTCCCTCCAGAGGAGCCTGTGTGTGTCTCTCTCTCTGTCACTTGGAGGCACTGCCTCAGAAGTGGCAGCTCTTCTATCCCACACTGGGGGAAAGTTCAGAGGAGGAAAAGGGATATTTGCCCTCAGCCACCCTAGCAGGTTGTACACCTGCTCTAACATCTCTCTGTAGGATGTCCACTAAATCCTTGCCTGCATTTGGGGAATAAAGGAAAAGAAAGTCTCCATTTGGCTTTGTAACTCATTCCAGAGGCTAATTCTGCCTCTGATAACAATTGGACTTGGAATTACTTGACTTTTCCTGCCACTGGTCCTCATTAGGCCTCTCTGTGCTAGACTGAAAAGACTATTAGGAACCAGCCTTTTTTCCTTCAAGATGTATTTCTGTCTATCAATAAATTCACTTTTTTCCCCTTGTTTTGTGTCTCCAGCCCTTTTCATTAACTGATTCATGGGGAATCCAGTCAACCCATATCCTTTCCTTCCTCCTCTGTTCACATGCACTTTTCTCCCTTCTGTGCTTGGCTAAATAAGCTGATGGCACAAAACCTCCTTTTATGAGCACAAACAAATAATAGATGTATTAAAAATAGCCGTTGCTGTGGCTTTGCTCAGGGAGTCATTAGCTGGTTAGTGTTTGTGCAGTGCTTTGAAGATCAAGGTTTTCTGGTGTAGGGGTGCAGATGTAATAAATGCACTTACAATATTAAATATCCTTTTGATCTTGATTTCTTGTCCCTTGCCCTGCTGCTGGGTAATAACGAAGGGCAGTTACAAATCAGTGATACATCAACCACCAACCACCAAAATAACTCAGGAATTCAAGGCACGGCTCATTTCACAGCTTCTCCATCCCCTTTTAGGCTAGCTATGAAACAAGACTGGAGACTTTTAATGTTTTACAACGTGTAGGGGTTTTTTTTATATTTGTTCAACAGAAGCACAGACTCCCTCGTGGTGAATTTACACCAGCTGACACCAGATATTTTCTTTTGCTTCTAATCCGTGGGGTGTCACAACCAGCCCACACCCCTGGAGGGTTTCACAGAGTGTGGGACAGAAGTAGCTGAGAGCCAGACCATGGAGTAGTTGGCTTTCAGAGGGGCTGGGTCAGTAGGAGCTGGTGAGGCTCTAAGCATTTCTGCAAGATTAAAATTCCCTGTCCTACTTAGGGAAGCACAGTTGATGCAAAAATCACTTGCCTGGTGCGTTGTGCGGAATCTCTGAACAAACTACAAGTCCCCCCCTTCCCAATTTCACCTCCAGTGGGAGTTGGTGTTATGAGAACATTACCAGCATTGATCTCAGCTTCAAAGTCAAATTTCAGGACTTAAAAGTGTTACTTTGAAGAGAAGGAAAGAAATGCCTGGTTCAGTTGAAGGTTAAACTGATGTTCCCAGAAACAACCCTAAGCTTCAAGCTTTCCGAACACCTTAGTTCTGGCTTAATTTTTCATCTCCTCACTTCCCCTTATCCCCAGGCTTTCAAGGACATGCTGTGCATGTTTAAACACCACTAGATGATAATGTAAGCAAAGCCATTCTTGCTATTTCTCCTGCCTGTGGGTGCCTTCCAACATCACTCTGTGCAGTAGATGCACCGTGGTACCCTCTGTCTCCTCAAGAGCTTGTAATGAATCGCAGCTTCGGCTTCTTTCGGAATCCTCACTATGCCCAGCGTTTTTCTTTTCACAAGAATCAAGCAAATTGCTCTTCCTGCAATTGGGCTTTTGGCAAGTTGCAGTTAAAGGAGCGCAGAGGAAACCTCGCTGAGCAAGATGGATGAACTCCCATTTATTACCAAGAGAAAGAGGCACATGGGGTCTTGTTTCCTCTGCTCAAGTTAACAGGTCCATCGAAGTCACTATTTGCATAAATATGATGAAGCGATTTTGCTGAGAGATTTGTGTATTTACTATTCTGAGAATAATAAAATCTAAGGGTTGATCCAGAAAAGAGCTCTGAAAGCATCAGTTTAACCTGGAGCTTCTTGTACAGGGTGAATTTCCCCCACACTCTACAAATGCATGTCTTTCTCTAGTTAAAAAAACCCCAGCCTTAATGGCCACAGAATTTGGCCACAGTGTTTTCAAAAAAACCACATTTAACTCCAGGCCATATGTTTGCAAAAATAACTTGTCGAGTGAGAGAACAATGTAAATGTCTCCTGATCATCTTGCTGATTCTGCAGACAGTCCCAGTGTCTTTTTTGCTGCTCACAGCTTTCCCAGACAGCCTCAAATAGAAAGGAACAAGAGTCTGGGTGTACTTCACAGCTGCCTTTGAAATCCCGCTGGAGGGGCTGTCAGGAAACCATGAGTATCCTCACAGCCTGAAGCAGCAGACCCTTCCTTACCTGTTTTCTGACCACATCAGCTCTGGTTGTTTCTCCACGAGGCAAGAGGCATCGTTTTCTACTTTGCAGTCCCTTATTTGTGTTGCAAGATACTCTAAAGACCCAACAGTGAGAGGTCTGGGCTCCCCATGGTGGACAAATGATCCAAAGTGCTCTCAAAGACCATCTCATTCCAAAACACCCCCTGCCATGGGCAGGGACACCTCCCACTAGCCCAGGTTGCTCTAAGCCCCATCCAACCTGGCCTTGGACACTTCCAGGGATGGGGCAGCCACAGCTTCTCTGCCCAACCTGTGCCAGGGCCTGCCCACCCTCACAGGGAAGAAGTTCTTCCTAATATCCAAATCTTAAACCTGCCCTCCTTCAGTTTAAAGCCGTTCCACCTTGTCCTATCACTCCATGCCCTTGTAAAAAGTCCCTTTCCAGCTCCACTTTAGGTTCTGGAAGACCTCAATAAGGTCATGCTGGAGCCTGTAAAGTTTAGGATTTAGGGAAAGACACAGGGCAAGAGTGGTAGCAAACACAGTGATAGAGTTGAAGTGGTTGTCTGAGATACTAAAGCTCATCAGCCACAGGCTTTGAGGACTACAACCTACCTCTCCTCTTCTCCATGCCTGTTTCCTGTCCACATACCTCCACATACCTCCCTAATCTACCTGAGGTGAGAAAAAGGGGAGATTTCTGTCCATCCTGCCAGCTCATCTCTTTGAGGATGTTCAAGCCTACCTTGTTATCAGGAGCTATAAAAAAACCCCCCAGGCAGCTTCGGTCTGTCTGTGCCTCCTGAGTGCCCCTTACCTATGGGCCTGTGGGCATGTGAAAACAGGGAAAAAAGACCTCACACAGCAAGGATTGGTTAATGCCAAGTGAAACATTAATTATACTTTGATCATTCCAAATCAGCTGGTTTCATTCTTCCAATATGCTGGGTTTTTTTAAAACAAGAACATGTCGTTTTGGCTCGGACTATAACTTAGCAAGTATCTTTAAAAAGTCATGGCAAAGAGGACTTCTCTCCTGTCATTTGGGGGAAATTATTTTGCATGTTATGGGTCCAGTTCTTTCAGACAAGTCCTGCTGGAGTAAAACCAGCATAAACACGAAGAAGCTGAACCCACAGAAAATCTGTAGCATTGGAAGTTCCTCTAATTGTCCTCTTTGGTGGTGGCCACGAAAGCCAGTGGAGCAAAGCCAGGTCTCGTTCACTCTGCCTCACACAGCAGGGATGAAGGATGGGCTGGTCTCTCTGTTGACATCAAGGTCAAAAGGACTCACTGACAATATGAAACCATTTAGTGTAAAGATGCCTGGAGCTGGCAGCTCGGTTTTAAGAGCTTTCCCCCCCCCTCTCTGTTTAAAAACTGGGGACATTCCAGCTTGGAACAAAATTTCAAGTCCAGTTCCAAAATATTGCAGAGCATCACCAGATATTAAAAGGTTTTGATTTGGCAAAGAGCAAGGCAGCTTTTTGAATGCCGGTTGATTTAATTGATGGGAGGCAGAACAAGAAACAATCGATTTCTTTCCAAAACTAAGACACAAAGGTGGTATTAAGGATGGAGGAGAAAGCTGCTGGAGCATTCCTCTTTCTCCAAAGCACTTTGTATGAATATATCCACGTCCTGAGCCACTTGGCACACCAGGAGTCAGAGGGGCATTTTGCATTTGCCCCCAGGGTGTATAAAAGCCCCCAGCCTGGTACGTTTATTCTCACTAAAGGCAGCGAGAAAGGAGCTTTCAGGGTACTCATCACTTTTGTTTACAAACAGCGAGGGGAGATATTTATTCCTCTGAGCCCACACTCAAACATTTCCTGGAAACATTTATTTAGCAGTAGCACTGTCGATGTATTGATGCCTGTTTCAAAGAGAGAGGAAACAGAGAAGAGACTCAGTCCAAACTGCAGCTGGTTGTTGCAGGTATTTACTCCCTAAGGATCCTCCAAGGCACCTCTGCTCAGTCTCAATGACAAAATAAGACTAACACTTGCAGAACTCCACATAAATGCTAATAGCACAGGGTTACTGTGTTCTGCATCAACTTCAGACAGGTTTTTACAAAGCACTCACCGGTTTTTTCCTTCCTTCTTTGGTTGCCAGAGCTCAGCTGATAGACTGCTTTATATCCCTGGCTCTGCTTTTTCAACTCCCACTTATTCAGCAAGGTCTGAGGGTGATGAACCACCACAAACAGGTTCTTCTGCTCTTTTCAGTAGAGCTGTGACCATGTGTACCAGCAGAGCTTTCTTGGCAGCAGTGAGAATTGGGATAGAAAAAGTCTGGCTGGACTTTGAGATTCCAGTTTGGAAGGTGAAATCATTATTTGTAGAGGAAACAAGGTACATCTTGCAATAAATTTATGATGGTGTTTCCAAAGAACCACTTCTCTGACCTTCCCATTCATACCAGCATTTGATCCCTGAACAATCTTCTTCCCTCAGAAGTCATGGAGGGTTTGGAGTTCCCCACTGTGTTTCAGGACCCACATCAGTTTCTTGAGCACCTGGGAAGGATTTGGGTGTTTATCCCTGTCCCTGGATCTGGAGGTTTGTGTCATTCAAAGGTGACCTGGCTGATGCACTGACATGGAAGTGTCTGGATGGCTGGTGGTCAGGACAACCCTGAGCTCATGTTGTGTTGTCAGAAACCTCCTGTGTCTGTCTGTGACAGTTTTCCAGCTGCTTTTGGCATCAGCAGGACCCACAATGTAACACACACGAGAAAACTGCAACGCTGGGCAGTTTTACTGAGCAGTTTTCTTGCAGATGATCAAGTCCTGGCTCTTTTGATACGTCTGCACCTCTGGAGCTTCCCAGCTGGCGTTTGGAGGAGATCACAGATCATAAAAAGTGGTCTGAAAAACTCAAAAATCTCTACCACCTCCTGGTGGCCGAGATTTGCTCTCTGTGTACACAGGAAAGACGGTCTGATCATCTCACATCACTGTGAAGATTTTGGTGACTTCAGATCAGTTCTGTAGTCCCTTAAAAGTCCCAGTGATACGTAAGGTATTGCCTGAGCAGCAGCTGCCCAGTCTATCCTCAGCTTTTCCTTCCCACACTTCTCCCTTCCTACATCACATCAACTCCTTTAGGCTGCTCCACAGTTTGGCCAGTTAAGCCAAGATGAAAGATCTCTTTGGCCTCCTTTTTGGCACATCTTGTGCTGATGGAGAAAGTGATCTCCTCTCCAGACTCATGCCCAAAACCAGGATTAAAACAAGCCATGTGACAGCTCTAGCAGCAAAATCACAAAATTAGTCTTGGCCTCTGACCTTCATAGATCCTTCAGATCAATATGTGGAAGGATGGAGGTTCTGCTCCTTAGGATGTCTGAGACTGAACCAGAGCACATCCCAAACTGCTCTGAAGCTTTGTGTGAATCCAACCCTCGGTGTCACCACTAAATGTGTGACTTGACTTGAGGTAAAACACCCTCCTGATGCTTCTAAAGGCCGGGATGTTTCATCCCGAGTCACCTGGACTTCCAGGAGGCAGAAGAACAGGCTGTTTTAGTATCCCAGGGCTGATGGATCTGCTCTGAATGACCCAAATTGTACCTGGGAGGGGACAGGGCAGCACAGCCCAACAGAGAGCACTCAGATGAGTCTGTGTGTGCACTTATCACCCTTGAAAACAAGCTGGCCACTCAGAAAGATAAAGACATGGGGAAAGCCAGGCTGAGGATTGTCCCTTTAGCTGTGCTCTGCTTTCCCTGCCGGCCTCAGGAGGCCACCTCACCCTTTGGAGGGTCACAAATGCAAGCTGAGCCTTCCTGCTTTTGGGAAATGAGGCTTTTATGGCATGAACTGCCTGCGGAGGGTGAGGTTGATTTTTCTGCCGTGCTTTCCATCTGTTTTCTGTGCCGGGCTCAGTGAAGCAGGTTGTGATGGGTCTCTGCCCAGCCTCAGCACGTGACTTTGTCACACTGCCAGGCAGCTTTGACATCCCTGACCCCTCTCCAGAAGCACCTCATGAATTCAGATTCCCTGGATTTCTTCCAGTCAGGTTGGTCGTGTTTTTACCATGGGACAGGTCTGGCTGGAGCTCTGCACACCCTCCCCTTTGGGCTCTTGCCTGCCACGTTTGCAGCCCAGCACTGGGAATTCTCTTCTCCCACACAAGTGGACGTGTAGGACTCGTGACCTCCTGCTCCTGCTGCAAAGCAGCCCCTGCAGCAGCATTGCCTCTCTCCCAAGGGCCCTGCCAAGGAGCCCAGCCACATTCCCCCTAAAGGACACTGTGAACCATACCCAACTTCAACAGCCAGGTCTCTTATTGCAAGCCCATCGTGAGCCAGAGGATTCACTCCTTAATGTGCCATATACACCTCAGATCTGGGATATCTCATGGCAGAACATTGAAAACGAAACTGGAAGGACCAGTACTCCAAAAAAAAACACACAACCTAATTGTAGGCTTTTTCCATAATATTTTCTGCAATGCATGAATGCATTTGGAGGCTTTATTCTTCTGCCTTTGAAGCTGGAGAAAACTTAGATCAACTGGCACTTTCTCTGAAGGCTCAGAGGGCTGGATTTCAACGCCTGCTTTCTCTCTGGATTAGACACGTACGTAGGAAAAGAAATCTGGTGTCCCGCTCCCCCTGCTGGTACAATTTCTCAGCCATTACCTTGTGCCGAAGCTCGAGCAGTTGAAGTGCCCCGTTTTGCACCAGCTGAGCCTGCCCAGCTCTTTGGAGATCTGTCACTGTGTCCAAGGAGAAGGCTCGGGAGGGACAGCAGAGCTCTTCAGCAAACAGTTCGGTGATGAAACCCACCTTGTTCCCAGGTGGCACTGCGGGGTTTTTGGCTGTCTCTGAACTTTCTGCATGAGGTTTGATATTTAGATTTGTTTCTGCTCCTACCCAAACTTTCCTGCTGCTGATTTTTCCCTCTTCCATGAGCATTTCAGAATTCACATCTCTTCCTTCAAGCTCTTCTGGCTTGTTTCCTTGCTGTGCTTCCTTCCTTAGAGGTTCACATCTGTGTGCACAGCTCCTTTCCCCCTTCTCACTGGCATTGTATTTAAAGAGCTTCCCAGACTGCTGACAAGCCCTGGGCAACCCTTCTAGTGTGATATTCTAGTTTATAACAAAGCCTGTCATGCCACAAATGCCACACATCTCTTTAAAATCAGGCAGGAAATCGGGTGTGTTGCCTGTTACTGCTGAGCACAGACAGGGATGGCTCTTCCAGGTGTGCATCTCCAGGTGTGCCAGAGGATTCCTCCTGTCCTCAATGGTCTCAGGTATCATAATACCATAAAATCAGTGAGGGTGGGCAGGCCCTGGCACAGGTTGCCCAAGAGAAGCTGTGGCTGCCCCATCCCTGGGAGTGTCCAAGGCCAGGTTCGACAGGGCTTGGAGCAACCTGGGCTGGTGGGAGGTGTCCCTGCCCATGGCAGGGGGTGGGAATTGGATGATCTTTAAGGTCCCTTCCAGCCCAAACCATTCTGTGATTCTCTCTTTTAAAACTGCACCTGAAGCAGCATCCCAAGAAGTCATTTCAGCCAAGTCCTCCTCAAAAGTTGGACAATCAGCTCTTCTTGTAGCCACTCTGTACCTGCAAACCTCCCACAGCAGAGAACCCGTCCAGCCCAGAGCACCAGAGATTCAGTCCTTGATGCTGCACTCTTAAAATATCATTTCCTTTCTCTCCCTTTACCACAATATGCCATTCTAATTCCACTAAATCCAGTTTTGTTATGCAAGAGAAAATGGGATGTGACTGTAGGGCCAGAAAGAAGGTACAATATGGCCCTTCCTTTGGTGATCACAAATTGAAGTCACTTCAATGTGGTCTTGGTGTTTACATGATCAGAGTTTGGCTTGTGTGTCTAACAGGGCTTGTCAAGTACCAGCACAACCAACATATTCTGCAGCCAGAACAAGCTGTCACATTGAAATACTGACCCAGATAACATCAAAACCGTTTGCTATTCATCACATAAATTATTCAATCTTTCATCGGGAACAGACCCAGCTGTTAATGTTTTTTAGCTAAATATATTATTTTTAAATTGTAACACTTTTTGCAGTTTTCCAGAGTACTGCAACTTACCATGAACAATGTTTTCAGTGTCTGGAGGTGATTAATTTTCTGCTGCTCCCTCTTGCCATATGTGAATCTTTATATTTACCAAAAAAATTAACTCAGAATTCTTCCTTACCCAGAAAAAGAAAAAACGCTCAATTCCCACAGCATCGCTTTTCAAGGACAAAGATGCACTTGGGGTGGCCCTGAGACCTACCTGAGGAGCTGCCATAGGGCAGTGGCTCTGTAGAAGGGTTGTTTTATTTTGTTTTCTATTTTTTTACATATGCTAGCCCAATGATAGTTGGCAGAAATCACACTGCAGGGCAGGAGACCTTCTCCTGTCACAGGCAGGGCAGTGCTGGGCTCCTGTTCCAAGTGTAACATGCAAGTGACACATTCGCCAGTACAATCTCTAAAAGAAATGAGTTTACTAATCCCAGGGCTGTGACTATTATCCTAGTGAAATTTAGAGCAGTAATATAACCATCTCCTAGCATTTGATGTGAAGAATAACTGGCCTTCCAGTAATTTTCCTTTGTTTGTAATAAATTACCTCCCTGCCAGCTATTCAATAGTGGCATAAATCAAAAGTTTCCGTTTCAAGGGGATGTCATGTGTAGCTGAAACTTCTGCTGCTGCTCTCAATTTATTATATCAAAACCAGGGATCATTAGGGTTACAAAGTCAAGCACTAAGGGGTTTGGAAGCACCAGACTTCAGGTTGTCTGTGCCACGAGGACTGTGCTGAGTGGGCTTTTCCCACCTGTGAAATCAGGCCTGGAACCCAAGAAATGGCTCTGACAAGACCCTCCCTGTGCAGCTGCCCCACTTCCAAAAGCTGTTATTTATATTAAAGTTGTGTTCTGGTGAAGTTATTTATGCCTAGTTCAAAGGATGGATCTTTCTCCTGATCTTCTTCATACTCTTTAATTTTGAGACAGAGCCATTGGCATCTTTTCTACCACACACATCTCCTCTCCCATCTCTAAAACTTAAAAAGTAGCACAACCTCAAGGCCAAATTTTATTTATCCCGTGGAAATCCAGCCCATATTCCATTAAATGAGTGTGTATTTTTTTCCCCCCTTCCCTCCTGGATGTGCTGACACAGTGGGGACAAGACGAAAGTCACTATTCTTCCACGCTCTGTGTGAGAGCCCAGCCCCTGTTTTCCCCCACAGCACCAAACCTCTGTGCTGAATAGGGCGTGAATAATTCCCCGTGGGACTTTTCTGGGCCACTCTTCACAGGAGAAACCGGGAATGTGGCAAACAAAGTGCAAAAGTGACTTTTTAGGCTTCGCCTTCGCAACGCGCTGCCCTCGTTTCGCACGCAGGGACAAAGGTACCGAATTCCCAGGTATTTAACTGTGTTTTAGTCTTTGTATCAGCTCTGCAGCGCTTAACATCCTGCTTTGCAGAGGCTGCTGAGCTTTTTGGGCTGGAAGTCAGCTTGAAGAAGACAGAAGTCCTCTATCAACCTGCACCTCAGGAAGTCTTTCACCATCCCCACATCACCATAGGCAAATCAGAGCTTAAGTCAGTCCAGCAGTTCACCTATCTGGGAAGCATCATTTCCTCAGATGGTAAGATTGACAAAGAGACAGACAACAGGTTAGCAAAGGCATACAGAGCTTTTGGAAAACTCCATAGAAGAGTCTGGCGCAATAAACACCTGAAGAAAAGTACAAAGATCAAGGTCTACAAAGCCATTGTACTGTCCACTCTTCTTTATGGCTCTGAATCCTGGGTTATCTATCGTCACCACCTGCGACTCCTCGAGCGCTTCCATCAGCGCTGCCTCTGGACAATACTGAACACCCACTGGACAGACTACGTGACT